>OX453247.1:19833848-20433848 GCA_949709985.1 Luffia ferchaultella
ACATTAACTATCACTGACTCCGTGCCTCGGAGAGCACGTTAAGCAGTCGGTCCCGGACGCTGTCAATAGATGGCGGTCGTTACAATCCCCAACCCGCAGTGGAGTAGCGTGGTGGATTTAAGCTCCGAACCCCCTCCTTGCCCTGGGGGAGGCCTAGGCCCCTGCAGTGGGGTAACATGGGCTGATGATGATGATGATGAGCCATAAATAAATACATATGAGCGCATTTTTTTCGTAATTAGAATACATTTATTAAACTCTACCGATGGTGTATGGTAATTGTTGTCCTCGTGATGGTCACACAGTGTCGTAATGTCCACAGTCTGTGCAGTTCACGGTGATGTGGGTGTTGTTCGCGGCCATCGTCATCGGCAACAGTTCAGTCATTGCTGCATTACTCTGCACCAACGCTCGCAAGAGCCGGATGAACTTCTTTATAATGCAGCTTGCTATTGCCGGTGAGTAAATACTTTCTATATTAATTGTATAACACTTCTAGAAATTACCTTCTCTGACCTTTTCCACTTTATTTTTTATTGTACTTCTATACACGCACCTACAAACGTTTCCCCATCACTCATCTACTTCAGTTTCGGTCTCATATATCGATATTTACATATTTTATCAGTGTTCAAATTCAGCTTGTGTTCGTTTGACGCCTCTCTAAATATCCTTCTCCCAACTTTCACCACCTTAGGCGGTTATTTTCTTTCGACTATACCCGTCAACTACAGTTTTGTGCTCGTTTTTTAGAGAAACTTCCTTCTTAAACATTAAAATTTGTATTATTTTTTTAAATAAATTATTTAAATATTTACTTGACCGAATGTAAGTAAACAAAATACAGTCTAAGAAAGCTACAAACGGTCAGGGAACGTTTCAAGAAATTCATTATCCAATAATTTATCATCCTTACTTGCTATTATCGTACGTTATTATTGGCTTAATGAAATGAATCGATTCCTCAAATAACATTTTTGGAACTCATCATTAATCAATATCGTGATTAAAACAACGTGCTTCAGAAACTCATGTGTTTACTGTTCCCCTGTACACAATCCTTTGAGATTGTCTGCATTTAGCGCGATTAAATAAATGTTTACAATTTAAAAACTAAACTCGCAATATAATAATGATTGCATTTGTAAAATTAGATTAGTTTTGATTTTATATGCACGTCCCTTTTTTTTAGTAGTTTGTGTATATATATGTCTTAAGTAAATATAAAAAAAAAAACGAATTTTTGCAAAGATTGTAGGAGCCTCCATAGTAAAGCCTCCATAATTTGAAACACTACAAGAATTTATTAACTTATATATAAAATAGTTATATATATATAAATTAATAACTTATATATAAAATACAATTAAACTAATCACGTTTTTAAAAATCGCGAGCTCCAATTGACTGGTATCGTACATATAGTGGCGTAAATGAAATATGTGTGCTTTTTTTGAATTTCGATACCGTTATCATTTTCATACATAGCATTTGTGACAAAAGTATCTGTCTTCAAAAACTTAACCCTTATAATTTTGTTAAGTCCGCCTGTCCCTCCGTCCGCCCGTATATCTCATGCTCATATCTCGGACATCTTTCCATTAACTCTGATGAAATTTCACAAACGGATGTTTCATTGAAATTGCTTTACAATTCGATAAAGATATAATGAAAACTAAATACTTGGTATAGGGGCAGCTGGCGCCCCATACATAGAATTAGGAAATCATTTCTTTGTATTTTTATATCGTTGGACAAATACTTAAAAATGTAATGAAATTTATGACGAGACATTTTTTTATTTAGATGAATATTTCGCAAGATATGATCTGCTAAATCAGTTCATCGCTACTGGTTATTTTCTATATATACCGGGTGTTCAGCTGAACGTAGTCCAAAATTATAGAGCATGTAAAACTTACCGAATTAAACAAAAAGTTTCAAGTGGAGAGATGACGCAAACTAGCGGTTACTGAGAAAAAGAGTTAAACCACATTCAGCCGAACATCCCGTATGTGTATAATATACCGCGTGTTCGTCTAAACGTAACTCAAACTTACTATAGAACATGAAGAGCTTACTGAATTAAACAAAAAGGTCTAAGTTAGTAGATAGCGCAAACTAACGATTACCGAAAAAAATTGTTTAACTTTTATTGATTTAACTTTTTTTTAAATTTTAATTCAGCTCTAAACGCACTATAAGTTTGGACTACTTTCGAACGAACACCAGGTATAGATAATTCGGACCCTATTCTGGGGTCTCATCAACGGGGGTTTATTATTTTATTTGTTCTGTGGTTTTGTCACTATATATTATTTTGTTTGCCACTAGGATTTAACAAAAAATGATTTACTCTTGTAATAGAAACAAATTATATTTACGTTCATATAAGAAAGCAATTTAACTAAATTTACTCATGCTTATTAGATGGCAAAGACAAAAAATAAATTATATTGGTATCTTATATTAAAATATTATTCGAAGATACATAATCACAACAGAAATTTCCCACCATTATACAATAGGTTTGTCTCGTGAGAGCTGTGCGATGGCGAGTCCGATTGATTGTATGAATCCAATAAGATATAGAAAATCTAATATTATAGAGTGTCCTGTGTTTCAAATTTTAAACAATTTAATGTATTTTATATTGTATGGTTAGTAGATAACTGTAATGGAAATTTTTCTTTGCCGAATTCGGCAGTACAGTAGTTTCCATCGAAATTTTCAATTTAAGTGATTATTTCAGAATATCTCATAATTTGTGAAAAGTTTGGCCATCTTGTAGTTAATGTATATTGCGATACAAATAAATAACAGGTGTGGCGTGGGTTCATCAGTATTTCCATTTTAAAAATACAAAATTTGATTTCACTGAACGTTTTAGGTAACAGAATCAATTCCCTCTGGGTTGGATTTGTGTATTCAATAAATCAAGCTGATTGGCTGGACCTTTTAACACTGGCAAAAATGACACTGGCATTTTAACAGTAAAAGCTTTTGTACTTAGGAATTTTATAAAAAATAAACACAATGAGCGGTTCTTCATTAGACGGTCCGACACGACACCGACATTGTCGGCAGGGACAGTATCGGCGCCGACACCGACAGATACATTCTTGATTTGGCGACACGACACCGATTTTGATTCGCGCAGGTGACACCCTAGTGTGCCCTGGTCACTTCGATGAAGTCGTTGGAGCTTTTCGACTAACGACACGCGTCCTTATTCTGCTTCAAGCGGTTGTTTAGTGGGTGCAACTCCACATACCCTGCGCGCACGGGCGCGCGGAAACTGTAGAGTTTAATCCGCCTTCCCACCGCAAGGGTAAAACAAAAAAAAAAAACCGTTTTTGCGCCGACACGACACGATGACATCATCATTCTAGAGTGGCATTCGAAGCGATGGCAGCGTTTAATAAATTGTATTTATTGTACTTATTATACTTAAGACCCAAAAAACGAAGTTTCCTAAAGCGGTTTTGTGTACACCTCATTATAAAATTTAGATATTTAGATGGGGTGGTGTATTATAATTTGTTTGAAAAGTTAATTGCAAATCCCGATATGTTTTTTCATTATTTCCGTACACAGTTTCCTAATATTTTAACACTACAGCGAGCATGTTGAATGCGCACAGAAGGTACCATGTAGGTACCCGGCGCAACGCGAATGAACGCACACACGGAAGCTTGTATAACTACGTAACTAGGCATAACGGTGCCGGCTACAGGGAGACATGCAATCGATGACATGTGTCGGTGCCCGGCCGGGCAATGAAGAAGCTTGCCGTACATTTTCATACAATTTTATGCCTACTAATGTCGGTGTCGGGTCGGTGGTGCCGGTGCCGGGCCGTCTAATGAAGAACCGGTCAATATATGTACTTATGTTTTCTAACGAGTTTCTAGGTTAAATAATAAAATAGTAATTTAAAAAAAAGTGACTTTATTAATCAATTAGTCTCGTTATAGCCCAGAGCGCAACGAACCTGTCTCAAATTTATAAGGCCATAGGGCCATGGTTCGAATCCGGGCGTGTACTAATGAGTTTTTCTGACTTAAGTGCATTAACTATCACTGACTCCGTGCCTCGGAGAGCACGTTAAGCAGTTGGCCCCGGACGCTGTCAATAGATGGCGGTCGTTACAATCCCCAACCCGCAGTGGAGTAGCGTGGTGGATTTAAACTCCAAACCCCCTCATCACCCTGGCGGAGGCCTAAGCCCCTGCAGTGGGGTAAAATGGGTTGATGATGATGACGGTTAATCAATTGTGCTACATTACAAAGCTAAAATGAAGCCGGCAAGCTAAATCTCTTTAGAAAGTGACCATCACTAAGGGTAGAATAGTATGATATATATATTTTTTCAAATTAAGATCGTACAGTCAGTTCGTGGACTGATGTAATAAATTATTATTCGCATTAAACTGTAATTCGATTCGTCGTATATAATAATAATAATAATATAATAATAATAATACATGGGACTTCCCACACAGCGTCATCTAGTCCCAAAGTAAGCAAGTATTATGCTTGTGTTATGGGTTACTAGACAACTGATATACATACTTAAATATTCTTTATAATATATAATTATATATTTTTTTTTTTTTATATATATAACAACCAAGACCCGGTACCAGTATCAATATTCATCATATTAATACTGACCCGACCTGGGATTCGAACCCGGGACCTCCAGCTTCGTAGGCAGGGTCGCTACCCACTAGGCTAAGCGGTCGTCCAGTATATCAAATGAAGATTACCCGTGTAGGATAATATTAATATCTGTTACAATATTTGAAATCCTTGTCGAATACGTGCAGACACCACGCAGTTGGCACTGAAATTCTAACGTGAATTTTAATCAGGCGAAATTACACCATAATCCAAGACGCAATACACTTAAGGAATCAGTAAAATTACTTTACAGTGTCAAGGAATGAAATTCACGTATCATCCACATTACAACTCAAAGTATATGCGAATCGAAGTACGGAATCGCTTTTTAATCAAGAAAAAAATTTTATTAGTAATTACTAAGAATAAGAATAATAGATTTTTTTCAAATTTAATCTGAGGAAGCTGTAGCGGATTACATCTCGACTGGACCACGAAAGAGTCACCAATATCTTTCTGTGAAGGAAGCTCTTTTTAGGGCACTGTTCTGGCTTTTAATCTGGGTTCAGCCATTGGATTTTACATTTGCAGTTGTCTTAAATAATCCATTTTCTGTTCCATGTTAAAATTAGTTTCAAAATCCCCTTATTTCTGTGTCGACGTCGTCCGTTCGCGCTTATATATCCTCCATCCTTTTATTAATTCTAATGAAATTACACAGGCAGTGTCATGAACTTGACTCACCGATTAGCCGAGTGGTTAGTGTTTAGGGGTAGCGGGTTCGATTCCCGCCCTTGACAAAATTTGTATTAATGAATATGTATATTTGTTCTGAGCCTGCGTGTAAAAGTATATATACTAGCGACCCGCTCCGGCTTCTCACGGGTAACAGAAATTTCTGTTATAGTTTCGTATCAGCTTGTTTGCGTCGAGCATGTAGATTATATTTAATTAGATTTAAATGTAACATATGTTTCTTCTACGTGGAATAATTTTAATGTGTTTTACTTCGCAAAGTTTAGTCGCAAAATTAATTTCTGAACGCACCCTGTTTTAAAGGTACCTATATACGAACAGTTTGTATGAAAAAATCAAATTTTTGTTTTTACTGTATTGTTGTTTTTCCTTCCAATTTCTTCATATTAACTCAACTTTTTAACCTCTCTTGGACTTCTAAAAATATTTCAAAACCAACATTAGCCAAATCGATCCATCCGTTCTCGAGTTTTGGTGACACTAACAAATGTCATTTCATTCAATATAGATGTGTATAAATTGTAAAGAATATTTAAGGTGGGACGCTGCTTGTCTAGTATGGCTATTTAAAAATAGATGGATCCACCACATAAAGAAATTATTATTATTTTTTCTTCATCACATTTCTGCGTTTCAGTTGAAGAAACATAATAAGCTACTATAAAAAATACTTCTTTTGAATGTTTTTATTCGACATTATTGATTGTTTTAACAGTTTCGAAACGTTTGTACAAAAACATAAAATTTGTTGAAAATAAGGTTTTTTTGACTAATTTATTGAATAATTCTTTCAATAATATCGAAGCGTTTGTACAAAAATCGTATTTTCCACAAGTTTTAGGTTTTTGGTTTGCTCGTATTAAAGGGTACTAGACGACTGGTATACAAGCTTAAATATAATTTTATATTATACGTATACATATATAGATGATTTTCACACCCAGACACAGAACGAATAAACATGTTCATGCACACCAATATTTCTCCCCGACGGATATCGAACCCGTGACGCGAACCTTGGCTCCACAGTCAGGGTCTCTAACCACTTGGCCAATCGGTCAGTCTACTAAAAACATCACTGAAAACTCTTTTAGATCGTTGTTTTTACGATAGTAAATGTATCAGCTAAACATTCCTTTGATAGAATTCGGTGTCAATTTGTTTTTACTGGTGACATATATATGGACAAAATCGTTTATTTAACTATCATATAAAATTCATTTCAGTTCGCTGATTCAGACAATATAGACATGTCACTGTCATGCAATACGGTACGCTAGATTAGTTCTCAAAGACAATCGAAATTATATGAAGTACTATTGTTACTTGCGAATCCGCCAACAAGGTTTTCACTATTCACATGTTAAGTTTGATTATGATGAAATATAGGGTCACGTGGCCTGCTTACAACAACAATAATAATAATACCTGGTATTGGTCATCATCATCATCATCATCAGCCTATTTTACCCCACTGCAGGGGCTTAGGCCTCCCCCAGGGTGAGGAATAGGGGGTTTGGAGCTTATATCCACCATGCTACTTCACTGCGGGTTGGGGATTGTAACGACCGCCATCTATTGACAGCGTCCGGGACCGACTGCTTAACGTGCTTTCCGAGGCACGGAGTTACTGATAGTTAATGTACTTAAGTCAGAAAACTCATTTGTACACGCCCGAATTCGAACCATGGCCCTATGGCCTTATAAATTTGAGACAGGTTCGTTGCGCTCTGGGCTATCACGACACTGGTATTGGTAAATATACTTAATTATTAACTTTATGATATATAAATATATAGATACTTTTTACACCAATATTTGTCACTCTCATTCGTATGGGTTTCCATCTGTCTTATCTGTTATTACGCGCGCATAAATGGATAGTAAGATGGGTTCAATCTTTCTCAGTGTGTTTATTAATAATAAATAGCTACTAAAACCGGCACTTATGGTTAGTTGTCGTAAGACGTAATCTGAAATAAACTTAACCGTACAAATCATTTAGAAGAAATTCAGCATATTACGATGTGAATTTTCACATAATAATAACTTTAACCCTTTGCCTTCATAGAGACCGATATCGGTCGCTAATGACTTCCTACGCTTCGCCTTCCCTGCGACCGAATTCGACCGCTAACCGCCCGCTTAATACCGCACCAAGAAAATATTTTTTTCTCTTTCTTATACATAAGTACGTAAAACGAAATAAAAACTAGAGAAAGAAAAAATATCATAGAATTTAAAAATCACTGCTAACGGTTTTGTCGCAGACGCTACAATTGAAAAAAATATTCGTTTATTGTTCATGGGTTTAGTGTCATTCCAAGAGTGAATCAGTGAGCGAACAATCATTACAGTTTTTTTACAATAAATCTTCCTTTGTCAGAAAAAATCAAATAACATTATAGTTAACATTTTTACTAAGCTTTCTGTTGGTATTATTTATTTTTAGATATACTATTAATATACGCATAATAACCTTCGAATGATCTTTTGGTCGCAAATTTTAAGCCCATAAAATTCATACGTGTTTTTTTATTAGATAGGGGAGATTTAAAACAAAAAATAGTTTGCAACTAAAAAGACAATTTACTTAAGATTACATTACATATTTTCAAAAATAAACTTCAATACAAAAAAAATTATATCATTTTATTTCTCGAGGTGATCATTCTGTCATAAGAGCTTGGTAGGCGAAGGATTGTTTTGAAAAATATGTAATAAGACGAAGGGTTAATATAGTGCCTTTTTTGGTGCGCTGGTTAAATTCCTTCTAGGCTGGCTGTGTCTCATTGCCAATGAATTCTTCCATCGATATACTATTATTATGGTTACATCTGTTATAGTGACGACATTAGCATAAACGTCTGGTAAGTACTAGCACTAAATGTTTTTAATGCTCACTTTCTTATTGTCCTTATATATATAATGTGTGAATGGACACTCGCAATACAATTTCAACTAAAATAACAGCCCAACTTTTACATACTTGTGTGTGTGTTTCAACCAAATGCTCTCGCTACACCATACTAACCATGTACAAACCGTCAATTTGTGCGTGAATTATAACCGAAGAGTTAGGTGATATTTTTATCTACGTTTTATGGCACCGATTTTCCGTCCAGACATTATATAATCAAAGATATTGTCTTCAATCAAAGTACATACTTGTATGACACAAATGAGCGGATCTAGCGTTCTCCGCAACTGACAGCACCTACAGGAAATATGTTGTAACCAAAAACTGTTCTAGCTTATATACATTATAATTATCTAACAAAACAAATATATTATCTGAAATTATGCTATCAAACTACGTAAACGAACATGTAAATTTTTAATTCATCTCACTGCAGAGTTCGCACCGACTTGTTTTGGATAGCCGAAACTCGTAGCTTCTCATAATATTCTAATATTAAAGCAGCCGTTTATATGAATCTTTATAAATAACCGATTACTTCATCCGTTCCGGGCGAAAGGAGTTCTTTTGTTTCTGAATTATATTCAAAGTTTTAACTGATAATACGTATAATGGATCAATAGTGATGTAATACTCGTAGTGGTACCGTCTCCTTAAAATTTCGTGTCATCAAAGAGTAAAAACAAATGGACACCAGCGTTTTGTTGGTGTCGTGATAGCCCAAAGCGCAACGAACCTGTCTCAAATTTATAAGGTCATAAGGCCATGGTTCGAATCCGGGCGTGTACCAATGAGTTTTTCTGACTTAAGTACATAACTATCACTGACTCCGTGCCTCAGAGAGCACGTTAAGCAGTCGGTCCCGGACGCTGTCAATAGATGGCGGTCGTTACAATCCCCAATCCGCAGTGAAGCAGCATTGTGGATTTAAACTCAAAGCCCCCCTCACCCCGTGGGAGGCCTAAGCCCCTGCAGTGGGGTAAAAATGAGCTGATGCAGTTTGGTTTTAATAGAGTCATAAATGTTAGTGAACATTTTTAGTGAATATTTTATGTAGTAGGTACATTGGAATTATTATTACATAATTACAAAAAGCAAATTAAAAAGCTTTTTCTTTCATGTTCTCTCGAATCTTTGCAGAAGCAACTGTATAATAATAATAATAATAGTATTTATTTCCTCCACAAATGTTTACAAGACATGTTATGTAACAAAATACAAAATAGTTTATCGCAAAAAAAAATTTAAATTATTGTGGAAGACTGGAACGTAAACTAGGTCGAGCCTGTATTATAGGTTTCCAGACGCCCACCCCTAGTTATTTAGGTATACTCAGTTAGGTACGGCAATTCGTTTATACAAAGGCAAATACATTTTACCATAACAAACCAAAGAAAATGTCAGTACTAAGTGGCGATATACAGAGTTTTTGCATGCATTTATTGTATTTAAGGGGAGGGTGTGTTTGGGTGGGTGTGAGGGTGTGGGTGAGGGTGTGTGTGTATGTACATGAATTTTATTTATAATATGGACAGGCAAGAGTTTTTCCTTATTTTTATGATTAGTTAAGTTACTTAAGCAACGCTGTCTAAAAGGTTTTCCGTCTCCTCATAATTTAGTTTCATAAGAGCTAGTGACACTTTCTTTTTACATTCATATTTAGTAGATTTATATATTGTAGTTATCTTATTTATATTATTATATAGATGTGGGCCCAAATACTTGAAAAAGCGTTTAGCGAAAGAGGTAGATACTGGTGATATAGGATATATGTTTTTCAGTCTTGTATTTAGGATTGAGGCATCAAGAGGCATTATCGTGTGTTGCTTTATTATGATGTTTAATATAAACAGTTGTCGAACTGTGAGTACTTTGCTAGTCTGGTAAAGTTCGGACGTAGGATGTCTAAAAGGAAGAAAATGGATCACTTTTAGAATTGCCCTTTGAGCCCTTTCAATCCTTAGCATATTAGTTTTTGTAGTGCCACCCCAAGAGGTAATACAGTAGTTGAGCAGAGATTGGCAAAGAGAAAAATAGACAGTCTTTATATTTTGTAATTTAGCTATGTGACGTAGTGATTTGAATATGTAAATTAATTTGCGTACTCTGTTTGCAAGTAAACCAACGTGAGGTTGGAAATTTAATTTATGGTCTATCTATGTCACGTCATAGTATCGAAAATATCAACCGCAAATTCGCGAGGATGAAGACCGGCGCGCGGGGACCTCGCGTACTGAAACTCGGACTTTCTAGGCAATGCGTGTAATAGATAAAACTAATCAACAATTTAAAGTGTAAAAAATCAGACAGCATTTGCTTATAAAGACAACCCGACAAATTTTTCATGTACAACTTGCCGGGCGTGAGTGAGGTGACAACAGCTGTCATGATGACTCCGAGTGTAGGGACCTTCTCGCTATCCCCGCGCCCCCATTGTTACTATCGTTTTATCGTAACGTCACGTCCTTTGGCGGTACTGATTCAGAAGATGCAGGTGGAAAGCTAGCTTTATTAATAAACTGAACAGGATGATGCCTTTGAGAGGGTGACAACGTTAGAAAAATTGTATTGTGAATTGCAATTTTTTTTTTTAAAGTCTTGCATTGAATTTACCTATTTCCATTCCCTAAGCTCACGAACTCGACGAAAATGACATTTTTCAGCATAAACATTTGAAACTTTTTTCACGTACTTTTCAATTACATTCAAAATACATTTAATTAAAATAACACGTACCACAACAGATCGAGTGTATTTACACGTATACCTTCGTAAAGAAAAACCATAATCTTCAAGAAAAAAATATCTAAACGTGATATATTAGATAAAACTTGATAGTGGCTAGGTGTTGATGCGTAGATTTCGTGGAACGTACAGACCAAACCTACTTCATAAAGTGACATTTGGATTGTTACTGACAGGCTAAAATATGAGAAAGTCATTTCATATCAACTGATATTCGTATCCATGGTAGGTCTCCATCGTTTTTAAGAAAATATATAATAGATCGCCGCATAGGTTACTGTTTCGTGTTCACTTGTTTCCTACGTTTTTAGCAATGCATATTACGAACTTTGATTATATGATGTCTGGATGAACCCTCGCAATAAAAAAGTCAACAAAAATTACAGGCCGATTTTTACATACTTGTGTGTGTGTGTGTGAGTCAGCAGACCACATACATTCGCTACGCCATACTAACTATGTATAGGTGGTCTCTGTGTGCGTGAATTATATCCGAACAGTTAGGTGATATCTTTATCTATGGTTTTGTTTTATACCAATCATCTATCCAGTCATTACATAAAATCAAAGATTACGAAAATAATAATCGTTCTGAAGAAAGACATTTTAATTGACAGACATCGTTGTTAACATTGGAATGAGGCACTCGTTTTTCAGATAATTAACGGTGCAGGTTACGAAAAAGACATGATAGATACGGCCGTCAATGCTTAAAAAAAGCCATGGTACAGTTTCAATCAAACTTTATAGCGGATGTGAACATAGGCACAAGTTGCGTCGCAGTAACCAGTTTTAGGTGTAGCGGGACGCAGTGGAGCGATTGGAATATGACTGTACCTGCGCAAACACGCTTATAGCGTTGTATTCCGATCCGCCATAAAGTTTGAAGCGAACTATGGTTTACTAAGTAAGTTTCAGAGTGTGCAGATTTCAAAAATGACATTTTTAGTCAAAAACGACGCAAATACGAAATGACAGATGCAGTTGTAAATGTCATATGTTCATGACACTCGTTTCGTAGGTTTGGAAGGGAGGGTCAAGGGGAAGGAAGGAAGGAAGGGAAAGGAAGGGGAAAATAAAAAGCGTTTACACTCAATCCAAGTCACACGGAAAACGAATGTTACCCGAACATACAATACTAAACACAAATAATTGACTTAAATGGTATTTTCAAATCCAAGAGCAGTTATATATTATGCCCAAAGCAACTTACCGTTTATTGGACATTTTATTTGGCTTGATGCTCTTCAGCACTAGTGGGAGGTATTCTTTCGAGTTGGTTAGACATAAGGCACAAAAAATATTGAATTTGTATTGTCATTCGTATAGTCGGAAAAGGACCTTGCCGACGACGACGTCTAATAATGCAGAGTATAGTGGTAGTACAATAAGTCGTTGTTTTCGATTATTTCCAATATCGTTCTTAAAATTGCATACAAATTTATTTTCGAGTGTTCAATTTGTAAAGACGTTAGACCTTGGATCGGAAAAATCTTAGATTAATTTTTTTATTTATTTATTTATTTATTTTTTAATTTAATTTAATTTAATGAATTATTTATTTATTAAAAGACTAATTTTAGATTGCGCTATTATTGTTTCAACGGTCAGTCATATTATACGTAATTGTGGTCTAAATCCATGTCGTGGTGGTAAGTTCCTCATTCGTGCATACTGTGTAATATGAAGTGCGTGATAGCCCGAGGACGTAGTGATAGCTCGAGCGCAGCGAAACTATTTCGAGTTTAGAAGGCCGTGTGGCGGTTGCGGCCGTGGTTCGAACTCGGGCGTGTATTAATGAGTTTTTTCTGACTTAAGTACATAACTATCACTGACTCCGTGCATCGGAGAGCACGTAAAGCCGACGGTCCCGGTTGCCATCAATAGATGGCAGTCGTTAAAATCCACCAACCCGCACTGGGGCAGCGTGATGGATTAAGCTTCAAGCCCCTTCACCCTGAGGAAAGACCTAAGCCCCTGCAGTGGGGTATAATGAGCTGGTGGAATGGAAGCGTGTAGAAGATTAGGAACATCTTTTGTAGTAGCCACTTGTATCAAGAAGGCGGCTCAAGAAAAATAGAGAGAGGTCTGCTGGACCACCGTCAGTCACATCGAGTCTTAGCGATGAATTACTAAGATAAGCTGAAAGCCAGCCATATACTAAAATAATATTTCGATAACTGCGTCACTTCTTTAAAAAAAGACTAGGCGCATTGTCATGTCACCTTTTATTTAAAATCACTAACGACTGTAGTATCTGAGATTTTCACACTCTTTTAAGATCTATTCAGCGAAATATATGTATCTTAAAATCCTAGCATATTTTAATTACGAGGTTTTAATTATAATAAATCGTTTAATTATTTATTCAGCATGAATGTGGAAGGAGGAGCTTTTGTATCAAAAATACATTCACCCGAAGGCTTTTAAAAATTTTGTTGAAATTTATTATTTTTGATAATGATCCGTAATCGGGATGAACCTTCATGGTTAAAGTTAAAATAAATATCTGAAAAAATACTCAATATATCTTGTTTAACTTATACTTTTATTTATTTATAACTTCTTGGACTGACCCGTTGGCCGAGTGGTTAGAGACCCAACTGCGGAGCCGAGGATCGCGGGTTCGATTCCCGCACGGGACAAATATTTGTGTGCATGAACATATCTATTTGTTCCGTGTCTGGGTATAAAAGTATCTATAAAATTATATAATTATATAAAAAAAATATTGAAGTGTATATAAATATATCAGTTGTCTAGTACCCTATAATATAAGCATGTTTGCTTACTTTGGGATTGTGATTTGAGATAGTGTTCTAACCACATAGTTGAAAAGTTAAGAGCGGATGATAAAAGTTTCCGAGTAAAATTTCAGTGACAGACCGACAGGAATACAAACACAAAGAAATTGTAAGGGTTCTGTTTTATTCCATTTGACTACGGAATCCTAAGAAAGCTGCGTCGTTGTGAAAGTATGAAGGAAGCTTATTTTTTATTTTTTTAATATAAATAAAAAGGGTTTTTCTTTTTTATAGATTTGTTCGTTGGACTGATATACGTGTTCGTGGACATCATTCAGAAGATGACAATAGCGTGGCTAGCTGGAGAATTCATGTGTAAGCTAGTAAGATTTTTACAGGTACGTCATTGTTATGTTATCTATACTATTATATAAAATTCTTTGTATCTCTGTGTATAGATATTTATGTTTCTGCAATCTCACTTAAATATTGTTTGATGTATTTCATTGAAATTTTCTTAGTAGAGGGCGCTGCACTAGATGTTTTTCTGCAGTATATTGAGCGCGTAGGTGGGTATTTTTCGGAAATACTGATACTTAGCAATTTAGTAAAAACTTTCAGATAACGGGCTAATTGTATACATATCTGTAATTGTATACAATACATGTATTTTCCAAAACTATTAAGCCATGGTGCACTTATTATGTTCATGTATTCGAGAAATATTTAGCAACGATTAACTGGTAAAGACACGTCAGAAACGGCTAAAGACATGAATATACCTATAAAACATTCTTAAGTTAAACACTAGGTGGTTAAAAAGCCCAAAGGCTATCAAATAAAACTTTTTTTTATATGAACATAAGGGTTTAAAATAAATATAGAAGGTTAAATAGTATAAATGTTAAAGACATATGAAATCTGGTAAGGACAAGAAAAGGACAAAAAAAAACAAAAAGGACAACACTTTTTAACTAAGTTTGTATAACACTTGCTGCGTCGATAAAACAACACACCTTCATTGACGGGCATTACTCCGAGCACAATGGAAGACTTGCGCGTCTTTCGCGGGCGGGTGGACTCGTTAAAGTGAATGAGACATCTATACATATACTATTTTCTTTCAAAAGACAGTAAAGACAAGTTTCGTTCCTCAAACATGGACCTCCCCATATAACGTGCGCTTATTTAAAATTTTGTTGTTTGATCTTACTTAATTATTAATACAGAGTACCAGGTATGAGGAAATGTTAATTTAAAATGACGGGTCGCACCTGCCGGATACCATAAAAACGTATGATTTAATGCTATATATAATTTATAAATTACGTGTTTTAAAACAATTGTCTTGATAGCCCAGAGCGCAACGAACCTGTCTGAAATTTATAAGGCCCCATAGGGCCATGGTTCGAATCCGGGCGTGTACCAATGAGTTTTTCTGACTTAAGTACACAATATCACTGACACCGTGCTTCGGAGGGCACGTTAAGCAGTCGGTCCCGGACGCTGTCAATAGATGGCGGTCGTTACAAACCCCAACCCGCAGTGGAGTAGCGTGGTGGATTTAAGCTCCAAACCCCCTCCTTACCCTGGAGGAGGCCTAAGCCTAAGGGTAACGTGGGCTGATGATGATGATGATGAAAACAATTGTCTTAGAATTATTTAAAAAACACATCTTGAATTAAAGTAATAAAATTTCCAGTACATATTTTTCAAATAAGATCAGTGCAATCCTGTTTTATGTGTAGGTCGTAGAAATACCCACGTCATACTTATTAAAAATACAATGCCGCTCGCAAAGTGATTTAAGTATTTAAGAATTTTTTTTTTAAACAACTTTTACTGCGTCTACTACTCTAGATTAACGCTTACAAAACTAACTAAAATGAAGTTTTAAATCTAAACCAAGTATTCACACTTAATTCAATATCATGTAAATTCCGGGAAATCTAATTTTACCTAAGGCCCTGGGGCGTGATTATTTCCAAAACATTTGTCATCTTTTCCGACAGAAAGTTTGTAGCTGAACTTGAAAAGCGAAAACGAAATAATTTACATTTTTCTCCGAGTTACTGTTTTTCATTAAATTTATGATTTTGTTCATTCAATAGATCGTTTATTTCAAATCGTGAAAGTTGTATATTGTTTCAAATTTATACGACGCCGACCGCTATTGACGATACGATATTGACGACCGCTTAGCCTAGTAGGTAGCGACCCTGCCTATGAAGCTGGAGGTTCCGGGTTCGAATCCTAGGTCGGGTCAGTATTTATACGGTGAATATCGATACTGGTACCGGGTCTTGTTGTTATATGTATGTGGTGTTTTCGCTTGGTACAAAACACAAGCTAATACTTAGTTTAGGGCCTAGACGTTGTTGTGATGTATACGTATGTATGTATTTTTCAAATCGTATTACCTCTAAAGAATTAACCTCTCTCGATGTTTACACCACTTAATCGAGCAATAATACGATTAACGCGCTGCAAATAAAATTATCTGGTACTTCGTCTCTATTGTCACTGTATTTTGAAAATTAAAATTATCTTTCTGAATGATTTAAGTAAACATTTAAATAGAACAATCCAATAATACGTTTCGACGACGTAGTGATGACGCTCTAGCCAAATACAACTAAGAAAACCTCTCTTCGTCGAACAAAGTACAAACTACTACCACGCATATTATACACTTACACCACTAGTTAGTTAAAACCTTTCTTATGTACACTCTACATAGCCTCGGGTGACTTGGAGTTTAAGGACGGCCCGATATGGTGTGATTTTTCATACAATCGAAGACGTGTATTCGAAATTGCCTGAAACTATGCAAATAATATTTCGTTTTTGTATTTGTATGTAGGATAAGAAACATATTTGGTTGTGCCTCGCTACTTCATTAAAACAACAAAACAAGAATTAAGTACCTAATAGATATAAGAATATTCTAGCGACATTTTCGGTGGCATTGTTATATATACAGGATGAGGTTTTAATGACCAGCGAAATTTTAATATAATGATCTTTGGTAGAAAACCGATAGCCGTTTTGTTTCCTTTTAGTATTGTTCTATAGAAAAATATTGAGATATGACTACACAAACCTTTCCCGAAAAACCAATAACTCTAGTCACCATTCATGCTCGCCGCCCCATTCCGTTTCAAGGCCTCAGGCGCGTACATTTACTATAGCGTTAAGAAGGCAACCAAACGTTATAAAATATCACTGTAGATAAACTAATTTATGTTGAAAATGTAACTTATATTTTTATTTACGTAATGAGGTCTATTGGTGATATCTAACATCTAGAAAAATTTTGGCCGGTTACTAAAAGCTCACCTGGTATATATGACACAACAATAATAAATAAAATTAAAATCTCTGTGATGTTGTACATTATAAGAATAAGTAACAAATAACATTGAGAATGGTTGCTTTGTTTCGTTATGAGGTTTGAGAACTTTATTACCTACTCATGAAGAACGATGTTCACTTAATTATTTATTTATGAAAAACCTACAGCTAAATCAGAAAAAAATACTTAAAAATATTACATAAATAGCAAATTACTGGTTTTTCCATAAGTTATTATGCTAGTTACAAGCGTGGTGGACAGTACTCTTATGTATCGTAACACAGACAAATTATTGTAATACATTCCCGTTCTCTTATATCTCAATGGGTCACTATTGGATCAGTTTATATATGCAAATTTCATTCCACTGATTTTCAGTCAATTTATATTATACTAGTGACCCGCCATGGCTTCGCACGGGTATATAGATAGAAATTTAAATTAGTACTTTATTTGGACTAAGAGAAGGTAACGAAAATTCCTTGTTATAAATTCCAATTTTTATATCCGTCGTCACTTCTAAACGGAAGGTCCGATTCGAATAATTTATAGGATTCATGTTTTTACATAAATGTCAACATGTTTCGATTCTATTCGTGTTTTGATTAACTAATTTAAACAAAAAAGGATTATTGTGACTTAACTGTAATTGTTAGACATATAGATTAGATATAGATTTTTTTGTGGGTAATTATAACTATTAAAAATACATACATACATACATACATATGTTCACGCCCTATTCCCCTCCAGGGTAGGTAGAGACTATAGAGTGCCACTTATCACGGTCCTAACATACATCTTGGACCTCTTCTACATTCATTAATTATTCATTCATTGATTGTGTGTGTTATTATTATTATTCATTCATACATGCTCGCCGGTTACGGGTGCTTTTTACTAAAAATACGTAGTACATTATTTTATGTACCATCAATATTTTTCGTAAAGCACGCCAAATAATGACTTTCATAATTAAATTTTTGAGTCCTTAGGTTAGATAATTGTAATTTTCGTAGGGATCTCTAATTTTTTTTTTAATAAAATTCAGCCCATGTTACGTAGCTTTTTATAGGTCAAAGAATTTTTAAAATCAGTTAATTAGTTTTTGAATTTATCTCTCACAAATAAAAAACAAAAAATCGAATCTTTCCTTCTTATAATATTAGTAAAGTTAGACGTATAAGTAAACTTTTCTTATTGTTTCATATTTGCTAACCCCCTCATCATAAATAACGCTTACGGACGTAATCTAAATTGCAATTTTTAGGTAAACATGTCAAACCGTATTGGAGTATTATTATTTGACAACAGTTTTATAGATTATTTTTTTTTTCAGGCTGTGGTCATGTATGCTTCAACGTACGTGCTAGTCGCTCTCAGTATAGACAGATGTGATGCCATCACGAACCCTATGAACTTTTCTGGAAGCTGTAAGTAAAATATGATAGTCGATTAAACCATGATCAAATTGACCATAAACAAAAGCCTATCTATCTAAAACTATCACTGACTCCGTGCTTCGGAGAGCACGTTAAGCAGTCGGTCCCGGACGCTGTCAATAGATGGCGGTCATTACAATCCCCAACCCACAGAGGAGTAGCGTGGTGGATGTAAGCTTCAAACCCCCTCCTCACCCTGGGGGACGCCTAAGCCCCTGCAGTGGGGTAAACTGGGCTGATGATGATGATGATGAAACAAAAGCACCTAATTATTTTAACCATTTGTCTTTGCTGTTCAGGATGAACTGCATTTATTTATGTTTCTACAAACCATAAATATTAATGCATTCTTATTTCTAGAAAGAAAAGAACTGATCGATTACTAATATGCCTAATAAAATAATTTAATTAAAATATTATCAGAAAAGTATGATCTACAGGATTCGAATAATGAATATATCTGGTCCCATGCTTCTCATTATGCTGGTATTATGGGTACTAGACAAATGATTTATAAATACTTAAATATTATTTATCTATATTCTATATATATTATAAAATAAAGTCCCACGCCGCGTCTGTCTGTCTGTCTGTCTGTCTGAACGCGATAAACTCAAAAACTGCCGAATGGATTGGCATATTATAGAAACCAATAGACAGAGTGATTCAAAAGGAAGGTTTACGTTTATAATTTATTAATGTTTTGTAGAAATTTGTAGAAATATGACGATTATTGTTGAAGGAGTCGGAAAAAAATCAAGCCGGCTGTGAGCTTTCATAGAAAACGCTGCCTAATCCTTTTGAGATATAACAAAATAATGTACGGAGGAATTGTGTCTCTTTTATAGGACTAAAGAAAAGTCCGCGATGGCATATGTCTATCTTTTATGGATAGCTTACTATACCTATTTTAACGTTTAAAAAAATGGTGTCCTATAATGAGGTAATAGGAAAGCAATTTATACGGATATAGTTTTAATCCTTATCAACATAAATACAGTATTCACCTTCAGCGTTTCATGCACATTATGATTGTCGTTTACACTATACAATTTAAATTAATATCTTAGGAGTTATCGAGAAATATAAATAGAAACTGGGCGCCGCGGCCGCCGCGCGGCGGCCGGCGTAGTTAGGTTGAAGTTATTAATGTTGTATACAGAGAATTATTGTAGTTTGTTTTATGTATATATTCTTTACTTTTTCAAATATTTATAGATTTGAAAATAAAATACATTAAAAATACTCCAAGTAGGATGAATGTACGTTACATTTTAATCTAATTAAGCCCAATCCACATGTTCGACGCAACAAGCTGATAGGAAACTACGCAGAAAAAACACTACGGATTATAGCTCTGCTACCCGTGCGAAGTCGAGACGGGTCGCTAGTAATGTATAAATAAGATGTTTTACGTCCAGTCACGGAACAAAATAGATATGTTCATGCACACTAATATTTGTCCCGGGCGGGAATCGAACCCACGATTCTTGGTTCTGTTCTAACCACTCGGCCAATCGGTCACTCCTATTACGTACTTCCGTGTGCTTCCGTTGCCATGCCACATCCAGTTGACCAACCTTAAGGCGATATTCGCTTGCGCCGAACATATATGCGGACGGGCGAAAGCCCAACATACAATGCGTTTGGCGATTTTTAGCATTGGAAAATGCTTTTCTAATCGTTCTGGACTAAAGCCCGGTTTTATGGGGTATAACTTTAAGCTAAAAAAATAAGATTAGCAACCTATTGCTGAATTGTGTTTGTGACAAGAAATAAATTTTTCTTTGGTTTACATATTTATTTCCTTCTTTCCAAGTTTTAGTATTTCTAAATTCATTTTTCAATGCCGATAGATAGTTACGCGTAGTGTGAAATCTGTAGATTTTTTTTTAAATGGCCTGTAGCCCAAAGTCCAAGACTCCAACAGTATTTATCATTCAGTATATATAATTCATGTCACTAAATGAATACAGTGTTAATCTTATCATATTGAGTTGATGTTAAAAGAACGACTTGGTATATTAGACTTTAATTTTTTGTCAGTAAATATACAATAGGCCAATATAATTGAGTCCATTTCCTTTGATTTATAGATTTATTGAAGCGTATTTCATTTCTATTTTTAAACAATGCAAATGAAATCGTACGCCGCAAGTAGGTATAAATAAAACAAAGGAAAACTCGGAGAAGTGAAAATATTGGCTTTTGATTAGTCACTTCCCTTTAAATTGGCTATAGCCGGTGCAAAATATAATATATTTTTTTTGATATCTACACAAAAAACCACCTGAAGTAAATATTGACTGACCAATTGGCTCCGTATCTGGATGTAAAAAGTATCTATATATTATGAAAATTATATTTAAGTGTGTTTACCAGTTGTCTAGTAGCCCACAATACTTACTTACTTTGGGACTAGATGGCGCTGTGTGACCTGTCCCAGGTATTTTTGCTGTTATTATTATAGACAGTATATTGGGAGGTGGGATCATAGAACAATTATCTAGATGACAATAGTAAGTCACTTTGGATCGTAGAGAGAATTTCGATTGTTCCGTGTAATTACTGGTACACCAGTTCACGGGTTATCTGTATCTAACCTGAAATGAAGTCAGATGTGAAGGGATTCGTGCTGATGTCGGCGAACGGTCATCATCAGCTGTTTCGTCTACAAACCCGCAACGTATACATCGGTTTACGTTGGAAGTTTATATGCGAAAAAATTGTGAATCCCTTCGCACTGGACTTGAGTGATATTAAAAGCAGTACGGTGTCCAAACTGATAATGTACATTTTAAGTAGGTACTTAACAAAACGCTGCTTTTTTCGTTCCTTTATGCTTTAAATGCTTTAGATGTGGTATCAGAAAAACTATCACAAAAATCTGAATAGGTACTTAAGCAAACATGTTCTAAATAACTGATTTAAAAAGAGTTCAAGGAATTAAAATAACCATAAGGGGGTTAAATAGGTGATTTAAATTTAATGCGATTCCGTAATTCTTATAGTTAAGCTCATGGAAAATAGTGTTTAACAATTCGATCAGAAATAAAGTAATTATACCATAATGTAATATTTTTTTACGCAAAAATATTTTTAAAATTGACGAATTAATTTTCGTGCCATCTAGTGTTAAGTGGCGATAAACACCAAAATGACTCCAACATAGGACTCTCACGGTGCGAATCCGTTTCGCGCTTGGCCAGTTTTTAAGGTTTTTTTTTTCATTTTGTAAATAATTATTTAAATTTCAGGGTCTCGAGCCAGAGGTTTGATCGTGTCTGCTTGGCTAATTAGCATCATATTTTCGATTCCGCTTCTCGTCCTTTACGAAGTCAAAGAAGTACAAGGTTTGTACGGAAAATTTTTATCATACCGAAGAGTGAAGATTTTATCAGTATTGTTGTTAGAGTGAAAATTCTCGACGAAAGGGTTTTTATTAAATATTTCGCAGATTCTTGTGTGTCGATGAAATTCCGAACGTATTTTATCGATGAATTTTCTTTTTCCTTTTTATCAAGAGGAAGTAAAGAGATATATACCTCGCGGTCGTCTTCCGGCTTTAAATTAATATTAGAATGGGTTCGAACGAAAGTTTTTAACATGTTTTTATATAATTTTTTTCTCTATTAAATATACCAATCTATACCTTTCCTCGGAACGAAGTAAAATAAGTCTGCAATGTACGTAATTATTTGTTCTCAAATTTGATTAATAAAATTGTCCTGTGACGTTATCTGGACAGATGTTTATTGTATAAAATATTATCTTAATCTGGATAAAGTCGTGATATCTATTTATCATTGAATATAAAGTAGTAATAAAATATTTATAAAAAACATAATAAAATAAACGACTATTTTACTTTTATGCCGTCCCTCGCAGCGGGTGAAGCTGTGACTAGCAACAATAATCTAGGCAAATGCGATTGTCAATCTCGTTCAATCTATCATCTGTATAAATATGGTCCGTCTAATGAATGTAGAAGGTGTGTGGCGGTACAGCTCACGAAGTACCTACTTTAATATTTACTAAGTTCTGAATGTACATAATAGAAATAGGGTTTAAGCGTTGTTATATTGAACCCTGACTAACACTATTGTATTTTGTCGAGATTTTTAAAGCACCCACCTAATTTCTTTTACTAATAACTCTTATCGCATGTTATTGATTATGATATAATACATGCATTGACGACCGCTTAGCGTAGTGGGCAGCGACCCTGCCTACGAAGCTGAAGGTCCCGGTTTCGAATCCCAGGTCGGGTCAGTATTTATATGATGAATATTGATACTGGTACCCGGTCTTGGTTGTTATATGTACCTATGTGTTGTCTTCGTTTGGTACCCAAAACACAAGCATGCTTAGTTTGGAGCCAAGACGTTGTTGTGATAAAGACGTTATTATTATTATTATTTTTACTATTTTTATCATTGTGAAGACATACTGTTCTATCTTTACAATTGTTATAGGTTGTAGGTAGTTATAAAAATATCTTTTGTAAATTTAAGGTCTTATGACGGGACGGGAGTACTAACGATAAGAGAAGATCAAACGCCATTATGAATTTCTACAAAGAATTCATCACCTCTTTGAGAGCATCGGTCGATTCCCACAACTCGTCTACTAAAAACATTTCGGTCTGAAAAATATAAATTTCGTACAGATCGCCCGACCAAGTAACACGCTTTTATGTTTCAACGCTATAACTTTAACATAAATATTAAGCATATTAGAATTTCATCATCATAATCAACATCAGCCCATTTTTACCCCGCTGCAGGGGCTTAGGCCTCCCCCAGGGTGAGGAGGGGGACTTGGAGCTTAAGTCCACCACGCTGCTCCACTGTGGTTCGGGAACTGTAACGCCAGCCATCTATTGACAGCGTCCGGGACCGACTGCTTAACGTGCCCTCCGAAGCACGGTGTCAGTGATATTGTGTACTTAAGTCCGAAAAACTCATTGGTACACGCCCAGATTCGAACCATGGCCCTATGGGGCCTTATAAATTTGAGACAGGTTCGTTGCGCTCTGGGCTATCACGACATCACGATATTAGAATTTATCTAATTTTAATAAGAAACTTGAAAAGTGTACCTAGAATTAGTTTCTACTATCGTAACAAACCCTGGTAAGTAATAATAAAACAATATTCAACTCAGTCTGTCTAGTTTTTTTTTATGTGGGGAATCCAGATAGGCTATATAACCTTCACCGAGTTATTTACGATTCAACACAACCACACACGTGGAATACCTAAATATAATTTGGCATTATTACTTCACAACCTACTGGAACAGCTTCATCATCATCATCAGCCCGTGTCTCTCCACTGCAGAATATAGGCCTCTCCCAAGGCTCGCCACCACACACGGTCCTCCGCCTTTAGCATACAACTACCTATCACAAACCCGCCTGCCAAGCGTGGTGATTATTTGCAAACCCTCTCAATAGAACAGCTTGTGATACTCAAATTGTAATAAATATTTAAATATCCAGGTAAGCAGCAGTGCTGGATCGAGCTGGGAACTCCTAAACGCTGGCAAATCTGGATGAGTATGGTATCCGTGATGATATTTGTGCTACCTGCGTTAACCATAGCGGCTTGTTATGCTGTGATCGTGCTCACAATATGGACGAAGAGCAAAGCGGTGGTTATGAGTCCACCGGTCAACTCACGCCGAACGAAAACTATGCGAAATGGTGAGTAAAAGATAATATTGCGAATAAATTGTATAATTATCATAAAAAGCAGTCAAATTGATCACAGTTTCATTAATAGTATTTTTAAGTTAAATCCCTTTACGCTATGAAAATATAATAATATACTTAATATAAACGCTTGACGACAAAAAAACATAACAGAAAATCTGAATATGTATTTATTAAGGGGGCAGTCTTTTATTACAAGTATTCTACGAGGAAAACTAAGTTTCTATTAGAAATATTAGAAATTAGGTAGGTAGGTAACATTTTGGGCTCCTTTAGACGTTAACGCTTTAGAAAATTGAGTGTTTAGTTATATTTTCAGTGTTTAGTGTATAAGGATTAATTAGATAATTAATCAGATCTATAATGTAGTTGATTTGATGGACAACAATTTATGAACACAATTTAAGGAACCGGATTTACGATTTCAATTTAATATTTTTTTTAAATATTTTTTGTGTACCGAATAACAGCCTACTCTAGGGTCATGCTTTTTGAGTTTTTGTTTTTTTTTTATCTTCCATTTAAATAAATCTAGTTAGTTAAATATATTCAGTTATTTTATTTATTTTTTTGGCCTTTGTACAAATTATTTAAGGTCTTATTAAAATTACTGCAAATATTCTACTCATGTTTACAGTATTTCTTAGGTTGTCACTTTAATGTCATCTAGGTATATTTTATTTTAGCACTTTACGAGGATTGGATGATGATTCTGATCTCAAAAAAAAAAACTTAAAGATATTATATTATATTCATATCCCTAGCACTCATAATGTATGCGTGAATGTATGCACATACTTACAAATAAAGAGATAATCTACCTCTAAAAAAGAAATAATCTTCCTCCCATAAAATTTCTATGCGCCCCGTCGAATATTTTATCGTTTTTCGACATATGTATTTAATTACCATATTTATTGGTTACTCAAATATACCTTCACAGACAAAACGCTATTAGTATAAGTAGGTATATTTTCAAAACATCAAATATAATGATTCTAGATTTGATTAAAAACATGTACAACTCACAATAAAATCAAATTAATCCAAATTTGTATCTTATGACAGCCCTAATTCTTCGGACATAGCTGTGATTAGGTACCTCATTGAACCAAATATCAGCCTACCCCGGCTGGCATTATGTCCTCCGTACACTTCTTGTATCTAATTGTAGCCACATCATTTTCTACTGATCAAAAAGTTAAAACATCTGTGTTTATTCCTAAATTCATGCATTATTATATTGTTATTCAAAATCAATCGAAATATAACACACACATCTTAAGAAATATGAAAAATAACTTTGGTACGTCCCAAAATTGTCGCGAAAATAGCAAAATTGGCGACATTCGATGTCTGCATGCCTAAATTTTAAATTGAAACTGACGTATATATGCCAGTATTACCATATTTGACACGTATTTTCTGCTGGATACTAAGTTTTTTTAGTTCACATCACTAATTGAGATTGCCAGTAGAAACGTTAATGTCAAAGAAAACAGTGAAGAGGCTGCGATTAGGAGCATAGCTGCCATTAGGGGCATCCACCCTATATGTTTACTTGTTATACGTTTACTGTTGTGTTGATTTCTAATAAATTATTATTTATAAATTGTTATAACGTAATCATTACAATTTGGATTTGCTGCAGGACAAGTGGACGGTGATCCAGATTGTCGGCGGGCCAGTTCGCGTGGGCTTATCCCGCGCGCTAAAATCAAGAGCGTCAAGATGACCTTCGTCATTGTCTTTGGTAAGTTTATTAAATAGGTTACCATCACGGCGTGCATTTTTATTGATTATTGACCATGTTGTATGTATACATATATCAAATTATTCTTGATTGTAATTCAATTGAATTTATTATAATCTTTCTTTTTATTTATTTATTTATTTACTTATTTCAGTAACAATTATAGTTCCTCTTCCGTATAGCTCATTTCCTTTGTTAAAATATATATTAGGTAAACAACGAGTAGTATTTTATTTTACATGTATTCGTTAAACTAATTTACAATATGTATTATATATATATATATATATATTAATAATATTAATAATGAGGGCGTGAACACTTACCGGTGTTTGTAAGTTATAAACCTAAATGTCTCCCCTCCACAACAAGCACCGGTAAGTGTTTTCTTTTCTAAGAAGATCTTTTCTCATGCAACCTTATAGTGTTAAGATACTATAAGGTTGCATGAGAAAAGATCTCTTTATATTTAGGAAAATTATATAAGTATATATCACAATAGCTGACCCCGCCGTTTCACCCGATCCCCTCATCCGTACGTCGCCTGTTGTTGTTCTCGCAATATTAGTACCTACTCCGCTTTTTTAGATCGTAGCATGATATTAAATAGCCTATAAACTTTTTCAAACAATTAGGCTATCAAATGCAAATAGAATTTTTCGAATCCGACTTGTAGTTTCCGAGATTAGCGCGTTCAAACAGAAAAACAAACAAATTTTTAAGCTTTTATTAGTAGGACCTACCTATACAGAATTTCTTTTAACGCAACTTGAAGTAAGTATTCTCATCTTCGGATCGGAGGAACAAGAGATCTTGAAATGTTAGTAGGTAGGTAAGTATCCAAGAATTTACTGTTTCTGATGTCAAGAATTTGTACTTATTCAGACGTGTAGTGCACTTATTTTTGTTAAGCTTTATTTGTCACAGTCTTCTAGTTTCACGATCGTATTTTTTACAAAAAATTTAAGTATTGCTTTATATTCTGCTTCTATAAAAGATTAATGAGATTAAATGAATAAAATGATAAATGAAAGAATAATAGTTTATTTTCGGGTTTCTAAATGAAGGATCATGTGTATATGTAGAGTCAAAGGGCACATAAAATTTATTTATTAAGCAAAATCTACGTTTATTTTTTTGTTTTGAAGATAAAGTCAAACCCCATAGTTTGTTAAATAATAATTAAAAAATTAAAAATAAGTTTGTACTTACATATTTTTTTTATATACATACGTATATATATAAAAAAAAGCTATAGGTGTGTAGTTTTTCACACGACTGCGGAGGGTAATGTTTTCGAATGTATGTAGGTATTATGCTAACCCGTATACATGTATGTATGCATGTCTATTTCTTATTTCTTCCACACGCTTTGTAGCCATCTTGATGGATTTTGATACATGAAGTGTCGTTGGAATTGTATTAACCGTAGAACTGACATAGGTTATTTAATGTTTCAATATGGTGTCTGTGAATTAAAAAAAAGAGAGAACAAATAAAAAAAACAATATGGGAATCAAGTGAAAGCTAGTAAATCGTCAGTCTATTATTTACACGGACATGTCTAATAAAGAAATAAATATATATATTTATAATACCTACTTATGCTATCATTTTGACTGAAAATACAAAACAAATCGCCACACCGGATCGGTTCGATGTAGATATTAGATCAATTATCTTTAAAATAATCAGGTTTGTGTCCATAAGCCCTAAGCCGAGTAAAAACATTATACTATTATAGTTTTATAGTTAAAGAAAGATTTAAAAAAAAATGAAAACGTGACTACGTTTATGAACTGAAAAGAAAAAAAAACAAATTTTATAATCTATAGAATTTTAATAAAATACACTATCATATAAATAAACAGGACTTGAATGTTAAATAAGGTATTTCAGGCGGAGACAACAAAAAACAAACAAAACAAGTTTGTTGTGAAAATCACCTACACGAAACATATTTTGGTGAATTGGATTGTCACCGCTTGTGGTCACCGCTTGCAATACCGTAAATAACATTCAAGTCATAGTTATAGTGAATTTTATTCCCATTATTATAAATAAACCTTGTTATTCGCTTTCCAGTTACTTATTTTTTACTTAGTCGGTTTTCCAATTTTTTTTATATACAACTATTTCTTTCAGTATATCATAAATTAATAATGTTAAAACCGTTCTCAATATCGATATCGAAATAAGCACAATAAAGGAAACGACAATATCTTTTACGAAAAAAGGAAAATTCAATATGCTGTGTAGGATTACAGTTCACAATATGACAATAGATATATTTTATATAAAATGTAAGGATCGGTCCCGTTCGCAGAAAATGTTTCAACAGCACGATTCAATAAGTCTATTTAGAAATGCGAATTTTCATGAATGCGAAAATTTTTCGCGTCAAATCTAGCCGAATGACGGTGCAAAGCCAAGATTTACTATTTCGGTTGACGTATTATGTCTCAATCTGACAACTTGATACCTACCGACCAATAAATAGGATTTTTTTTCAGATTCAGATGAGTGATTGGTTGGACAAATTTTTATGGTTATTTAATTAATTTTAAATTTAGTGCCATTGATAATATATATCTCTGGATAGAGTTTGAAAAAGGGTGGATGTAAGTATAGATGACGCATACGGTTAGCACAAAGTTAGTATGGCATAGCCGGAGTATATCGTCTATACCATTATACATAATCTATAAAATATCTCTATCCAATTATTTCTATTCAGTAAAGCCTTTAGCTGTTACTGCCAATGGTTTAGTAAATATTAATAGGAAAATGAAACAATTTCAAGCTTATTCTGAATCCATTGTGTTATTTATCTTTGCTTCTTCAATCTACAAACGATAACATCACAATCTGCGAGTTTCCGTATCGTGTCACGCTTCTAGATATGTTTGCTCTGTAAAGATCAAAGATTTATCTTGTATAAGTCATTTTAAATATACGCAAACGCTGTTGCTTGGATTCGCTTTCGCGGAATCTATATGATTTTACGAAATGTAAAATTGGTTGTGTGAATAACAGAACAGATATTCTTCACGACTTTATGAATACGGCTTCTATCTACCTATTAATTTTTATTATTATATACTACGTAGAGAGAGTTATGTTTATTTATCTGGCTGATCACAGATGTTAAAATCCAAAACTATTGGATCCATTTAAATGAAACCTTTATAGATTTTGTTCTTGGCTCATAAAGGTACAATAAAAATCAATGAATCTCGATAGCGGAGTGGTGGCGAGCCCGCTTTTTATTTAGAAGGTCATGTTTCGGATCTCTAGAAATTGGCATGTTCTAATGAGTTTTTACTGATTTTAGTACATAACTATCACTGACTTCGTACCTTGGAGAGCACATTAAGCCGTGTCGGTCCGAGTTGCTATCATGAAATGGCAGTCGTAAAAATCCACCAACCAGAACTGAACTAGAGCAGCGTGGTGGATTAAGCTCCAAACACGCTGATCCTGAGGGGAAGTCTAAGCCCCTGCATTGGGGCATAATAGACTGATATAGTAAATAGTAAGAATCAATACTGATATAAAGGTAAATACCAACGTAAAGGATTACGAGACGACGGAAAAGGTAGACGAGGAAGGAGTTAAAGAAACCGGTCAAGTGCGAGTCAGACTCATGTACCGATGGTTGCGTAAATCATGAGACAGTACATTTGTGTTAAGAAAAAAAACAAATTTCAAACAAACGTCTATTCGCACGTCTACCCGTTTGTCCGTCCGTCTGTATTGTCACACCTACGCGTTTATACGTAGGTGAATGAAATGTAGCATATACATTTGACGATCAGAGTAACATTTTATTAGTCATCAAAGATGTAAATGAAATTATTTGATCGCACTTCCGCCTACAGCGAAATAGGGTTAAAACTATTTTTTTCTTAAATCCCATCAGGTGGGGTACCATTATGAAGGTACCAAATTTAAATATATATTATTTTTTTAGATTTTTTAGAAGCTCCAAAATGCCATCCGCATCTTTTCTTGAAAATTATGAACGAAAACTTTTAAAAATCGAAATTTTTTTTTGGATTTTATCACCATGACTCACAATCACAAGACATGTAGGCCAGATTTAGCAACGTCATAGCTGTAAATAAAGCCGTTAAGTGTACACATTTAACGGCATTCTTCACGAATAAAATCGAAATAGGTCGTTAAGTAGATTTTCATGGGCACGTTTATATTTTTTTTCTAAATTGAGATGCGCTGATCACTAGTCTTAATTACTGGGTCATAAATTATTATAATGCTTTAAATATGGCATGAAATCAAATAATACGTGTAAATGACCTGGTTTAATGTATTTAGCTAATAACTCTCCGGAACCCTGTAGCACAATTTCCGATCGCACTTAACCGGTTATTTGCCATAAAGGTTAATTTAATTATATTTTCTTTTGTTGTCTGTTAATTTAGGGTTCCGTACCCAAGGTACCAATGGGAACCCTATTACTAGGACTTCGCTGTCAGTTTGTCTGTCCGTCACAGGCTGCATCATTTGAACCGTAATAGATAAACAATTGAAATTTTCACAGTGTGTTTTACTATGGCCACTTTAACAACAAATAATAAAATAAAGTTAAAAATTAAAGGAGGTCCCCATACAAGAAACGTGTTTTTTTTTCGACGTTTTTGGTGGGTGACGGTTATGAGGTCAGTGCTTACAGTTGAAATTTTCATGGAGTATGTAGATACTATTAAAGTAGCTATAACAAGAAATAATAAAAATAAAATAATGTTTTTTATATTTTAAGGTGGTTCAGAACTTTTCGTGTGCGATTCTAACTAATACCTGGCAGGTTTTTTATTACTGTCTTCTTCACCAGAGCGCCCACTAGCCTTTTCAAAAGCAATAACTCGATTACAATTTTCGTTGCTGATGAATTACGGCGTATCCCTAAAGTGAAAAAATGCGATAAGTCCCTAAAATTTTTAATATATTGTAGATTCAAATACCATGGGAGCAAAGCTGTAGAACGGTAGAAATATTCTAACTTTGAAATATATTGAATATTGAACATGTCTTATTGAAGATTAACAATAGACTCTCGTCGTTTCGTTGACGGCGAAATTGCTATTTTTTTTTTAGATATCTCAATCGAATATATTGGTTGTAATCCTTCAAGCGATGAATTCCCTAAAGTACTGAATAAAATATCTATATGTAAGATTCGATTATAGCTTTCGAGGTATAAGCTCTATGGTTTAATTTAATTGCCAGAAAATAAAATGAAGGTTCTATTTTCTAGATACGAAGTATAGTCCTTGATGGAGGCTTTAGTGAGTCTTCGATATCGATCATTGAGGTTTCCTCGTCACATTTTAAGCCAGAAGGCTCGGTGAAAAACAAGTTAGGATTAGTAAAATTCGTTTAGAATTTTCTGGAAAGCAGTAGATTAACCGAACCTTCGGGTTTATAAGGCGAAATTGACTGAACTGTTACATGGTTTCAGATCGACGTGAGATATCAGATAATTTTAATATTAATTTGCATCAAAAGAATAAAGGTGAAATTTTCGTATATCTAGGCTTCATTGAAGTTTTAGACGTATTGTACATCGCTCGTGCGTATACCGTGCCTCGGAAAGCACAGGAAGCTGTCGGTCCCGGGTGCCATCAACAGAAGGCAGTCATTAAACTCCACCAACCCGCATTGGAGAAGCGTCGTGGGTTAAGCTCTGAATCCCCCTAGCATTGTGAACTATACCGATGCACCCCTAATAAAACAACTGGCTGTGTACCTACGCGTCAAAACACACTCATACCAATAGTCCCAAATATTATTATTATAGTAAACATACTGACCGCCAGTACACTGCGAAGTTCCACTCACACATAAGTGGCCGCCATTGTAGCGCTTCATTGGTTGTTCAATAACAAGAAGGCTAGAGCTTTTATGACGTCGGTGCTTTAACCGAAAAAAAGTTTTGAAAGGATATGTTTACGAATTTTTAAGGTATACGCAAATAGTTACCAACAAACTTAAATAAATATATAGTCTTAAAAATGAACTTTGATTTGAAAGCAATTCTTTAAAATTGGCCCGTTTTTACATTATAATTTAAAGTAAATGAAAAAAAAAATGGTACGCAGTATACAGTCCACATGGTAGAGCAAAAACCAAAATAGATTAGAAATATCATGTATAAGGTTATCACTTATCACGTGCTCTCCATAAAATATGCAATTAGATGCTTATCTAACATTTGCCATCCTGTCGACCTGCTTAGATTAGACGGATGTATTTCTACAATTAATTTATACACCGTGTTCGTCTGAACATTGTCTAAAAAAATAGAGCACACAGAGTTTGTCAAATTAAACAAAAAGTTTCAAGTAAGCAGATGGCGCAAACCAACGGTTCCCGAGAAAGAAAAATATTACAACACGATCACTTTACTGTAAAGAAGTTTAATACTTTTAAGAGACAGGTGGTCAGTTGTCTCATTAGTTCGACGTTCTCGATTGTCTTCAGATATAGTCCATCCATCAGCCCATTAATGCCCCACTGCAGGGACTTAGACCTCTCTTCGGGATGAGGGGGTTTGATGCTTAATCCACCACCCTGCTTCAGTGCCGGTTGGTGGTTTTGCAACGACAGCCGTCTATTTATGGCAACCGGAACCGACAGCTTAACGTGCTCTGCGAGGCACAAACAGTAATACTTATGTACACAAGTTAGAAAAAACTAACATGTCCTGGGATTCGAACCACGGCGTTATAAACAAGAAACGAGCTCGCTACCACTTGGCTATCACGATGCACATTTAGATATAGTACTCATTTAACATTTACTATTTCACGTAATTGTCGGCCATTGATTTTATCAACTATTTCACGTCTAGTGTTTGTCCAAGTTCACAATTTGCTCGACAATCTCGTGATTTTTTATTGAGTTTGCAAGTGAACTTTCTTTAATAAAAAAATTTTATTTAAATTTGGATTAAGTGTATCATTATTTTTACTCGTTGCCATTATAAATATATATATATATATATATATATATATATATATATATATATATATATATATATATATATATATATATACGTGATACAAAATAATGTAACTTTAAATATTTTTCTCGGTGGCCGTTATTTTATGCCCCCTGCTTACTTAATTTTTTTGTTTAGTTCAATAACTTCTGCCTGCTGTATTTGAACTATGCTAATAACACGGTGTATACAATAACTAAAGAATACTTTATGTCAAATATTTTATGCAAACGTAACAAGGCAGATGATTTGTAAATATATCCAAAGTAATATAAAACCATGGGTCATCATAGAAATATATTAAAATAACATTATGATACGTATTTGAAATTAATTGTATGCTAAAATATATATTTATTTTAACCGCATATTTATTTAGATAGCTTAATATAAGCTTGCGAACATTTAAGTTATTTATAGTATATAATTAACCTTTTGAAACATTAATAGCGGGCTTTATAAGGTACACGACCCTTCTTGTGGGACTCTGAGGAATAAGAATGAGTGGAGGGGAGAATGTTTGATGTAAATAGCTACTAGTAAGTTAATATAATTTACAGGAAAGTAAAGGTATATAGCTATAGCTAATTAATTCTTTGAATGTGTGAATGATTAGGTCGTCATACATAAATCGATTTTATTGAGAATTGTACGTAAAATATTGTTTCTACTACAGTTCAATGTACAGTTATAGAGTACAGACGAAATATTGTTTTTGTTTTAGTAACGTAAACATAATAATGCTTGTTTGAGACCCTGTACACTGTAAGACGCTCCGTTTTTATCAAATTTCAATCTACGTTATTGGCTCAAATCTTTACTCAACAGCGATAAAAAAATATTGTAAGTAAATATGGACCTTTGTTTGTCTATTGGCTATTTTGAAAACGAGATAAGAAGTATTAAATTTAGCTCGATAAAAAAAAATCACCAAAAAAACCTTAATAAAACACATTTTCTTTTGTCATAATAAATATAATTCTTTAAGGTTGAAAAATATCTCAAACGTAGTTTATAGTTATACCTATTCATTGGCTCTTTATTTTTGTATGTATAATTTTTATTTATTTTGTAATTAAAATATAAAGGTTTTCGCTTGCGTCTTTATCAAAGAGTCTTGTATCCCGTTTGCACGAGAGTATTTGGCGCATCTGTCTTCTCTATCGCACGCATTTAGGCCAACTGTTCAGCAGCAATTTTTCCAAGCGTTGTACTTGTACTGACTCAAAAGTTTAAATTATTGCACTTCGATCACTTCGGTATACACTACTTAAATCTCGTCGATAGACAAGCAAACGTTTTTACATATTCATACTTACCATGTAATAGTCGTTTATATCAAATTATTCATCGTCTTAATATATTTTGAGCAAATTACATTCCAGTACGTCAATCAAAGACCACAAAGTTTTAAATTCAAATAAAAATTGTAAGTCGCCGAAGTGATTTTGTTTGTCGTAACTGACATGACTTCTAGCTATACATCTATACTAATATTATAAAGCTGAAGAGTTTGTTTGTTTGTTTGTTTGTTTGAACGCGCAAAGCTCAGGAACTACTGGTTCAAATTGCAAAATTATTATTGTGTTGGATAGTCCATTTATCGAGGAAGGCTATAGGCTATACTACATCACGCTACGATCAATAGGAGTGGAGCATCAATGAAAAATGTTGCAAAAACGGGAAAAATTATTCCTTTTGGGAGCTTCTTTCGCGCGCGCTGCGTAAACGGTTGATGTTAACCAAAAACCATGTATTACGGAATTGTTCCCCTTTAAAAGTTCTAACTAAAAGTCTACGACAGCATATGTGTATCTTTTAAGGTTAACTTACTATAACCTTTTTTATGACAATCAAATTTGTTCTGACATAATGTACTATTTGCGAAGATGTTTTTTAAACGTAATATTAATCCTTATCAAATTAAATACGTTAGTTGTCTTAAGCATTTCATGCATATTATAATTGCCCTTTACACCACACAATTTCAATTAATATGTTAGCAGTTTTTATCGAAATATGAAAACTATAGCGGGAGAAAATAAATTCGCTGTCTGTCTCTGTTCGTTAACTTTTTACTTCCAAACCACGCAATAGACTTTGATACGGTTTTCAGTATTATATTATAACCTAATAATCTATATAATAGAAATACTTATTATAAAGCTGAAGAGTTTGTTTGTTTGTTTGAATGCGCTAATCTCTGAAACTACCAGTCGGATTTGGAAAATTCTTTTTGCCTTTGATAGCCTGAATCTAGCGGAGGGTTATATAGGCTATATATATGAAGACGAACTGTCTGTCTATTCGAGCAAATCGGTTTCGGGCAAAACGGCTTAAACGATTTTGATGAAACTTTACACATATGGAAAGGATGTAGTCAACTTTTTGTATGTCCATCTGTCTAAACCGATTTTAATGAAACATCACAAGTATGAAAAAAATGTCATCAAAACTAACAAATGTTACTTTTTGTCCGTCTGTCTATCTGTACGTGTACCTGTCTATTTGAGCTAATCTCCAAAACGGCTAAACAGATTTTAAGGAAACTTTGCAGACGGGAAAGAAGGTTGTCAAGAGATTTGACATTAGCTGCTTTTTGTCCGTCTGTTTGTCTGTACGTCTATGTGTCTATTAAATTCAATTTTATTTATTCGCGCTAATTTCCAATACGGCTGAACATATTTTAATGAAACTTTGCAGACGAGAAAGAAGGTTGTCAAGAGTGTCATAAGCTACTTTTTGTGTTTGTTTGTCTGTCTATCTGTCTGTCGTTTGTCCACACTGATCTATCAACGTACAGCCAAAACTACTAAGTCTAGGAAGCTTAAATTTGGAACATAGGTTTATTTTATAACGTGAACATGAAGAAAAGCTTTTTTAGAAATTTCAACTTAAGGATGGGAATGGAGTAACTTAAATAATGACGTGTTTCAGAGTTTTTAGATTTCCACCTTTTAAGGGTGGGAAACGGGAGATGAAAAATTGTATCGGTTTTTTTAAAGGGTGGAAGGGGAATGAAGATTGAAAGTTTGAATGGGTGTAACCAAAATTGGTTCCAGCAAAAACTATGTATAAACCATCTCGAACATTAATAGTACCTATAACAGGAATTTGTAGTCTACGCAAGCGAAGCTGCGGGCGGTCGCTAGTCTGAAATAAGCGCAGAGTGCGGTTCCGTAAGATCTTCTAGTTTTGCTTCATTCATAATTAAGCAACCCGCAAATGACTTTGAGAGTTTGAGGTTTGGGGGCGGGTTCCTAAGGGCTATTTCCCACACCATCCTGCACCCAACCCTTTAAAGATCGACCAACTTATTTGTGGATCGAAACTAAGGACACCATGTTTCAATGTGGTTAGAGATCATAACTGCGGACCCAAGGGTCGCAGGTTCGATTCCCGTCCGGGACAAATATTTGTGAGCATGAATATGTCTATTTGTTCCGCGTCTGGGTGTGATACAAGCTTTGCTTTAGTTTGAGACTAGATGGCACTGTATGGGTATTCCAAGGGGTTTAAGGTATTATTATTATTAACTGCCATTCACTACCATTAGTGTGACTACAGGACCTGCTTTATTAGAATATTTTCTAGTTTATGTTATATTTTTTATATTTATGCATTTTTATATTTATATTTATATCTTAGATAAAAGATCCGATGGAATCACAGGTCCCTCACTTTATGTGTAGATGCGGCTTCAGTGCGTTGCCTCGCGGTACCATGTATTTTATTTACTTCTTCGTGGTCGTGTTTATACTGTAAAGTCAATCTAACGGCATTGTTAAAGTCAAATATCTTTATTTTCTAGTTATGTAACTTACCTAATCTTGAAATACGTTTACACTCTACGCAACGATGGATTTTTATCATCTAAGTAGTCCGATACTTTCTAATAAACTTTTACATAAAGCTTTCGCTTTATTCCAGTACTGAACTTGTTAAAGGGTAAATCTTGAAAGTCACCTGGGATCTTGTAAAATCGTATACATTCGATCGATTTTGTGACTTTACTGAGACGGCCAACATGGTCAGCAAGTTTATCTTTGCCTTTTATATTAACAATATACCGACAATTTTTTTTTAAATTACACAAAAAATTTTATTTTTTATTTTTTATTTACGCAATGAGGTCAATTGGTGATTGGTGAACCTTACCTAACATCTAGAAATTTTGGCCGATTACTAAAATCTCACCTTGTATAGAGACGGCATTGTAATGTCATTGCCGTCTCTATATATATTTAATGTTAATTTCCTTTTTGTCTCTAAGTGATATTTTAGGTCTAGTTTATAAATTGCTCGAACAGCCCGCTTTTCAAGCACGAAGTTACCTAAAATATGGATTATTTGTTTTTTTATAAACACGTCCAGCACAACGATACGTTTCAATTAAAGATAGCTTAGTATTTGACTTAGAAATAGTCTATTGTTCACCCTGATCGAATGTTAGCATGCCATGCAAAAGCGATCGTGGTTCCTCACACTTACACAAAACAAATAAACACAAACATGGTTTCGCTTTTCGATACGGAAAAGTAACGAAACTAAATATAAAGCATCGAAGAACTCTAAAGAGGTTTCCGTATTTGATAAGGGAGTTAATTTGTATTTTCATGCGGGTGAAGCCGCAAACAAAAGCCAGATCATCTTTCATCATCTGATTCCCTCGTGAGTACATTATCTATTTTACCAAAGGTTTACCTATTTTTTCTGATCAGCTAAACCTGTTTTCAGTGTTCGTACTATGCTGGTCTCCATACATCGTGTTCGATCTGCTACAAGTCTACGATTACGTGCCACACACTCAGAGCAATTTAGCCGTCGCCACTCTGATACAAAGTTTGGCACCTCTGAACTCGGCCGCCAACCCACTCATATGCTGTATGTTTTCTCCGCATATATACACAAGTCTAAGGTAACTAATATATATTCTCGTATACATACAATTGTTAACGGTAAAGCCTCAAAACTGTTAATGTTAAATTTACCTAGGTAACGCCGACATTATCTGGATCAATCCGTTAAAATGACATTTACTTTACCTAATTAATATGAACATTAACTGATCGATATTCGTAAAAGTCCGAAAAAGCGCGCGAACGTTTTTTTTATACTTGGCCTAGTTTTTTTCCCACCGCTAATATATCAACTTGTGGCCAAGATGACGTAGGTTGAAGGTCCATAATTTAAACATTTTGAACTTTTTGTTAGTTAACACTTTTGTCCACTCACCCCTTCAATTGTGAGGAGTGAGGCGACAATGACCAAGAAACAAGCCACAAGGTTTTCTAATGCCTAAATAACCATAATACTTGTAAAAATAACTTCGATAAAATGATTTGGAAATGTTTGAGTTTCAATTTGCAATTTGACTATTCTTCGTTAAGTACTCTCAACAAAATCTAGTTCATCTCCGCATTACCTAGTTAAAGTTCGAAATTCATTTGTCAATTATCAATTTTAACTGAAACCGCCCAGTTTTGTTAATATTACCTAGGTAATACTAAAATTTACAGTAATACGGACTCTACCGCTGACATAATAGCAATGATAGCAAGACCGTCATTTTTCGAGCATCACGCAAAAACCACTAGACAAAAATGAAACTATCAGAAATAAACAGATGAAATCGTGATCAAACGTCATCACGTTGCCATTTTTATATCCAGAAAGTACGGTGAAAAAATATTGACGAATTTAATATTTAGTAAGCGCGATGACGTTAAAATTTTTAAATACATGAAATACGCTAACAAGCATTGTGTCCGGTTCGACGTGATCGTGATGTGATAACAACGAACTGAATGTTTAGGGTTGACAAATAAAGGAAACAAGTTGTCACAAAACATTAAAGTTGCATGTGGATTATATAGAAGTATAAAGATTTCAGGACTTTGATACGGCAGGTCGGAAATATTCGGCAATTCACGAAGATACCCGAGATAATTTGTAATATTAATTATAATGATATATATATTACTTGTAATAGATTACATGCAATCTTTAATATATATGTATATATATATATATATATATATATATTAAAGATTGCATGTAATCTATTACAAGTCGATCTGTTTCCGAATCACCAAATTCGCACTTTCTCGAGGTGCCGTATTAAAATTGTAGCACGAGTAAATATCGTTAGATTTATTTATTTCTGTGTTAACTGTTGTTTAGCGAAACAAATGTATAAATTACAGCCATAACACACTATTATAAAAAACTAAAATAAGAACAAAAAAATATACTAAATTAAAATACAAATATAATACAAAGACAATAATAATGAAATATCTATATATTTAAACTATTCAAATAACTAAAAATAAGCATTTCCAGTCGAACCCGACGCAAAGGTCTCTATAATGCTCGCGGCATTACCGCGTTGGATCGCTATGGCGAGCCTCTGCATCATAAACGACCTAGAGTAGAGCCCACTCTCCTCTCCTTAAGTCTGCGACTGAATGCCACACAAAATTCGTGATCGGTACTATATCTTGTATACAAATGCAGTAATCGGCATAAACAAATATATATTCTTATAGAATAATAGTTTCCTTTACTTGTTAAATTCAGTTTTTTTTTGCAACGAGACTGAATATTTCCACATATCTAAAACGACGTACTACCGATTTTAATGTTCTAACATTCTATTTCAGACGTGTACCTCCTTATCGCTGGATATGGTGTGGACGAGGAATCCGTCGCGCGCGCACACTACGTTCTCGTTCCGATTCGACTGCCCATTCAGATCTTCTAAGTTCTACTCATGCACGGCGCACGCATTCCGTGGCTATGGTACGTCGGAGCTTTCCTCTATTCAAAGCTTAGTTTTTTAATTGAGTGAAAACCAAACTAACTCTTGCAATGTATACGTAATTGGTGGAATACTAATTTTTGTTAAAATAAATAGCATGGTATAGTTAAGACTTCCAAAAGAGTAGGTGTTTCCCCCACAGCCACATCATCCTAAGCTAGTCTAGAATAGTTGGGTATAGTCGAATATCTGTGTTCATTTTTAACGAAAAATCCAAGCGAAGACAGTAAGAAATAAAGCTTATTTGTTAAGTCAAAGTTGAAATAGTTTAATTAATATATATTTACACATACATATTGAAAAGAAGAAAATAATGTGTAAATGTTCAAAATAATGGATGGAAACCCGTAGGAAACTACCTCCGGTATATTTAATTTTATATTTTCAATAAATATAGGAAACTTAAAACTACTACAATAATGTCAATGCGTTATCATATTTAAATATGCACATGTACCATAATGAAATTTTTTAACAGTTAATATTTAAATAATTACACATTTTAAAAATTAGTCATAAGTTAAGGCCTAACATTTCTTCTCGAATTTTATTCTAAAAACTTTGCAATTGAAAGAATTTAATACCTTTGACAGTCTAAACTTGGAAATTTAGAGAAAGCTTTTTGACGGGGAACCCTGTCTCACCCACTATGGAGCAGGGCACTATATTATAAAATTGAAATCCCATCTGACGCTCAGAACTCAGTCCGTCTATCAGACGCTCGCTGGTCTGGCCGGCGACCATGCTGAATTTGTCAATTAAAAGTGGAAAGACGCCCGAACGTAATAGCAACAAAAATTACTGAGCAATTTTTCTTTATTTACCCACTGATTACACGGTTCCCAGGTCGACCCCTTCACAGTTCAGTTGTTTTTTTTTTGTATAGAAATGCTTTCGTAGTTGTAGTGACAAGGAACCGTAGGAATGTTACTTTTTGAAGTGATCCTTTAGATTATCTCTAGAATTTAATTTATAAATAATACCTGAGACATCCAACGCAGCGCCATCTAGTCCCAAAGTAAGCAAGTATTATGCTTGTGTTATGAATACACAACTGATACACATACTTAATATTCTTTATAATATATGTATACATATATAGAGTATGTCAAATCCAGACACGAAACAAATTGACATGTTTATGCACACAAATATTTGTTCCGGGCGAGAATCGAACCCGCGATCTTTGATTCTGCAGTGAGGATCTCTAACCACTCGACCAATGGATCGGTCGAACAGCCCGAATAGCCCTTTTTTGCAGAGCAAATATTGTTTCAATGTCAACGAGCTTTTTCCCAGAGCAGAGTGCTATGACATTTAAATATCTAAAACCTTTTTTTTCTGTTTGTAGAGGATTTCAAATTAATTTTATTTCAAACTTGTACTTTTTTTAGATTTGGCAATCACTAAACCTGAGAATATATTATACTTTAAGTTTACTCGTTAGCCATGTAAAAAAATGAATTTTAACAAATTCAATTTCTTATCAGGTTACGGATGATAAGTGCTACAAAGTCGCTAATATGATAATAATTAAAAAACAAGACAAAATTTGGGCAAAATGTGCAAAATTTGTTTCGATTAGTTGTGCCTATGCCATTAGTACTGTATAGGAATAATGTGTGGGCACAGACAATTCAACCTTATAGACCACGCTTTGACAGGGAGTAGCATTCGCCAAGGCTAAGTAGTGACACTACATAACTACGTATCTTCTGAGCGGTCAGTTGTAAGCACGTCGGAAGCCATTAAATTGTCAATTTTGAACGAGCCAATGAAAACTAGCCGACTTCTCCCCGCACCCCGCCACTTTTTGGCGATTTCGTTTTCATATTGACGTTTGTTAAAGCGTGGTCTATAGGTTGACTGGTCTGTGTGTGTGGGTAACTATTTTGTAAGAGATCCCATTTATATAACACAAACATCAAAAAATTTCAGACTTTGAACCGCACGAGAAGCAACAGTATATCAAGACACGTAGGTGACACCAGGCGTACCCAAGTTCTGCTGTTGTCCACCGCAAGAGAATGACGGTGCAGGAACGCGCGCCACCAACAGCTTTGGACAGAACCGGCGCGAGACGTTATGCTTTAACGGGAATAGCACAAAATATTACACAACTCCAAATTGTTCTTTAAATAATGGAAATTAGGTACAAAGTTCATCCACGCTAAATCTGCAGCGCAATCAGTTGATCACCCCATAATTAATGATAATAATAATAACGTATACATCACTATAACGTCTAGGCCCCAAACTAAGCATTTGTTTGTGTTTTGGGTACCAAGCGAAGACACCACATACATATAACAACCAAGACCCGGTACCAATATCAATATTCATCATACAAATACTGACCCGACCTGGGATTCGAACTCGGGACCTCCACCTTTGTGGGCAGGGTCGCTACCCACTAGGCTAAGCGGTCATCGGTAATAAACAATATAAGGCAAAATTTTACAATTGACTAGTAAGTACCCAGTAACTATAGATTAAATAGCCAACCACTACTATAGGTTGTCCCAGAAATTAACATCAAGCCAGAAACAAGTGATGGGGAAAGTAATGACAGTTTTCAGAAAAAAATTTAAAAAAATCATAATTATTCACTTTACAAGGTTTGAAGCAGTTATATTTTAATTTTAGACTGTAATTTGCGGAAGAGCTATTCATGGTTACATCGCAATAAAAAAACAAAGATAAGTAAAGATTTGCAGGCACAGTACTTCAAAAAACACCATAGTGTCCATTTTTACGATTTTTTTTTTGGTACCTATGTTTTAAAAATGCGTGACAATTTTTTTTTTTTTTAATTTTTCTGATAACTTTTACCACTTGCCTCATCACCTATTTCCGACAGGACATTGATTTCTGAGTCAATAACGTATAACTTTAGATGCTTCAAAATTATACTACTTGAATTGATATTACCTACTTTATGGCAATAAATTACTTACCTTAGTTCGAGAATACCTTAGTTTCTGTAATATGTTTGATATTAGTTTCCGTCCTTGATTCCGTCCGCGTGGTAATCGAACTGTTCTGATCCTGAAAATAGGAGCGTGATGATCCCGATATTTTGGACTTCCTTCATTGGCTTCACCTATTCATATGTGAAAGTTTCATCCTAATAAGTTTTGTGGTTATTGAGCACAGTGGTGAAACTAACTCTGAATGTCATTTAGATCAAAGGAAATAAGGATATTTACAATAATTTGGATTTCGTGACATTGAATAACTTGGCTCACGTATAGAAAATTCTATAAGACTTTTGAGCTAACTGATTAAATAAAATAGTTATTTCTACTAATTTTTAGCTTATGATTTTTCATTCTAAAGTTGAATCTCTTATAGTAAATTAATTTGACAGCAGGGTTTGGTTTTAATAGAGTCATAAATGTTACTTCACAATATCGAAGTAACGTTAGGCAATTTTGCGGGGTTGCAGACCGACGCGCGGGGATTTCGCGGTGGTGAAAATCTCGCGCACTGAAACTCGCCATCTTACACTAACTAGCTAGAGTATGTGTGGTTAGACGGTAAACGCAAGAGAGGGCTTCTAGCATATTATATTGAATCCCTATATGACCACATGTACTATTAATTTATCTTATTACTTTATATTTCAAGAACGACTAAACCCATTTTGATGAGTGAAATTTTTGGTCCAACGTACAGGATATGTCTCATCATGCTGCTCTTTTTAAGAGTAAAGGAGCACCAACGAAGTTTCAAACTATTACATTTTAACGAAAGAAAAGTTAAGTTTTTGAAACACGATATACTTATATATTAACTTAACTGTATTTAACAGAACTTTCACGGACATTAAAGATACATGCCGACAGGCTGCAACAGCGAAACGACGAGGACGCGATTTTGATCGCTTTAAAATATTAAGTGCAAACAAACTAACGGACTGACAAGAAGTTTTAATTTTTTGTTCAAAAAAGTCTAATAAATCCATTCTAACATTATTTTTCGGATATACGTTCTATGTGCAGACATTACCATGAAAATCAACACTTTACGATGGTACAATAATACACAGAATAAATATAATTCTTTTGAATTACGGTCATATTTAGTTTTATAGACTTTACTAGAATTTGTTCTGTAATATTTTCGCCACACAGTTGGTGTCGCCCTAAACAATTAATAAAACCTACTGCTTTTTGACAGCTGCAGAGTTAGCGTGGCCACAATAAACCGGTAGACCCGGTAAATTGTCGGAAAACGAATTCAACGTATTCGTTTTCTATAAAGGCTTCGCCGGTTATAGTTTGACCGAAACCGCTGCACCGCGCCTTAGGTATGTGCGCGGCGGGGAGGTAAGCAGATCTGCTCTGTCAGTCCGTCGTCAACGCTTAGAGCTGCCTTTCTTCCTCGCCGCGCACTTACCTAAGAGGCTGTACAGCGGTTTCGATCATAATTACTTTAGTATTCAAGTTACGTGACGTTAGCGTCACCTCTACGTAGTTATTAACTGCTCTCATGCCGTAATCTGAAGTGGATGGAAACGTGTTAATAGAAACACTTTCAAGAAATGGGAAATTGCATGACAAACTGTTATTGTGTCCAGCTTTTTTTTGTATATAAAATTTGATTTGTTCACCCGTGTTTACAGTAATTATTTTATTATTGATTTTTTCTCGTTTACAAAATTTAACACCAGTTTCCGTTTTATCACTTTTGAGTTGTGTCAGTTTTGATTTGACTATGCCAAATATACGATTCGCCGTTCTTTTTATATTGATCCAAAAAATTATAGCAATAAGTAATTAATTAACGCAAACCAGTACCTACCTAAGAACTATCGTTTGAACTTTTTTAATTTGTGATGATAGAGAATAAGCACATGCTTCACGATCATACTCCTTTTTCGACGTGAAAAGGCACAAAATTGTAAATTTATTATCTATGGAAAAAAGTCTCGGTAGCTAATTTTTCCATTATTTAATTTAAAATTTATAATACAGTATGAGCCATTCAATAGGGCGGATTTGAAAGAGTTACACAGAGATGGTTAGTACACAATGAGTATGGCACGGCGAGATTGTGTGGTTTATCACACACACAAGCATAACAATGTCAGCCTATTTTTTAGGGTTCTACGTCTCAAAAAAGGTACTCTTATAGGACCACTTCATTATTCGTCTGTCTGCATTTTTATCTCACAAAACCCTATTTCTTAGAACCGCGAGGAGATTTCAAGTTAAAATTAATATTAACTAATTCGCGGTCTACGATCTTTTCGAGCATTAAAAAAGTTCCATACTTCCACGTCAACGTAATCAAAAAATTCTATATGCTTCTTATTATGGCAATTGCAAATAAATATAAACATATAGGATACTTCCCGTTAAACTAAAATCATGAAATAGGGCAAGTAGCATGTAAAAAGAAAAAAAATGATAATCGTTAATCTATAGTTATATCGCATAAAAAAATATTTTTGTCTACTTGTGTTGAACATTTTTGCTCTCGTATGTAAATCCAAACCTATAGAGTACATTAGCAAGCAGCGAAGCAATATATTTCATAGCAAAATTAAAGGGAAAAATCCGAAAATGGTTAATTTTTAGTTTTACTACCAAAAATAATTTTTGTCCATTTATGCCGTATACTTAACTTACTTACTTACGTACTTTTCACTAATCGAGAACCGTAAAATCGGCAAAAAACGAACTCTCACAGCACAAGTAAAGAAAAAAATCCGAAACCCGTGAATTTTTCCGAATTGTGATATTTGACACGAAACAAGTGATCCTGACGGATAGCAACGACTTAATTGTTGTTGTGGTAAAATATTACTTTCGTGTGCTTTACTTTAATACTAAATATTGATTTTTTAAGAAATTAGTTTTACTCATTATCGACAGAAAGTATATTACAAATCTACTCACACACACACACGCACATGACACACAACCATGGACTTATTCGAAATGTAACCAATTAAATTATGTATTTAATAAATTGCCTCGAAACGGTTTTTGAATTAATATCACTTTGAATAAGTATAATTTACGTACCTTCTTCTTCTTCATCAGCCCATTTTTACCCCACTGCAGGGGCTTAGGCCTCCCTCAGGGTGAAGTGGGGGGCTTGGAGCTTAAATCCACCACGCTGCTCCACTGCGGGTTGGGACGTACCTAATTACGTACCTAATTAGTCTGAAACTAACAACATTAGTTTATATACTAATGTTTTAATATTTCAAGCCTATATTTTAAATTGGTTGGAATCAATAAAAAAATGCTGATACGAAATCACTGGTTTTAACCGGTTTAAATTTTGAATTTTACATGATTATTAATCAAAACCTTTAATATTAACATATTATTTATGGATAATCTACTAAGTATTCCAATGATAATAATATTTATTTCCTCTGCAAATGTTTACAAAGCATATAACATACATAAGAGCTTATGGTAAAAAAAAATAAATTATTGTGGAAAACTGAAATGTAAACAAGGTCAAGCCTGTATTATAGGTTTTCAGACGCCCACCCCTAAATGGCCCAAAATACAATTATAGGTATTTTCAGGTACACTTACAAATATAAAATCTTATAGCGAGTTGCACTAAAAGAGATAACGAAAACGTATATCGCATAAAGTAAAAACTGACAGCTATAGTTTGATTAGAACCATGATGCCGCATTTGGTTGTGCCAGATATGGAAGTCATCATGCTTCTAATCAAAGTACGTTTACGTTATTTCTTTTGATGCAACTCGCTGTTAATCTGAACAAAGCAAATTGTCATTAATTTTCCTTTACTATATTTTTTTCGAAATTCAATTTGTATTTTTTTTTTAATTACAAACTAACAACGAAATAATGTTGCTTTAGTAGGAAATGTAGTGTAACAAAAAAGAGCGTTGAACCACCGAGCTTTGAATTAGTTCAATAGAGGATTAATACTGGCCGTTAAGTTCGAGAACCAAAGTTATCACATTTCAAGCCATAGGATCAGGATGGAAAACGAGTGAGACACGCCTATGGCCCACGCGATTTATTACCTAGAAGTTGTATTGTGTACATAAAGCAAATTAATTTGACGAAATTTGTCGGCTTAGAGTTCAGCATGCGTGCACCCTCTAGTCAAAGTTTGGTGCTACAGAGTAAATAAACTAAATTCATAACATTGAAAAATTTATTGTAAAGTGTTTTTTCGTTGTTATCAGTAGTTGATAATTGCTAATATGAAAATACAGACAACCAAAAAGGACGCATTCGATCTTATAGCTCATTTGATTACACAGGCCAACGATGTTAAACTTTTTCGATAATTTTATTTAATTCCTGTGTTGTTTATTGTGCTGATTCTGAATTGCGAATTAACTCGGCTGCCGTTCTGAGATTTTGATTTCAGCGTGTATGTATGTTTGTGTGTCCTTTTTTTTTAAAAAAAACTTAACAACTTTCAGTTGTTTGAAAATTGTTATTGTTCAAATGCCAAAAAATTGTTGAACAAATCATCTATCGACGACATATTAATATAATATTTAAGATAGGGGTGCCTACTTACAGTCCGTGAACGACCTTGTATAATTTTCACACTGGAACATACAAATCTCATACTCGCACTAATTTTGCATCTAACATATTTGTGTGTGTAAACAGACAGTTTTGGGTTTTGGCGAGGTAATTAATCTGAGATTTTAATGTCTATCGCTTTTTTTATTGTTTACCCTTGCGATGGGAAGGCGGATTAAACTCTACAGCTTCCGCGCGCCCAAGCGTGCGGGATATGTGGGAGTAGCACCCACTAAACAACTACCTGAAGCAGAATAAAGACGCGTGTCGCTAGCCCGAAAGTTTCTACGACTTCATCGGAGCGGCCGGGTGGCACACTAGGGTGTCGCTGGCGCAAAGTTGTCGGGTAACCCCTAAGGGTTACTCGAGGCGAATATTCTCGTTATTATTATAACGTGAAATGACTTTAATCGGGACAGACCTAACACCTGGATAGGTGATGAAGGAGTAATGACGATTCCGGTTCAGAAGGGAGGTAATCCCTGAAGTGACTATATGTAATTATTATAATAACAAATCGTAATTCACAAATAAGTGGCTGTAAATGAATGAATAGGAGTTATGGAGTTACTAAGTGAATGCACACCAAAAACCCGGAGTAGGAAACTCGAAGCGACTTCACGTGCCTCCACACGTGGCCAGGCCAACTGTCGACTGCCTTGCTCCCGCTGCACAGGAATCTTAGTGCGGTTATGTGAGTTTAACTCACGAAATGGGGAGCGCGATCGGCTTGTAAAGGCGTGAGCTGCCATAGAGTACACCAGAGTGCAGAAAACACAGAAAGGACTACGGAGCACGAAAAACGCATAGGCTGGAGCTGGAATGCCGGAATGACGCCACGAAGGGTAGCTGTCCCTGCGCGACAACTTCTATGACAAACACTACACACACACGCAGCTACTACGTAGTTGTCACTGGGGTCTCGGCAACGGGCCGCTACACATGGGCCACGCGGGGCGGAAAGGGGTTCGGAGGACCGAACACGACTGATCGCGGCGGACACAGGAACCGGAATCTAATGTCTATCACAAAATATTGTATCAATATGTCGATGATTGAACATAATATTGAGTAATAGCAAACGAGTGGTATTGTTCGCTTCGAACTTTATGGCGGATCGCAGGTACCGTCATATACCTACTCCTAGCTCCATTGCGTTCCGCTACACCTAAAACTGGTTACTGCGACGCGACTTGTGCCTATGTTCACATCCGCCATAAAGTTTGATTGGAACTGTAACTGGACTAAATAAATAACAAGCGCTTTATGTGTACACTTCGCACTAATTACGTCCACTACACAGAACAAAATAATTTCGCAACGGCACAGACTAATTTAAAGCCAAAGAATTACTGATTACTGTAATTTACATTATTTACACGTTAAGGATAAGAATTGATATACTTACCTATACAATTTTTAAGCTTTAAGTATACTTTTTTTATATAAAAAAATATATAGTATGTGCATTTAATTTGTCCAAATATTCAACTGTATAGTAGAAAATAATATTAAAAGGTTGTAAGATGATTAATAGACGTGTAGTTATTAACTTAGTTAAGTTAATTAAGTTAAATGTTAAATTGTGATTTTAATAAAAAACGTACAAATATTTTTGTACCTACTGAAAATTTGATCTTTATGTAACTTAAATAAGTTCAAGTGTATGTGACAAATTATTTATTAAACGTGAAGTAAAATGCAATAACTGTTTTATTTATTTAACCTGTTATGTAATGCATCACTAAATTGGATTTTTTTATAATGGAGCATTTGTGAAGATAGTTTAATTTTTTATTTTTTATTTTCTATAGTCTTTCAAAGAGTACAAAGCTTTAAAAGTATGTGTTTAAAAATATGTGTTATAAATGCTTGTGTACACATAAAATATAGCCAAATAACTGAGTTATATAATTAAATAAAAAATATGTAAATCTTTTCGAGCGCTTTAGTTAATTTCTACTCTGCTCTAATTCCTGTTTAAATTTCCAAAGCTGTCATTGCTTTCCTTTCTGAACTCTCACTTTTAACGTGCTCCTATATTTTACATTTATCAATTAGAAAGAAAATAAATAAATTCATAATAAACATGTCTTTTCTTCGAAAAGATTGACAAAAGAAGATGGGTGAATGATGGATGACTGAGTAAATCACATATATAAAATGTGTGATTCTCCTATAATCGTGATCCACGGTACCAAAAAATATTAGAGATGATTGTATTGTAGTAGGTCACTGACCGGTTTTTGTTTGTTGTTCATCTCGTAATGCCGCTGCTGTAGTGTGGCCGCCGTGTTTTTCTGTCTAGATGACTGCTGACACCGCTGTTACTTCCTGGACCCTTCGCTGCATTCTGTTAAATTATTCTGAAACACTTCTTATCAGCGAATTCTGTACTGCACATAAATGTTCAATATTATTGTACCAAATCCGCTTATAACCATCTATCTATCTAATGGGTGTGGTTTCCGCACTTAGTCCTTAAGTGCGGAAACCACACCCACTAGATAGACCAATGTAGACCTACAATGGTCCACAATGGTCAATGGAGAGCTTTTTACTATTTTTTGGGGTTCCGAACCTCAAAAGGAAAAAACGGAAACCTTATAGGATCACTTTGTTGTCCGTCTGTCTGTCTATCTATCAAAACCCTTTTTCTAAATAACGCGTGGAGGTATCAAGCTAAAATTCATATCAAATACTCAGGTCTATAATAATTTTAAGCTGTAAAAAATCAAACTTACTTTTACTTATACATACCTACAGGTTTGCACGGAATCCTCGGTGTGCGAGTCCGACTCGCACTTGACCGATTTTTTTATTAATATGATTACGACCCACACTATTTAGTTACAACTGTCACACATTTAATTCCGCTTCTTTGACTGTTTGAACTCGCAATAAACCGTTTTTTAACTGTCGGAATTGTCTTTTATTATTAAGAGAATCTGTACCTTAGTAGCCAAATTTAAGTCTTCAAGATTCCGCTAATTTATCACGAAGCTAATTCACCTAATTTTCATTCACGAGCCTCGTGTAGGTGGACAGATGCAACGTCCGCGCCCCGGGCTATCTTGTCGACTTCCGGTTGCCAAGTCACTGTCGGCGCCAGCGCGGTAAACCAAGAGGCGGCCGCCTATCCCTCCCCTCGACCCTTGTGCACCAAGGTCGATGAATTACCGATCGCCTGATCTCATAGAATCTTTAAGATCAATTTTCGTTGAGTTTATAGTTTTTGGAAAGTTATGTATCAAAGGAAATGACGTGAACAGCAAAAAATAATTAACTGAAAAGACAAATACAAGCTATTATAATCTATAGTTGACGACCGCTTAGCCTAGTGGGCAGCGACTCTGCCTGCGAAGCTGGAGGTCCCTGGTTCGAATCCCGGGTCAGTATTTATATTATGAATATTAATACTGGCACCGGGTCTTGGTTGTTATATGTAGTGGTCTCTTCGCTTGGTACCCAAAATACAAGCTAATGCTTAGTTTAGGACCTAGACGTTGTTGTGATTGTGTGTGTTATTATTATTATTATTATAGTATGTTTGCAAATAAAATTCACTTTCACATGAATGTCTTAAATGTTATTACATATGGTATTGTAGACGGGGACAAACCAATTACCATAATTTATTTGGTATGGTCTTTCAGTACAAAAATATTATATATTTTTTTTAATTCATTTATTATTTGAATTTAAAATAATATTTTAATAAATAATCTAACCACACCTCATATATTAAAATCAAGACATAGATACACAAACAAACATAATATTGATACTTATACCTACTCGAAAACCCCGAAAAACATCAAAAAGAGTCAAATTAAAGCACTTGAAATCAACGACTCTGTACAAAACGATTGAAAGAAACATTGATGATTCTGCATTGCTTAAAAAATGGACTGGATCAAAGGACTTGTTTTTCTTTTTTCATTTAATATTTTTGTCAATTCTTTGAATTAAGTATTGCTTCAACTTCTTGATACTAAACGCTATCTAGGTATATTCACTTTTCTATGATTTCTCTAATAGCTATCTTATATTTTCATAGTTGACTTTCGTAATTGGGTCATATAACGGAAAATTGGGTAAGCAAAGGTAATCCAAGACTTCGTTCGCTGACAAGTGGAACAAACACTCAAAATGTCCGAGTTTGCTCATCCTGTTCAAATAGATAAATCCGTCCTTTAATCTTATTTTCTTATTGAGGTTTGCACGGACTGTTCTCTTGGGGCGAATTTCAAACGGCCATATCATTACACCTATATGAGCTTTTGAATTAATGAATGTTCGAAGCTTTTATTTTTATTTATATTGAAATTCAGGGCTGACAATAATTTCTTTCGAGTCTTATACATTTAAGGACTTCTGAACGGTGTAATAGAAATTCAACTACATTCTCATCACTAGTTCACCTTAACTATAAAAAATACTGTCAGTTATATACCGTAACAATGGAATATAATCCATTTAAGCAGTACGTATTTTTATCAATATGATGTTAAAAAATCTCCATCATATCATGGCTTTCTATCTTTCATTGCTGGACCTTAAAAAGCTTTTCTTAAAAATAAAATTATGATGCAACCACGCTGGTCCAATATGAGTTGAGGTTGGAAACCCCCACCGTCACGGAAGTGGCGATGTTATATATTAAATTAAAAACTCATTGGTCAATAAGTCCATGGCAGAAAATGAACACACGATCAAAGGCTAAGCCACTAGGTCTGCAATTATAGTATTTCTTTTAAAATGACAGATGATATTTGACGATGACCATTCCAATCCATCTCACGCTTAACTGTTTTCAAACCATATTTTTACTTTCATTAAAATGTACAAGTATAATATTAATAGAAGCACAAATTATTAATTTCATAGTAATACTTCAGACAACTGATATACATATTTAAATATTCTTCATAATATCTACAGTATAGATATTTCACAATCAGACAGCTAAAATATTTCGCTTATTCAATAACATACGTATACAAAAACACATTTTATTACATTATAATTATTATGTTTAGTATGAAACTTATTTAAAATATTCAATCAGCCATGAGTTTGGAAAATAATTCAATGTGTTAAAACGAAATAAATCAAGTTTCTAATGACGTCAATATAAATTTTAGGAACTGAAAAAAAATGGTTTTTTAAATTTTAACTATCGAAAATCTGTTTATAAGACGTACCTACATTTCGGAGGGAGCCCGCTTGGACTCTTTAAAGTTAATTCCATCTTGGACACAATTTTCAGGCGTGATGATTCCAGAACCCTCCTCCTCCTCTATTTGTATGGTAGGTACACATTTAAAAACACAATTTGTCCATTGCACATTGTTGAAGCATTTTTACCTTTTTAGCTAGTTTCTGTTCAATGAACAGAGGACCTTTTCGATATTTCACTGCATAATATAACTGCCAAACAACGGAATATATTAATATTTCAAATAATTCACGACGGTGTAGTTTCTCGCTTGTAAATGTATGTATATAGTTTCAAGTATTTACATGGCATGATCGTGTCATATAATTTCGAGCTCGCCGAAAATCGTAATAGAACTTGGACTTTGGAGAATATGATATTTAGGAGCAATTTCTATACAACGTAAATAAGACCACGGTGCGACAATAAAATATAGTCTCTGTTATGAATAATTTGTCTGTAAAAACAAATGCAAGGATTATAATGTGAGGCCAATGAAATAGTTCTGACCATGGAGGTATGAACATTATTGCTGCCACTAATGGAACAAGTATAAAACAATTTTTCCGCCCGCTGCTTCGCTCACGTAAAATACGCAGTTGTATCGGGACCATATCGGGACAGATAAAGGAACGCGATGCTCCAGAACATTGTAACACTTTCTTTCAGATAGATAAACAATAAGTGCTACATGTCACGCCTGATTATCTTTTTATCATATCTGTGAAGTTCCATTCAAATTAGTTCAGCCGTTTCGGAGATCAGGTCGAACATACAGACAAGCGGACAGACAGACAGGCAGACAAAAAACAGCTTATGTCGACCCGGTAATGACCTCTGCACGTCTGCCAAGTTTCATTGAAATTAGTTCAGCCGTTTCGGAGATCAGCTGAAACAGACAGACAGACAAAAAGTACCTTATGTCACCCCCGATAATGCCCTCTGCACGTCTGCAAAGTTTCATTGAAATCGGTTCAGTCGGTTCACTTGAATTTTATTAATATAGAGATATTGGACTGTGTGCATTACCTACGTTGACAGATGCACACACACACATACAGATAATCATTATTACAATCCTGTAATAATGATGATACGAAAAATCTACTATTTTTCAATTTTTGTCTTTTTTAAATATTTTATTTATACTTGTTAGTCAATACTTTATCAAAACAGTATTAAAAACCTAAACCTAAAACCATATTAAACCTAAGCGATTATACATATTAATTTAGGAAATCACCGGTGTCAATTCTTCATTTTTCAAACCTGCTAGTTCCGTGTGTAATAGCGGCTTGGTTATGTGAAATTACAGTTCTAGCTACTGGCCATTATCAATGAAACTTTGGAACCGCAGTCTCTATAAAATTTTCTCGTTTATCATAATTTAGATAGTATTTTTAGTTTTTTTTTTTCGTTTTTAATTTAGAGTATGTTATCTAAGCTTTTTTAAGTAGGAGTTGGTTTTTATTTTCTGCTTTCTCATAGGAAACTATGTTTTATTTCTAAGGATAAGAAATTCTGCATCTATGAAATACATGTTTGTATATAATACAACATGAATTATATTTGAGGATGTTTTTCAAATATTTTCAAATTCACATCTCCACTTACACATGGATCGCATTGTTCAAAACGAGTTCTTTCGTGGCCTAACTTCAACATAGCTTGTTAAATCAATGCTGTATTTAGAGAAAACATGAGACTAACAAACGCATGGTGCACTTATGTTTTGGTTGCTTTTGTAGTGAAAATAATATGGACCAAGAGGAAAACCTTCCACTAAATTCATGAAAAATTACAAGCCGTGGTGGAAACTGGTCCGTATCAATATAGTGCAGAATTAGCAGCATTAGAATAATAAGTACCACATAAATTGAGTGACCTCCACAAAAGTGCACGCACCGAAGTTTGCTTTCCGTATAATTGCCATTGATCGACACAGAAACGAAGGGATTTTAAACTAACTAGTGAAATGCGACAAAATCCACTTTACTTTATTTTACATTACTTTACACTTTTACAGCAAGCGAAAAAAACACTAGAACATCGCCCTAAAAAGAAGCTTACCCACAAAAAAATTATGATGACTGTTTAATGGTCTCTACGTGCTGTTATCAAATTGTTATGAAATATAGCTTCCTCAGATGCGGTACATCAAAAACAACTGAAAATGTAGTCAAGAACTTCGAATACTGATAGAGAATCGGGCCGAAAAACAGTCTCGACTTGTCAACCGCTCTTATTATTTTTTCACGTCAGCTCAAGAACTCGTACTGCCCAAGAGAATGTTTGAAATTGCTTGAATCGTTTAATACAATACCTACGACCTACAATAAGGTAAAACCACGTAATTAACACGTTAACGTGATCAAAAGCCTCATTCTGGTAGTAACATGTGTCACCCCGTAACGTAGTTCCCACAGTTGACCCTAATACCTACTCGTACCTACTCATTTTAGTATGTTAACGTAATACCTCTTATTAATTGTTATATATATATATATACATACTATATGTATTTCTGCTTTACATTCTGTATAAATACAATTCTGTTACAACACGGGGTTCACTGTAACCTCAGTAAAGTACACGGTCAGTTCTGTATTCGTTTTGCATTAAAATATGTAAAGTAATCTCAATGTCCTGTAAAGTCACGTCGCTGTAACACTAACAATTCGTTTATTCTTTCTATTCACTGTCACCAATTCTAACAATTTGTCGAATTCATTTTATATATATTCGTATTATATAAGTTCGAAGCATGTTACAATGGTCAATCGATTTTATGAGCGACAAATTATGACTCACCGTTCGGTTTCCATACATCTAAGATGAAAAAATAAATCCTAGAGATGACTCTAGTGTCTGTTTCTCCTTCTGTCACAGCCTATTTTCTCCGAGTCTACTGGACGAAGAAATATGAAATATGGTATTTGGACATAATTTGGTGACCGCATGTAACCAACGTAATAGCGTAAATGAATGAATTTTGATATTGGAGATTGATTTTGGGAGGTAAATTAGAAAAGAAAAAATATATTAGTCAAGAGCATCAAGTGACATATTAAATGAAAGTGCAGAGCACATTATGGGAAGTAGAAATATTTTTTTAATGATTTTAAAAGATGTTAATGATAATGTTCGAAAATCGACGATTCCCTCCTATTTATCTTTGCTTCACTTAGTTTCGAAAGTGAACTTTTTTGTATGTAAAAAAACAAAATAGAAAAGAAAAAATCTTATGAAATAAAAAAAATAATCTTAATTACATTTTACGACATATTAAATAAAAATGCTCGCTATGAGAAATTAAAATACATGTTTCTATAATTTTAAAATGAATAGTTTAAGATATATTTACCTGACCCTTATCGACTTACCATCGATTTCTCGACTTATCAATAAGTGACTACCGTGCTTCGGAGGGCACGTTAAGCAGTCGGTCCCGGACGTTGTCAATAGATGGCGGTCGTTACAGTTCCCAACCCGCAGTGGAGCAGTGTGGTGGACTTAAGCTCCAAGCCCCCCTCCTCACCTTGGGGGAGGCCTAAGCCCCTGCAGTGGGGTAAAAATGGGCTGATGATGATGAATAAGTGACTGAAACTATGCGTCATAGTACTCACAAATTGTTGAGCAATAGCTCTATAACTATCAGGTTACAAAACAAAACACTTTATTTTAAAGCCTATCAAACTATAAGTAAATAATATATAAAAAATCGGGACGGGCTGCAAAGGACTTGAACCAAAGTTCAATGCTTGGCTGATGAGCTTTGGGTCAGGGAGCTTTTTGCCGGCTGTTAAACTTATAATGAATACTCAACCACTTTCGGTAAGTGTTCAACGCGGACGTTTAGCCCATTGAAACACAGCGTCCGATAGGTCCGATTAAATTGAAGACTACTTTCAGATCGTTGACAAACAGACGATCATTATCTCCAATGACTTTAATTTAATTTTTTTTGTTAATATTATTAGGAGTGTATGATTTCTAAATAATATTATATTTATGGAAATATAGGTAAAGTGATATCCGAAAGATTTAAAATAAAATAAAAAATATTTAAATACATTTCTTAAAAATTTTGACTTTTATCCCTTTTGTATTTAAATTTTTTTAAAAGTGTTTGTGTCATATTGGTCTGGAGTGTTCATAAGTGCAAAATAAATAAATAATATAAAAATATTAATCTTGCGAGTACCACGTCACTCACTCGTTTTCTTTAATTTTATTTTTAACTTACTGCTGCCCGCTGCTTCACTTGCGTGAATTTCAGGATTTACATTATTTTAGTTCTCGGTTCCCACGTTGTCCAGAAAAATCGTTGAATAAATCTACCCTGTCTAGCTCCTAGGTAACAAAGCGTGATTGATTGTATTTTAGATTAGATTCTGAGTATTGACTAATAAATTATAAAAAGTTTCATTGAAATCCGTTTAGTAGTTATTGATTTCATTGTGTTCACATAAACAGAAAACCAAACAAAAATTCCAAAAATATTCTTTTGATAGCAGTGTCGTCTACGTAACCAATAAAAAATATTGTTTTGGAAAATATCCTATGTACAGCATTTAACTTGTTACTATTTATTTATTGAAGAACTGAAACGTTCTGGTGCTTTCCTGAATATGCATCACATTATATTGACTGTCGCCAGTTTGGCGAGTGCACAGTATAAGAAGCCAACTACAAAACTAGTGATTTTCTGTTTTATTCATTAGTTTATTAACCTTTAAAAAGCTCTCTTGAAAAATGAAGATTATGGAGTTGGCTTCTTATACTTTTGACCCTTCGAGTTATTGACGAAAATGTTGAAAAAAATCTATCAATTGATGGCAGAGAAGTACATATATTCCCATAGTGAGTACTATGGATTTGAACCATTAATAATTTGTGTAATATGTTAGGTCCCGAAGGCTTTATTTAATCTATGATATAAATCTCTTGATTACCATTTAGTTTAAACGGTAAAGAATTATTCCTTTACGATTATACGTTATAACAATCATACAGTAAATAAAAATATCGTAATATCAATTTTACGTCGTCAGACCCTACATGTAGCGAGTGTAATCTGATTTTCTCCGAAAAACGTCTATGTATGTATAAGGCGCGCATTTCTAACATGATTAGACGTATGAAGATTGTGGAACGTAACCTGAAATGAAGTGCCACTGATGAAAAAATCTAACTAATAACAGAGCGTTGTTGTTATATTCGTGCGAAATATAAAACTGTCTGATTGACCACATCGTCGTTGGTTTCAACATATTTCTAACTAAAAATATTGTGACGCCTATACGTAGAAGCACGTCGATGTTTTATAGAAAGTCCTTGAATTTGATGACGAGTGATCAAGCGGCTTTACAAACCCTTCGACCGAATACAGAAATAACTAGAAATTTGAAATCAAAATAAATTATAAATGAAATTCAATTTTTGAGACGGCATCATTCAAAAGAAATCGCGTGACTCGAAATTTTACTTTTGAGGCAGCGTGCATGCACTCAAAGGTGACGCCCAGAGCAATCAGTCATTACCACGATAAATTAACTATTACCTAACTTTTAACTATAACGTATACATCACAACAACGTCTAAACCCCAAACTAATCATTAGCTTTTTTTTGGGTATAACTACCAAAATCCGGTACCAACATAAATATTCATCATATTACAGAACCCGGGACCTCCAGCTTCGTAGACAGGGTCGCTACCCATTAGGCTAATTAGAATTTCATAATAGAATGTTGGATGAAGGAAACTTCGATAAGTTGCAGGGTGGGGACTACGGCGCATGTATATGGAGGCCGGCGCAGTGCCAGCGAGTCAGTTTTCTTGGAAGAATCAAGAACGAACATAACTGCGAGTGTGATACAAGTGTGATAACTATTTGAAATGAAGTTTAGGTACAACTTGAATCAGTGTTTTAGTGCATTCTAAATATCTGGACCTGGAAAATTTCTTTGTAGTTTTCTGGCGATGCTACTTAATAGAATATCGGCTTTAACTATTACGAATGTTCGAAGGCCGCTATGATAACTCTTCTTTTTTAGAGGCACCGTTTATATTAGTTGAAAATTAGCGTAATCTCTCAACTTTTCAGTTCTTATCAGTTTTTTATGTATTATTATAGACCTTTCAATACCGTAACCAAAAAAAATATGTAAATTCTATGCACAATTCTATTTATTTAAATAAAAAAAAGTCAAAGTACATTAAAGGTACTTATTTTTGTAATGTACAACTTAAAATATTTTTTATTTATTTCATTTAATTATCAAATATAATTAATTTTCGTTGATGTCTGCTGTAGGTAAGACGAAATCAAATTTTCGATGCAAATACGTCGACGGCTGCAAAAGGCTTTAAAAAAAATCTATGGCAATAGTCGATAACCAAAGATTTTGTGTCTTACGGTAGTCTACATACAGTATGGGCGTCGACATGAGCCCAGCCAAACATCCCTTTTCTTTAAGTGACATTATTGGTTACGGTTCGATGCATTCGACCCATATTAAAATGGGATTGCCAGTAAATCAGAGTTTAGAGAGCTTTTGTACTATTGAGCTGTTTGTGTAAAATATAGATTTAAAATCCCATACGTATGCGTATATATTAAAAAGTTGGAATTTAAAAAAAAAATTATATTATTGATGCAAAAAACTATGTCTAAAATCAAATGAACAATTTTTCATTTAGTAACAAATCATTAAAAAAAAATCGGTATATGTAAATATTATAAAGATTATTTAAGTATTTATATCAGTTGTCTGGCATCCACAGTCCAAGCTTTGCTTAATTTGAACTAGGTGGCGCTGTGTGGGATGTCCGAGGTAATATTATTATTATTATCCCTGCAATCGAATCGGTGTCAGGTATCGATAAATAAAACTACCATAACTTCTTTTATTACGTAACATCACATGAACGTCATACCACCGAACTTGGAATGCTGCAGACTAGAAGACGTACACTTGCTAATACTTAACGAATCAAAGTTGACAAATTTTGTCAAGTTTATTACTTATTTTTCGGTATTTGCCTTTCATGCAATAGATATGTAACTAGTTATATCGGGTAATACACAAAGACTTAAACGCAACACAAACATCTAGGTAACATTATCGACTCTACAATTTACGCATTGCATGCAAATTAGGACGTTTTGTGAGTAAAGTTTGGGAATACATTATAGCTCATATCTATGCTACAATTCTCAAACACGCCTTGAATACAACGACCATCTTTTGAGGAATGTTTTTGTGTAAGTTCTGAAATTCAGCTACTTGCTGATATCTGATTTTTGTCATGTTTTCGGACGTGACCTTAATTTAGTTAAAATTAAAACTTAGAACTTATTGCGATTATGCTAAAGTGACTGCTTTATAACGGCAATACAGAATCAGTGCTGCTCTACTACTCTATAAACACGTTAACACCTATTTTAATTGTACCTATCAGTACTTGACTGGATTCAATTTGTATTTTAATATCTAAGAGATACTCCCTTGAGGAGCGAACGCTATCGCTTTATATACCGTTCAATGGGACGTAAATATATTCTGGACAGTTTTCATAAGTGAATGTAGTGTATAGTATCTCCGAGAATTGAATACTTTTTGTAAACTAAAGTAGGTAAATGCTTTGAAAAAAGTGTATAACAGAAAAAAAAATGTATTATATTATTATTATTATTAAATTAAAGGCCATGGATCTTCATTACACTAGACCAAAATATACACCAGTTGATGTTTTAAAATATTCGGCGCGAAGTAAGATATTGTGTGACCTACATGTAAAATTCGTAGTTTAAAAGATTATTCTGAAATTACATTTAAAGGGCAATTCGACAAAATGTTTGTTTAAACCATTGACGATGACGTACAGTGTATCCAATTACTGAGTCTTACATTTTGCTCACTTTATCGCTCGTTTCGATACATGAGACACTCTATTCTGGTTATTTATTATGGCTATCTGAGTAAAAAGCATAGACAATGAGGACTATTCAAGAAGACAGTAAAAATAACAAAACTCAATTAGGTGAAATTTTTAAACCTCTGTCTACTGTCTTATATCGAGTCAAATTATAGTTTTCAAAACTAAGACTTTTACTATAGTTGCTGGAAACGACAGTTGATTTTTCACTCTTTTATTTAGTGACAGGAATATTGTGTTATTGAAATTACCAAATTTTTTACAAACCAATTTTATTTGTAAATTATATAAAAACTAGCTTTCCGCTCGCGGCTTCGCTCACGTGAACTACACACTTGTACCGGGACCGATGCAATTTTTTGTATATATATAGTTTATAAGCTAAAGAATAACATAGGCTACTTTTTAAACCGGAAAAAGGGGTGTTTAATTAAAAAAAATCTGTTAAGTAGTTTTTGAGTTTATCCGTAACAAACAAAAAAAAAATTAGTATAGACAAGCAATCTCCATTGTTATTTATTTGCATCTTTAAATTGGGATGATATTTATGATCAACATATCAATGAATTCTCATTTCATTAGACAACTTTATTTGGAAACTTACCAAACACTTTGATAGCGTCTTATCCAACTTTTGGATGAAATCCAAATAATTCTGCAGTTCAGGTACATTCGAGGAAGTTTGTGCTGACTACAAAAGGGCACTTCTGATTTTATCGTATGCATAAAGTGCCCCATATTTTTATTGGTTGCGCATTGCATTGCATATAAATTTACAGTAAAATAGGTATATTCAGGTATTTTATTCACGCGTTTTATTTCCATACGAGTATAATATGAAATTCGGGTTCTGAAAAATATTGTAACATGCTCTTGGATTTCTTAACTGTTGCACACTTTGATAATTTCAAACGTCGAGTTATACAACGCGAGTCATAGTACAACGCATTTTGCTTCTTCATCAGCCCATTTTTACCCCACTGCAGGGGCTTAGGCCTCCCCCAGGGTGAGGAGGGGGGCTTGGAGCTTAAATCCACCAGGCTGCTCCACTGCGGGTTCGGGACTGTAACGACTGCCATCTATTGACAGCGTCCGGGACCGACGCTGTCCTTAAGTCAGAAAAACTCATTGGTACACGCCCGGATTCGAGCAATGGCCCTGTCGGGCCATATAAATTTGAGACAGGTTCGTTGCGCTCTGGGCTATCACGGCATTTTGCTTAACGAATCATAAAACAAATTATGAAGCTGAAGATTGGTGGATATGTTCTCTATGGAGTGGTGTTGTGACATTTGCAGAATGGCGTGGGATATAGTTTCGGAAATAACAAAATAGGTTAAATGAAGCACGAAAAAAAATTGGTGTAGTAAAAATAGGTAAAGGATAAAAATATTAAATATGTAAAATGTGTAAATTTTTAATATTATGTTGTTATGGATGCATTTTATTTAAGACTACATTGTTTCTTTTCGCTTTTAGCATTTGACTTGAGTTCCTAGTATTGTAGTTGTCTCAGAAGTTGGGTAACTGTATTCAGTTACAAAACCAATTTACAGTAGGGGGCGTTGCAATAAATACGTCCAAGTTGTGCTTTGCTGCTTCCAAAGTTACGTCCCTTTTGACGACGTCTCCTAGCTGGCTTTTCCCGACGAAAGTTGATTTTTTCGATAACGTCTTGAAGCATCTCTTGGAGGAAATTTTGAACGTCCGTCTCGAGGCAAACCAGTGGATTCAAGCCACCCTACCAATCCGACATGGGGGGTTGGGGGTTCGGTGCTTGCGGGATGTTGGTCTACCGGCCTTCTTGGCGTCGGCGCATGCGGTTGTCGACCTTGTCACCGATATCTTATCTTACAAGGGTGGCAAGGCGAACATGCCCTATGCAGCCGATGCTTTAGCTTTTTGGGCGGCTCTCAAGCCGGGCGCGCTATTGCCGGCTATCCTACATAGCCAACGCGCAAGGGACGAAACGGGAGCTAGGAGGATTTTTAACACTCTTTTGGACCAGGCAGCAGGGGTGGACCTGGCGAGGCTGCGAGCGGTGTCGGGGGCATAGTTTGGAGCGTGTCTAAACGCGCTGCCCTCGCCGCACATGGGTACCCTACTGGACGGTGATTCTTTGCGTGTGGTAGTGGGACTTCGCCTGGGCTGCGATGTTTGTGAACGACACTTATGCTTATGCGGTTCCATGGTGAAGGCCGACGGGCACCATGCGTTGAGTCGTTGTCGCTGCTCGGGGAGATTTTCGCGATACCATACGCTCTTAACGACATAGTCCACAGGGCTTTAATTTCGGCCAATGGTCTATGTGTATTGGAGCCTCCGGGTCTTAGCCGTTCCGATGGCAAAAGACCCGATGGGATGACTTAGGTGCCGTGGGAGAAAGGTAGGTGTCTACTTTGTGGACACCACGTGTGTCAGCACATTTGCCGCTTGTCACCTTGGTCGCACTATGGGATCAACTGGAGCCACTGCGAAGTCTGCGGCCGCCAGAAAACGAGTCAAATACACTCTGACTCTGGAGGTTAAACTCTGGAGAGCAAATAGAAATACTTGTTCGTCTCTCTTGCGGTGGAAGTTGCTGGCTGTTGGGGGTATGAAGCCAAACGTTTCGTCGTCTAAGGGAAAGGGGATTCAACCCCCCCCACTCCGGTTCCTTCCTGGTGCAAAGAATTGCCATTGCTTTTCAGCGCGACAATGCAATGAGTATCATGGGCATCTTTGCCTTGGGGGTTTAGTTTTTAATCAATTTTTGGAATAAAGTAGCTTTTTATTGTTTATACTAAAACTCAAATCATACCAAAATTTACAGCATAACATAATATTTTAAAATGTATCATACTTAGAAGTAGATTAGGCTAAGTACTTATCAACCCACCCTTCTGTTTCTGATATTTTTTTTGATGTTATTTGTTTCGTTCACTCCTAAAACTTGAATATCCAAAAAAAAAAACAACACATATTTATTATACCGACATTTAAACCGGTAAGTAAGTAAACTAAGTAGCACTTAGCATAACTATATTTGCATATTTGAAATTATAATAAGTGAATTTGTGTGTTCTGGCGGCATATGCTGTAAAGTTAAGAAACCTACAATATTATTTATGGAGTCCATAAATTTACTTGTCATCGCACCAGGAGCTCGAACGGATCCAAAACCACGCAGTTTACACTAGAGAACATTTCCTAATAACGTAACACGTTTTCTCATCGTCAACACGAAATCCAAAAGATCTAACATGATACGCATCTTATTTGCTACATATTTATTTTTCAGAGTTATCACTTCCAAAAATTGAACTTTAAAAACCATACATTAGATTATACATACATACATTAGATCCGAAATTCGAATACCAGGCACACAAAGCTACACTCGAATATACAAGCCAGTCGGGTGACTGCAGTACAAAGAGTTTCAAATCCATTTCGAATCCCCTGGCCAAAGGAGAGTTCTTACAGAACTGTCGCCATGTAAAGCCCACGCCGGTAGCTATTGGCATGAATTCCCCCTGCCAGATAGACTAAATGAGATTAAGCGTGTATAATAATCCAGCAAATTGGTAGTTGAATTTTGAACGTCATATTAAATTAAGAACTTAAAAAGAGCTATCTCTCTTTTTAGCTATGAGAAATCATAGAATTCCGGAAAAATTTTATCAAATTAAATTTTGTGTCGCTTGTTTTTCACAGAACTTTCTCTATCAAAATTAGTGATCGGACGTAATAATCTATGCCAAGGCCTTGCACATAACAAATAAACACTTACCGCGCGAATCCATAATCATTTTAGACGACAGCTTAGCATAGTGGGTAGCGAGCCTGCCTACGAAGCTGGAAGTCCCGGGTTCGAATCTCAGGTTGGGTTAGTATGTATATAATGAATATTGATACTGGTACCGGGGCTTGGTTGTTATGTGTATGTGATGTCTTCGCTTAGTACCAAAAACACAAGCTAATGCTTAGTTTGAGGCGTAGACTTTGTTGTGATGTATACGTTATCATTATTCTTATTTTTACTTCACTTTTTTTTTTAAATCTAGCAGTTTTTTTTTCACTATAGGTATTAATTACCGGATATATTCAAACTAATCTGAAAGTAACATGTGAAACTTTTTAAGATTAACTCAGGCGGACGAGCTTAATTGAAACTTGAAGCGCTTCACAGCGAGCGCAGCCGGGACACTCAACTCCAGAGAATTCCAATTAAACTATACACTTCAGCCACGCGAACACGGATAGAAAAACTTCACTGGAATGTACTTTAAAGGATGTTGGTTTTTTTGTATGAATATGTTATACACGCTGCTGAAAGAAAATTTGTCACTCAGATTAGCCATATACTAACTTTTATATTGTGCGTTAAATGTGAGCTAAAAATTATTCTTGATACTTATCAATTTCTTGGAAAATTGCATATAATGTTCCTAATAAGTGAAAATGGTGCTTTTGAGGCGAGATCCCTCAAAAATAAATTTTCATAATCACATAAATAACGTAAAAAAAATATTTAATAAAATACATCTACTCAGTTTTTTTAAAAAGCAATGCATGCATTTAAACAAATAATAATTGTCAATAAAAAGTTTCATAATAGTATTATATCGATAATTTTATGATTTTTATTGATAGTTCGTCTAGAATTTTTTCATTGAATTTCAGTCATTGTAGGCCTACTAAGGCTTAGTAGGATGCAAATTTTTATAATGTGTTTTGCATCTCGTTCTCTCTTAGTTCTTGAACCATAATGGTATAACGAATTTAGGCCAAATGCCTGCAAACTTATACAGGGTTAGTTTTTAGTCAGTGTTATAATCCGCATACAGAAAGGTCACTGAAATTAAAGGTATACGTATTTTTTGTTTTACCCTTTTGGGAAGAAAAATAATAAAATAAATGCATCTGAAATTATCCACAGAAACATTGGTAACCATGCCATGGCCACTTTGTTAAGTACGGGCTAATCGCGGGCTCAAACGGCCTTTTGCGTGTGCCACCACTATACGTTAGCCGCTAAAATTGTCTTAGGATTAGGCACTCGCGGGTCAATAACGGTCAATAATTCGGGATATTTTTTTTTATATATCTTTTATTAATGAAATATGATGTATTAATGACACTGATTACGTGACAAAAATATGCGCACGCACTGACTAAAAAGTAACTCTGTATATGTATGAAGTGATGTGCACGTCCACGTCAAACTAATATAATTCGATGAACGAAATGATGGGAACACGTAAACATTTTGGGGACGACTACGACACTAGTTATTCTTGGTGCACACTTAGAAAAACAATAAAAGTTTGCACGGTTGTTTTAGGATTAAAATCGAAAAGGTACAACTGTTCCTTAAGAAATTTTAAACACATCATCACTTCCAGTGGCATTTCATACGATAGAGCTGACATTTGACTACTAAGGTTAGAATTATATTCTAACCTTAGTAGTCAAATGTCAGTACTTAATAGTCAGTAGTCAATACAGTACTTAATATATAGTACTAAGTAATATAGTACTTAAGCAAAAAAGTTTTCGGCAAGAGGCAATTTTAACTATTTGAGTTATTTTTTTACTATTCACAAATTTAATTTCGTAACAAGTTATTTTGCGTAGTTGAACTTTAAAATTCTTATTTTCATTGACACGTTTTTTTTTGGTATATTTTTAGCTATCTTATACGTAGTTTATATTTTTAGCAATAAATTTTAAAAAAGTATATGAACATTACTTGTCTGCGATGTAGGTATGAATTTTGATTTACAGACAATGGAATACCACATTAAATATTTTTTTTTAATGATTTGATTGATATTTTATTCGATACATATTTATATGATATTGATTTAAAATTTGTTGTGTAGTAAAAAGTTAACCAGAGGGGGGAGGTCTTTAGAAGGTAACATACACATACATCTATACATAGTTATATATATGCGAAACACATTGCCCTGTATAATATAATACATAAATACAATTATACGTACTCGAGAAACTTAGAACTTCGTTTCGCCGTGGTAGGGTAAAAAATTACAGGACACGGCAACAGTCAAATCCAATAGTTATAATATTCTTGGGATGATCACGTGTGTTTGAGGCTACTTTGTGTCCGTATCTGACGCGCTTGAAACACTAGTGACGTGATGAGTTAACAGATTTTCAATTAATGAATATTTTTTTAATAATTTTACTATAATATAAAGTTCTTAGTATGTCTATTTTAATGATTTTTTCTATATTAGTAGAATTAATATAAAACCAACCGGAAGAATAAAATATTTTTTTTTATTTAAGTAGATAGGACGTGAATATATTCCATTTCATAATTATTATTATAGTTCGTCCTATTATCAACCCCCTTTGTTTTAATTCCTCAATCACTCATACGTGGTAAAAAAAATTCAATCTGATGTAATAGTCGTTCGGATCATTGAGCAATTTTGTACGAACTTAATTTTCTGAAGAACTGACTAAAAAACGCGCTTTTTGGAAGGCCAAATAAGGAATATGCAAATATGAATTTTAAATTAAATCAAAATGTATTTTTATATTCATGATTCAATATGTTTCCTATTTTTGAGCGACTTCAAAAAGGAGGAGGTCTCTCAATTCGACCGTATATATATATATATATATATATATATATATATATATATATATATATATTTTAATGTGTGTTCAGGGATAACTTCGTTGTTTATGAACCAAATTGGATGATTTTTTTTTTGTTGGAAAGGAAATATCCTAAGAGTGGTACGATAAAAAAACCAGTATCTGAAGATGGCATCCCAGACAAATCGAAGGGAACCTTCGAAAATCGTATTTTAAAGTATCGTATTCTAAGTATTTTTTAAAGTATTTGATAAAGTTCGGGAGTCGATCTATAATGGAGCCGAAAGACAGTCGAGGGAACTCCTCAACGATTTACAGCAATTAATTACCTGGTGTTTGGACTAAATTCATTTCTGTTGATGAGAACTTTGCACACACACAAAAAAAATGTGTTATAAGTGCCATTACAAGTCTGATGATGTAGACCATACACAGTCGAGGGAATTCCTCAACGATTCACAGCAGTTACCTTTTGTCGACCTTACTTCATACGGTTTATTATACCAAAATATTCAGTTCGCACAAAAATAATACTTAATTGAGATTGAAGTTTTACATAGGAGTACCACTAACTACTAGGCATGCTGATACGTCAATTTGACACTGAATTTAAGTTGCGTACTAGCGGTACTGTTTCATTTGAGTAGCGCGTTTAGAAGCCTCATTTATACTAAATACAAATAAGTTATAGTGGCGTATAACTAAAAATTGAAAAATAAAATATGTTTTACAAAAAAAAAATCTTCGCACCGACTTCAATAACTGTTTGCCGCCTATTAATGCTCCTTTCTTTAAATTGAAAATTTAATTTTTAATTTTTTAGTTTATGTTTTTGAAGTCGGTTTTTAATTTTGTGACTAAAAAACATTAATTATAACTACAAAAATTCAACACTCTCAATACTCTCAATAGTTGCCAGCATAAACGACAGAAGAAATGATTTTTTTCGGCTGTTGTTGATGAGAGAATTTGAAGGTTTAATTCTAGGTTAAGGCGTCATTTTTATTTTTAATTTTGTAATTTTTCAAGAAGCAGTAATGGTGGGTACTATAACTGAGTTAATTACATAAAATGTTAATTTTGCTCGTGAAATTAAAATACTCTTGTATTGCTCGATTTGAGAATTAGTACTCAATAATATTATTATATAATATTATTATATTATTATATAATAATATAACTATTACTTATGCGAATTTTCTTGTCATATTTAGTGTGATATCAATTATTACATTTAACATCTTTACTATCTTAACTGCAAAATGTTTGGTTTTATTAACATGAGAATTATTTACCATTATTATTGAATTGTTTTTATGTTCAAAGAAAATATCATAGTTATTCATTCCATTTTTTAAAAATAGATATGGATATGGAATGGATACATATCTGTTCTAGCATTCCTTTTTTGGCAAATAATAGTAACAACTTTATTCATTAAAATCTTACATTAAAGAACATAATATGCGTCCTTAAGATCTTGTATTGTTTTAAAAAAATTGCTAATGTTTTTCATTTAAGTGACAATTTTCCTAAGCTTAAGTTATTCATGTATGAAATAAAACAATTTTTGTATCAAATATACATTATCTCGAGGATAATGTCTATTTCATACGAATAAAATTGTTTTATTATATACAAAATTTTTCAAACAAATTTTTAGTTTTGAAGAAAGACATGAATATTACCTAATATTGAATTTTAATAGAACAACAGCATCATATTTATATTTAAATACTTTTAAAAACGGTTTGTTAATTTGAAATATTTTGTTTTAACAAAAATATATTATTTGTAACCAACACATCAAGTCGTCCTTATATGGTAAAAAAACATTCTGGGCTCAATAATATTTCCTTTAGACAAAGAAATTCTTATAACCTTTTCTTCTTTGTAACTAACCTATCCTACCATATTATGTCATTGTACATGTTGAATTGTTAATATTGATTGTTGAGTTTTTAATATTGGGAGTTTTTTTTTACATATAAGTCCAAAATTTCTAGAGGTTCTCATTAATTAAATTCCTTTTTTCAAAACGTAATCTATTGCTAATAATTAAAAAATATATATATATTAAAAGGGATATTGTAAAAACCAAAAGAAAATTGATGAATATACAAATACGCCAGTTCTTACAACTTGCATAGTGTTTGCAAAAAAAATTAATTAAATTCCATTTGAAGCATTGTTTTTGGTTTTCTTGGGATTTTTTTATAAAAAATGGGTTTTCACAATATTATCCCTACGATACTGATATTTCTAGACTATAATAGGCCTATAATAGCTTGTTCAAGCGTATAATCCCTCACACACTCGTGACCTTATTGCGGTGTTATTTGGGCAAATTGCACTATAATGTGTTCGTCGCCCACAAATCATGCGCCAAACCCTTTTATGGTTCGTGACAGGTCAATTTATACCGAAAATTAACTGTTCAACTTAAATACCCTCGTCCCTTAGTAAGCCAAAGCAAAATTAAAACCACAATTCAATGTAAAAGCTCAAAATGGTTGGAACTTTAATTCTCCGATGGGGCAAAAAAATTACAAACACTAGTTGTTTTGATTGATTTTACGTTTATTTATTACCCGACTACTAGTGCAAAGCAGAGACGCACTTAGCTATTTTTTGTATGTTGGTGGGCAAAGGATGTAGTACAAAAAGAAAAGCCGACTGCGATAATCTAGGTGATAGACACCGTGTTATTGAAAGTGCAGTGGTTTATTTTTAATAATGGTCATACCAACTAAACTTATATATTAGAATGTACCACCGTAATACTAATAGTGACTACAAAAAGTAAAACTTACAAAAGTGTTTATTTGCCGGTAAAGCTTTACAAACTTGTCTTGTTGTTATGGTTTTTTTGAGTCTACAAAATATTTATATCGAATATTGTGATTTTTTTTAATCATCAAACTAATTTCAAACCAAATGACCCAAAATTAAGTATACCATATTAATCGTTTCAGCAAGGGTACAGCCTGTAAACACATTCAAAGACAAACCAAAATTCGTCATATAATTAATTTAAGTATTTCGTTCAGTAAGGGAACCATTAGAATTCTACCGGAATCTGTATGCCCAGATATTGAAATGAGAGGATAATTTGGTCACTAAGGTGCTATTGTTACATAGAAAATCATTCTATGAAATTAATTACCTTGTACCTCTCAAAGACTCAGTTGGGTTGCTAATTAGAATTGACACGCTTTCAATTAACAAAAATTACCCCTTGATTAATATTCATGAAGTATCGCAGGTCTGTTTGTTCCCAGTGGTTTTCGAAGAAAACTAGATTGACCTATTTATTAAAAAGAAAATAAATCGCTTGGTACCTTTTGTTCAACGATACCCAGTTAAGATCTACATATATAGTGTAATGTCATATATTTGGCAATTTTACATCTAAAAATTATTAAATTAAAACAGCAGTTCTGAACTTAGTTTTATTTCAATTTAATTATTTAAAAAAATTAATATTAAATCAAGCATTCCAAAAAATTAACAAAACAATAAATTATGTTAATGAAATATATAAACTTAATCACCTTGAGTTCATGGATTTTGAATTTACTCTTATAAATTAGAGTTGGAAATATTTTTAAGTTTTTGGTTAATAGCTCAAATTTTGCATTTTAATATACATATTACCCCTTAGCAATGACTGAATATTTCATTACTCATAAGAAACGTGAAAATTTGAGCAAATTAAATATTTCCCTGGAAATTCTTGTGTAGCCAAATGTAGACCGAATAAAATTGTTGATTACGCACTCATGGGATTTTGTTGTTTCCTTGGAATTTTTCGGCAAGAGGAAAATTTATGAACCAGACCTTGTTATGATCGAGCAAAACATGATTCACTAGCTTCAATGCCGAAGCCACATTTTTCAGTCGACACGTTCTGATTAATGGTTTCTACTACAGAAATCAGTTATTTTTAGTTCAGATGTTTAGTTTTTTCCTGTCAGTTACTTAAAATAGCTCATACTAAGTAGATGTGGAATAAAAGCTACATTATTACTCCAGGTAGTTAACAAAAGTAGTAAAGAAGCAAGACATTAAATCATATTCATTCACCTATGTTCACATCCGCCATAAAGGTTGATTGGAACTATACTCAGAAAGTAAAAAAATTACGAAATTCTACCTACTTACCTATTCTACCCCTAAAGGAGTAAAATAGGAGATATCAGTTTGTTAGATAATCCATTATTTTTGAGGTAAAATTAATTGCCTTTCGTTACTCTGCGTCAGAAATTAAAAAGGTGTTCTTCACATTTTTGAAAATTTAATTCTTAAAGCAGTAAAATAGAGAACCAAAATTTGGAAGAGAAATTCCTTATGTCTAAGGTATAATATTTAAAAAATCTCTTCCATATTTCGATTACAACTTAGGATACTCGCAAATTATTTTTTTAAGGAGGTGTACTGAAGGGTGTAAGTTTGTATGGAAGTTTCCATATTTCTGAGGTTAAATCTAAGAAAATCTGTATTTGGCCTAAAAATATCTGATATAAAGAAATCAATATTTCAATATTCTTCAAGAAATACCTCAAGGGCGGCGTTTTTAAAGATAAGATCATGTTAATTGATATTTGGCCTTTTGGTTGGAAAAAAAAATACAATATTTTCGTAAAATCAACCCTTAACAAATTTCAAAAATGTAAAACAATTTTATGAAATACCATTTTATGAAATACCATTCCTTAATAAATTCTTTCGAAAAAGATTTCTTGTTGTAATATAATATTTTTAATTACATTTTATAAATATTTTCGGAAACGTATACTAAAATTTATTACGTTTATTCGTGGGTTTCGAGCGGGGAAGATATTAATAAAATACGGAGCTCGGGAAAAGGACAAGAAGAGGAAAGAATTGTAACCCCCCTAAGAAAAACTAGCTTTGTACGTCACAAATACGGGCTAATATGATTTGTACGACGGGAAACTGATAAGTATCTTAACTATGAATGAAAAGGCATTTTTTATTTGTCAACATAGTAAAGGAAAATTCAGTTATTATATTTTTCATAAAGAGACATTAAGCCATTGAAAAAATATTCTTATGCAAAAAATCAATATGCCATATCTGAGTTTGCCCTCCTTTTCTTCCTAAAACACTTTCGTAGTCGATCCAACAAATTGACGTAATATATGGAACTAATCTTAGTTCTTTTATTAGAAAATTGTTAGTGATACCCCTTCAACATTCCAAAATATAGTTTCCATAATTTTCCTACTAATGGAAAGTGAAACTGCTGAGGAAGCATCTCATCCTTAAAGTACCACTGTAATGAAACCGGTTATCCTTAACCAGGTCTCATCACAGGTTATTATTCTAGAAATACTTAGTTCCTCTTTATCTCTATTCATATTTAAATACGCCGTACACGCTTCGGGTCAAATGGAGTCAACATTTTAGGGGCATAACGCTCATTGACCTTAGATACTTATGTCTAAATGTTGATAAAATATTTTATTTACGTGTTCCTTAAAAGTGAACTGAACATGTTTGTAACGATCTCCCACTGTTTAACTCTCCGATCTTAAAAAATTAAGGAGTTTAATTAAGTACGGCTATTTAATAACAGATGAAGCTACCATACAAATAACCTATAATAATTTTTTATAGTCCCATTTCTACGTTCTAGTTGATAATACATACTACGCGACTATAAACAACAATCCTCTATAATATTTCCAAGCAAAATTATTCATCGTCTCAACAGTTACGAATCGTTTGTACAAAAACCAAGAATTTGTAAAAAAAAAACAATATTTATTGACTGCCCGATATTATTGGTTGTTTCAATAGGTTCGAAGCATCTTCACGGCTTATATGTTTTTAATATTGCCTCGGATCTTTAAACTCCCGAACGAGTTTCACTAGTCGTTCTACTGTCGACAATGTGTATCGGGCATACGAAAATAATTTTCCTTCGTACCGTCCATGTGAGGCGGTCGCCTTATTTGTGCAACCATAGTTTACCATAGTGTACCACGTTCAATGTAGGTACCTTACCTAAAACCCAAGTTAGATATAGCTAAAGTATAGAATTGGACAGTTGATTAGAAGCGCTTCAAGTCCGACGCGACGACGCGACGGGAAATTGCCTAATTATGACAAAACTAAAAGATTAATCTTGCTAGCATTTCTGCCAGAAATATTATTAAGATAAATTGCACTCTTTTTTCTCGTTGTCTTTTTTATAAATCATCTTCATTTATCTACGTATTTCATATTAATATTTACAAACAATATACGGTACATTGAACTACATTGAGGTTGTACTAAGTGCTACTTTGGTCCACGGTACACGATTTTCGTATTAGAATGAAAAACACACTGTGGTCAAATATAGACACATTGTCAAAAAATTTCGTTCGTTTTCGAAATTTTAGTTCGTCTGAAACGTCGTCGTTAACTAAAAAAAAAAATAATAGACAATCAAATGCTCTCAATTATCTTGTTGCCTTGAAAATGAAGATGAAAATTTCAGCTGATGATTTCATAACGATTGCATAAAATATTTTTTCTCGGAGTTGCTCCCCGAAAAAAAATCAACGGATCTCCTGCTTTTGCACGAACTTCTTACGACATTGGAAAAGAACCTAACGGAATAAAGTAAACACACGTATTTTGGATAATATTTTTGAAATAATTTTTTTCGCAATAAAAATGACACAACTGTATCTGAGTACGCTTAAAACTTCGAAATATAACATGTTGTACGACATTTCGATCGAACAAGCCGAATTAGTACGAAATGTGACACCGACGCATATTCGACTTCCAAGTAAAGGCACCCTAAACCACTACTTCCGGTGGTTTGATTCTGACAATTTTAGTCTCAATCGATCGCCCGTTTAATTACACCGAGCCGTTTTTTTATTTTTTTCTTATTCGGACCTAGTTCTCGAGACATCGTGCTCCCAAAATGAAAATCGGGGAAAAAAATTGCGATTTTTTTCGTTTTTTGCCGATAATTTTTTTGTTTTTGAACTTTTTCCAAATTGTCTTTTGCCATCTTGTAGAGCTCGCCGAGCTGCGTCTTTTTTCACCACGTTTATCTCGATATCTCAAAAAAATTTCGTGCAATCTGCCTGTCTCACAAAACTCCCAAATGACCCCCTATACTCCAACGAAATGAAAGTCATTTCCAATGACAAAAATATATTAGTAACATTTGAGTACATTGGCTTAATCTAAACTTCTAAGCTTTTAATACGTATCTATTTATTAAAGTTGACACGATATACAAAGTGCGATCGTAGTTTATATTTAATGCTAGCTGCTTGCAACATCGTACATATACATACATAAATGATTATGATAATTTAGATTATTCTTGGGCTGGTCTCACAGGCTTCCGTTAGCCGCTATCCAATGGCATCCAAATTGTATACCTTTTTGTTATTTTATTTATCGGTTAACTGACCATGGGGACGTGCGAGACTGGCCCTTAATCTATGATCACCTTTATGTTGCCTTTATTCTCACTGGTCTACTCAAAAAATTACAGCATGATATATGATGTGTGTTGAATCGCAATCTATCTATTTAAGTAATTATTTAAGTCTATTTAAGCCTAAGATATAAAAATAAGTGGTTTTTTTTTTAAAGTTCTATGTATAACTAATTATTCGATTACAATAAATCTAACAGTTTCAGACGTACATATCAATAAGAAAGAACTATAATAGAAGCGTTTGTATGTGGCGGCAAGCGTCTCGGCGGCGCACATTGCTTGACTTAGACGAAGTTTCAGAGGAAGAGCTATAAAGTTTACACTCAATTTATTACGTTAACGCCCCGGAAGTAAGAAATAAGAGTATTTTTTTTAGATATTTTACTGCTACAAATGTCAAAAAGTTAATTCATCGTTTATTGTGCTTATATTCATATTTTATTCGCATCACAAAAGCGAGGTAAATACGCTGTTTAAAAGTTTAACAAAAATAATAATTTTAGGCTTATTTTCTCAAAGATTACTATGTTTTCATTCAACATTTAAAAAAAAAATCATAAATTTCATTGATCATTATAGTTTTTCTTAAAATAAATATTAATGAAAGTAGACCACTCCCTAAAAAGTTTTAGTATAATAAAACTTAACTTTCGAAACATAATTTTTTTCGCTATTATGAGATAAACCGCAGGTCGTCTTAAAGGTATTTTATGCGAGATTTATAACCGAACGGATTTGGATTCCGGCCAGGAATCTCGTGTTCGCGTATAGGAAGTTGTGTTGAATCGCCTCTTAATTCAACGATTCAGTATTTATGTGCTATAACACATAATTTAGGGACGAACGTATAATTTTATTCTAAGCTTAAAACGTTTTTTAGCACAAAATCCATTGTTGCCATAATGCGAGCGCGTCGTAAACTTTAATATGTTTTTAAATGTTAAAGCGAGTCGCTTTCCGACTGTAAAAGATTTTCTATGTTTTGTGATTAAAATTTATTGAGCTGGCTTTAAGCTAAGGGTATATTTACATGACTACTGGTCGATAGTTAGTTAGTTAGTTAGTTTAGTTTTCGTTTCTGCCAGACTGGGAAATGAATTTCTAGTTTTAATTAAGTTAGTTTAAGTAATTAGTTTTATTTATTACTAATAACAACTTTGCATTTATTGTTTTACAATGTATTGTTTAGGTGAATATTTTCGATATCGATGAGGTAATTATGTTGTTTTTGAGACTACCCGAAAAGTTCAATTGAACTCTTTTATTTTCACTACTATTTCAGTTAACCATATAAGCTTGTTTATTGAGAAAAAGCGCCCCGCGTTTGGTACACTAAAATATTATAGGTGGGTACAAACATTAATTACACTAAGGCCTACATGGGATAAAGAGAAACGACAGGTTCAATAATTATTGTTGATTTTTAGTGTAGTACTCGTATAAAACTTTTTTAAATTTTATTTTATACATATTTATTTGAAATCCCTTCTGTGCCCAAAAAACTTAATTGTTTATGTCCTGAAATGGTAATTTTATTATCGTAAAATATGATGAATATGTATTCATAAAATTAAATAAGATTTCTTTAAATATTGGTGCAATTAGTATGTTTGGAAGCTTTCAATTAATTTATATAGGTACCTAAAATTCATTTGTGAAAAACGAAGCTAACTGTAAAATAAATTATTGTACTAATCAACTTTTGACCTTTGATATTTAAGTTTTATTATATAGTTGTTCGTTGTTCTAAAATGATGAAATAAATAAAATTGAAATTGTATGGTTGGTATGAGGTTTACCTACTCGTACAACGGAAGCATTAATAGCCGAGTGGTGGTGAGCCCGCTCCTTGGTCAGAAGGTCGTGGTTCGAATCCCAGACCCGGCATGTACCAATGAGTTTTTTCTGTACGGTTACGGAGTTACGGAGTCGTAACTCGAAGAGCACGTTAAGGCGTCCATCCTGGTAGTAATCATCAAATGGCAGTCGTTATAATCCTCCCCGCACTGGAGCAATGTGGTGGATTAAACTCCAAGCACCCTCATCCCGAGAGGAGGCCTAAGCTTCTGCAGTGGGGCACAATGGGGCTGATATGGAGACTTACAATACAGCAAGGAAAATTGCAGAACTGTTTTTAATTTGAAAACAAAGGCAAATGCATAAAATAATGCAGGCGATATAGTATTTTATTTTAAAAATTATTCGCGACTATTTTATTCACTATGTAGTAAGTGTAAGTACTAAAAGTGTTTGATTGCTTTTTTTTGTTTACTCTGAACTAAAGAAGATAAACTGCGATACCTCGTTTTAATAATGTAATTTAAATAAACTACACAATATTTACCTAAGAATCACAGCGAATTTTTGACCCAACTTTCTTAATTTTGTCGTTCATTCTGTCATGAATTATCGTCACAGAATAAACGACAAAAACAAGAACGCATGGATTTAAATTTTCATTTCTAAGGTAATTTATTTATCACTTTTAGTACTTACAATGCTGGTTCTTTCTGAGTTTTTCACCATTCATGTTGACAACAAAAATACATGTAAATCCTAGAGGACTGCCCATGTCTATTTACTCCTTGTACATTACTCGCATATATTTAACGTATTTCAATGGTTTTACTTCAGAAGATGTGCCGAACGAATCCATTTTACAGCCATTTTGTAAAAGGCAGGCACGCCGCCAAAACTGAGACTTGTCGCCTTTCCAACTGATAGTGAAAAAGGGTAAAAAGTTGTAGAGTCAGCAAAAAAAAAAAACAAAGATTTTCACAAATATTAATTTTAAATATTTTGATTTTGTTTTAGTATTGATTCAATCATAGATAAACAATGTTATGTCGTTGAAATAAGCAACTTCAAAATAGTATTTTAACATGAATGAGATGCCTAAAGTACGTAAAATTGTATATAAAATTAATTGAAATTTGATTCAAAATGGCTAATAAACTGCAATATTCAACATTTAACTCAATTTTCATTTACTTTCAACAAACATCACAGAAGCATTACTTCGCCACTTGTCGTACGCAAACTAATGTCACCGGTTTCTTTTCCAAACATTCGTGTATCAACTTTCGGTTTAAGTGTTACTATTGCTCGATGCATATGTCCCGTTATGAAATAACATGCCACACAACGCCATATAGTCCCAAACTAAGCAAAGCTTGTATCATGAGTACCAGACAACTGATATACATACTTAAATAATGTTTTTTATAAAATACGTCTATACTTATATAGATATTTTACAACCAGACACGGAACAAACAGACAAGTTCATGCACACAAATATTTGTCCCAGGCGGGAATAGAACCCGCGACTCTTGGCTCCACAATTAGGATTTCTAACTACTCGGCCAATCGGTCAGTCAAATAAATTTGTTGCATCGTAGTTACTAAAAAAAAACAAGCCATCCTAAATTTCTTGCAGTGTTCTTTTTAGAGTGGTCGCGTAACCTACTTAGACTTTATGACGTTCAAAAGTGACAGCAGAGTGTTCTACTTGAAAATAAATGAATTTCCACTTTCTGTTACTATTTATTTGGCAGTCGTCTATGCAATAGATGCTCTAAGCACTATGCAATAGACTAGACGCTGTGATGGTATTTGAGGGCACTTTAGTCACCTGTTCTGATTTCTACAGAAAATCGAACTGACAAATTTCAGCAAGCCCTGGCTTGAGGTGCTGGTAACAATGATACATTTCATTCTGTCGAGCTGATAACGTCTTGGTACGTTAAAAGGAAATGTCAGTATATTCATTTAAATAATGTAGTGTTTAAAGTCAGTTCAAAAATTCTATAAGTTGGCGAAATAAAAGTATTTTACATAATACTTCTTACTTGTATTCACATTTGTTGTCTCTTTATATAGGAAATATGTGAAATGACGATTTTTATATTTTTGGTTACCAAGTTCATTTTCTGAAGTTTTTACTCAGTATTATTATAATTTACAAGGTTGCATAGCTTACTTGCGGCAAGGTGTCTTCTGTGTCAACATTTTGTGTTTTGTTAAGGTTTTAAATTGACAATATTTTTTATTTTAAGTTTTAAGGAACACACCAATTCACACTTTTTCTGCTGACTGTATTTGAATAATGGAAGCGAACATCTATCATCTATATAATTTTCTTTGAGATTCAAAGTTTGTAAGCTAGTGGGAATCAAGAGAATTTGAAAGGGTAAATAATAAGACGTGCGGACGTGCTAGAATTTTAAAAGAGGATTACTGTATTCTTTACATTTATTTAAATTCTATTATTTTTCACCTAATAATTACCAATTTATTGCTAGCGCTTTTATAATTATACTCTAATTTTCGTAATTATAATGGTAATATTATGGTTGAGTTGTCAAAGACTGATTTTGTTTTTTAACCGACGAAAAAAGGAGAAGGTCCTCAAGGCGATGCGTATATTTCTAACATTGAAATTGTTTATCAGATTGTTTTAGTGGGGGAGTGTATATCGTCAATATTTCCGAAATTTGTGATGTAATACAAAAACAGTGATGTCAAAATATGCAAGAGCTTGTGAACATCGTATGATACCAAGCTTTCTATAATAAGTCCATAACTTTTACAGAAAATCGAAAATGGTGAAAAAAAACCAAATTTCCCGATTTTTGAAACAAAAAGTTAATTATTTCGAAAAGTAAAGCCAATATAAAAAAAAAACTTTTATGGCATTGTCTACCGTTTGGAAAAAGAAATTTTGTAATCGGTCGAAAACTGTGGGCAGGGCAGATGCCCTTTTCCTTGAATGGTTATCAGACCAGTTACCCTGGAGAATAAAATTCAGCTATATTTCAGAAAGTTATAAAGGTAGACAAAAGGCAGTAGTGTCAAAAGATACAGGAGCTTGCGGAGCATCGTATGATACCAATTTTTTGAAAATATCAACAATACTTTTTTCAAAAGAAATTAATAAAATTCTTTACAAAAATTTATAATAATTTTAAATTTTTGATGTTCATTTTTAATGTCCTCTGATAGTTGCGAGAAGCTATAGATATATATAGATATAGAATACAATAGAGGTTTTTTTATGAATACGTATAACTTTCTCCAGATGAGTCCTGTATTGATAATTATTTTCCACTTCTCATAATTTTGTTATCCTGCCAGCCTGTCTGTTCGTCTGTCCAAATGTAACCTAACGTACGTTGTGAGATTTTTTTCCCGTTGTCTTTACCACACTCATTTATAATAAACGGTACGTAAAACATTTCATTTGTTGCAAAACTATGCTCAATAACTCGCATCATCACAATATTCTCGAAATTCGACTAGTCAGGTCAGACTGTCGATGCTATCTACCACGTGGAGGTCTTATGTAGCCATTAACCCCGATATTTCGGAAGATAGGCTCATATTAATAAAAGTATCACGTACTAACACGTCGACGCGACAAAGGAAAACTCTTAAAGCGCCATTTCGGAGTTCTCAGCCGCCCATTTTTCTCTACGTGTAATAACCGTTACATGTATGTCATCGGATGACCAGGTCACGGTGCTACAGAATCCTTTATACCGCTGTCAAAGGAGATAGATTGGCTGATTGAGAACAAAAACTCGGGTGTAAGCAAAAACTTTTAATAAATTCCTCTTCTACGCTCACCCTTCGACAGATTGTTCCGTGGGATATATTCTAAATCAAACTCGTCCGTTTCCCCGTCGTAATTTTTGTTGTTTCCGGGAAACGAAAATGTTATTGTTTTCGAAGTTGATCTTATAAAAAACTTCCTATATAAGACCGGATTTTATAAGTTTTGGTGAACGTTGTGATTAGTGAACTTCTTTTAATGTAAAGTGTTTTACAGTACACATATACAGATACCAGATTTGTTTTTTTTTTTTAACTTTTATTTATAGAGGAACAACCGCAATAAAAAAAATGTGTCTAAAAGTTAATAATCTTGTGTGATAACGCTTAAGAATGTGTTTTAACGTGACTAAACATTTGATATTTTTTTAAATATTTATTTATTATTTTTTATGTACTTTATTTTTAATATATTATTGAATGTTACTTATTAGACAGATCTTTACTAATTGTTGTTGTTGTAAAGTATCGAACTACCTAAATATTAGGACTACAAAACTACTATAACTTTTCGAAATATTGTAGTCAACAAAATATTCTATAAAAATACTTAAATCTGTTACCAATCGACAAGTAAATTCATTAAAGGCTTGCATACTTCCTTCATTAGGTACGCACTTGGTGTGTTCGTTCAATATGATCCTCGTCATGAACCTATTACCAGAATCTTGATTTGATTCTCCAGTAAGGTTTTCACATATGGGTCAAGTAAAATTTAACTTCACGTTGCAATATAATCACAATATCGACTAGCGTATTGTTTTAACTTCCCGCTATCCAAGGGAAGTTATAGGTTTGGGTTCGATTTTTCAAAATCGAATTTTCAACAGATCTCCACGTTTTGTGGTAGTGGGAAGACATTCTGACTATTTCCGGCTGGACGTGTGCGTGGATGTGTCTTTCCGTGGGTGTGTGTGTGTAACTTTTTTTCGTTGTACAATATCTTGAGAACGCACCAACCGATTAAAACCTACGATACGGCGTTCGAAAGGGTTTATCTGATTAGATTAGAAGTCAATCGGTCGAGCTGTTTCAAAAATATTCAAAAAACAAAAATCAAAAAATATTTTTTTAACGTTTTTTTAGATAACTTTGAGATATTCCAACCGATTTATTTGAAATTTCCTAAACGTTTCTATACGGCAGTTTTCTATGCACAGCGCGCGTACGACCGTTGTGCAGAGGATATATCCAGTTTTGATTGTACAATACTATTTATGTTATCACTTGTGAACTTATCAGCTATTATTAAAAACTGATAAGAGATTCATATTGGGTTGTGTGGGTTGTCCCATGTCATACTATTATTATAATCTGCATCAGCACCCAGATCCGAACTGTTATATCTTGTTATATCTATAACAGGCAGGGGGACTTCATATCCCCAAAATTGTTCACTAACGCGTTGGAAGATGTTTTTAAAACGCTTGACTGGACTGGACGTGGCATCAATATCAACGGCGAGTATATCTCACATCTGCGATTTGCCGACGAAATAGTTATTATGGCGGAGTCGTTGCGGGAGCTCAAGGGGATGCTCCGCGACCTCAATACTGCCTCCCGGCGCGTGGGCCTCGGCATGAACTTGGACAAGACTAAAGTCATGTTCAACAATCACATCGTGCCGGAGCCGGTATACGTTGGTGAGGCGGCCCTCGAAGTTGTCCAAGAATATGTTTACCTAGGGCAGACCATCCAGCTTGGTAGTAACAATTTCGAAAAAGAGGCCGCACGGAGGATCCAGCTGGGCAGGGCTGCATTCGGAAAATTTCGTCGGGTATTTACCTCAGCCATTCCTCAGTGCCTAAAGACAAAATTGTATAACCAGTGCGTCTTACCGGTCATGACCTACGGTGCTGAAACGTGGACACTCACAGCAGGACTAGTTCACCGATTTAAAGTTGCTCAGCGAGCTATGGAACGGGCTATGCTCGGGGTATCTCTGATGGATCATATCTGGAATGATGTCATCCGTCAGAGAACAAAGGTGATCGACATAGCCTGCAAAATAAGTAAGCTGAATTGGCAGTGGGCTGGTCACATCTGCCGAAGAACTGATGGACGATGGGGAAGAAAGGTTCTTGAGTGGAGACCACGAACTGGCAAACGTAGTGTGGGACGCCCGCCGGCTCGCTGGACCGACGATATAAAACTGGCTGCCGGTAGTGGCTGGATGAAAATGGCTGAGGACAGAGAAGTGTGGCGTGCCTTGGGAGAGGCCTATGTCCAGCAGTGGATGAATGTGGGCTGATGGATGGATGGATGGATATCTATAACAATCTTGGAGGATGAATCACGTTTCGTTCACATATTAACGACTCTCGGCGTCACAACGGACGCGACCAATTACGAGATGGAGAAGGAAGAGAATACTCATTCTCGCACTTGTCATTAGTTGTTTTCGGCAACTTGAGCATGAAATGGAAACCAGACCCTGATCTGGTTTTGATTAGATGGAGAGAATTAGAAGTAAAACCCATTTCTACTACAAAATTTTCAGTGTTCCGTGACCCCAAAAGGTAAAAAAACGGGACTCCCATAATATCACTTTTTCATACTTTTGTCTGTTGGCCTGTCTGTCAACACATTTTTTTCCAAAATTGATGGGGGTTATAAATTCTGTCCTGTATCAAGTCCTGTAAAAAAATTATGTTTCTTGACTTAAAAAATATAGCGCATTTTCAGGCAAATGGTGCGTCATCAAAAGGTACAGGGTTACTGTTGACCTAAATTCTTGCTTATGAAAGGTCTCGCAGTACATTAAGTAAAGGATAGATACATTAAAATGTCTTATATAGATAACAGTACTGACCTCTTTGTACTTGGTCAGTTTTTTTGTAATAAATTGAATTTGTTTCTTTGTTAAATTATCAATCAAAATCTGTTGTGAATTAACAAACTGAAACAAAAATCAATGAAAATTCGGCTACAATAATGCAATTTTTTTTACTTTTACCGATAAAAATAATATAAAAATGGAACCTGCAAGTTTGATCTACGGAATATATATATATTGTATGATAATTTCCTCGTATGCACTTTATACTGAATATTAATAAAAATATATCAATATTTTGTTGCAATTTATCACATTGGTTTGCTTGTTTATGAAACGATTAACCATTTCCAATATATTCGTATATAGATAAAAAAGAACTCATTGTCGTAAATATTTCTAAATAAGTGAAAAAATATACCTAAGATTTCTCTAACTCTCACGTTTTGGAAGATTTTGTAAATAACTATTTTACCCACGGTTGATAAAGTAACAATGTTTTCAATGAATCCAGCATTTACTCGAAGAGCGAAAAAAAACTGTGCGTTGGGCTGTGTCAGAGAAACTGATGATGTCGCTATTGTGTATAAAAATGTATGTCAAAATACACAAATTTCAATTATTTTCTCAACGATTTTTTAACGCATTTTCGAAGGGTCGTATTTTTCGAAGTCTTAAGGTACAATTTTGTTTTTCCAGTGTCATTCATCACTATAAGTTGGAACATGGATTTTATGATGATAGATCTTGATCGAATTCACGTCACAATAACAGTCTTTGGGCTTTTAGATCTTTCTAGACCTAGCACTAAAATATTCAATATATTCAATATAATATTTATTTTCTTTGTGAAATTGTTCCTAGAAAAGTAACTTTCTTTGCTCGCAAGTCAATACCCTAATCATTGAATCCCAAGTGACATTTTCACTGTTATCAAAAACATTTTCCAATCGTTTTTTCATATAATAAATGGGAGCGCCTTCTGCTTCTTATTCGCAGCTGAATATCGTTATGCAGATTTCAGTCCCTAAAGGGAAAGTGTCCCAAAATGTACACCATAACATGCCGCGATATTGTGCACAGTCGCAGATTTTTTGCATAATTTTCCATATAAAAGGGACTTGAGGTTACTTCCTGAAAATTGAATATATTATGTAAGTACGAGTTATATTAAACTTTGTCGAATTCGCTAGAGTGTAAATTCGAGTTGAACAAATTCGTATTAATTTGTGAAATTTTAACGTCTGGCTGTTGTTTGTATATTTGTTAGTGTGCGGTTGAAATTTAAAAGAAATGTTTATATTTATTAAGTAAAATATATTACTCAGCACAGTTAAATTAACAAAAGTTTAGATTATGTTAAAATTATTTATTGTAAGTTAAACTATAAAAAAATCAACGGATCTCCTGCTTTCGCACGAACTTTTTACGACATTGGAAATGAACCTAACGGAATAAAGTAAACACACATATTTTGGATAATATTTTTCGAAATAATTTTTTTTCGCAAAAAAAATAAGACAACTGCATCTGAATAACCTTAAAACTTCGAAATATAACATTCTGTACGACATCCGACTTCCAACTAAGGGCACCTTTAACCACTACTTCCGGTTGTCCGATTCTAACAATTTTAGTCTCAATCGATCCCCCGTCTAATTACCCCGAGCCTTTTTTTTTATTTTTTTCTTATTCGGACATTTTTTTAGATATCGGGCTCCCAAAATGAAAATCGGGAAAAGAAAATGCGACTTTTTTCGTTTTTTGCCGATATTTTTTTTTTGTTTTTGAACTTTTTCCAAATTGTCTTTTGCCATCTTGTAGAGCTCGCCAGTTGCGTCTTTTGACACTACGTTCATCCCGATACCTTGAAAACTCTTTGTGCAATCTGCCTGTCTCACAAAACCCTCAAATGACCCCCTACACTCCAACGAAATGAAAGTCATTTCCAATGACAACATTTCCAATGACAAGAACTGTAATGTAGTCATGTCTGGACTTAGGAGATATATCCAAAGTTTTATTATTATGGTTAACTAATCAAAACTTTCCTGGATCCACAAATAACATTTTAAAATTTGTACGAACTTATAATATTTAAACTGAAAAATTACTGAACCGATTTTGATGACATTCTGAAATTCAAATAGATAAAATTATAATTCAATATATACAGTTATGTATCAATGCGCTGCTGTTTTTATGATTAATAAATACATTTTAGAAAACTCTGATCCGCAATAGTCACGAGTTTATCAAAATTTAACTTTTGGCAGGTAGCACTTAAAAAGTTTAATCAAGTACATATCAGCTGAATGTGAGTACGTTAAGATAGAGCTTTTATATATATAGAATAAAAATAAAAAAAAAATTCTAAAACATTTTTTTTAAACTTCTAGTTGTTATACAAACAGAAAAAAAAACTAACGAAACAGTTTCACAGCTTTTAGAAAATCTTTATTTCATTGTGTTCTTGCATGACGCGGCAAACACCAAGATATGGTTGACTGACTGGTACCATACTCTTTGCTAATGTAAATAACGTACTATCAGTAGGCATTCCACAAAACATGTCGTTTTAGAAAATTGTTTTCCTATTCATTTAAATTTTTATACTTTTTCATAAGTGTACCGCTCCTTAACGCTCCCATATTCAGCCGCAAGTACGTGAATGAATTCTGTAAGTATTATCAAGTGCAAAAAATTCACTTTTTATATACGTCTGATATTTAAGGTCATGGGGTCCCGTACTTTATTAGGAGTTGTAAGACTGCAAGAACGGAAATGATATAACACAGTCGTAAGGTTGAAAAAAATAGGTATAATATATACCCACTTATGCATAGCCATTAGGCAAACGCTAGTAATTAATATAAGGTTATAATAATATCTGGAACATCCCTCACAGCGCCATCTAGACCAAACTTAGCAAATATTATGTATATATTAATATTTTTAAATGATCGAGTGATGAATAGAAACAAATTACAGTAATAAAATTATCCATAATTCTCTAGTATCACAAAAGACTTTAAAGGCATTAATTATTTTTTTTAATTTAAATCTGTAATAGACGGAAATAATAAACTAAATAATTGGTTATTTCCAAACCGGATTGTACAGTAGAAGTTCCTTTGTGTTATTCTGTGATTTCTAGCTTAGTTGTAAATTTAAATGATTTATTTTTAGTAATAGCCGAGTACCTACCAGAAAACACGTTCCAACATACTTCACAGTTGTTTTTTGGCTCTGCGTATAACGTAATGAATAATACGTCTGAAAGTAATTTCAGGAAGCGACGCGTAGCTTTCCGGTTTTCCATAATTAAAATTGCATATCGTATAAATTATATTATAAAATTATATAATCATGAAAAAATGATAAATGTAATTGAGTAAATTAAATAACTTCGTAATTTCCGGTACCTAATTTTCGGGATTCATTTACATTACGGCGGAGGCACGAAATCTGAATTTATGGGATTTGCGACAACGGATTTGGTTTAATTTCGTCCTATAACGGCTTCGTATGAAATTAAATTATCAACTCTTTTTTTGGGTTAACGTTTCGTTTAATTGAAAGTATCTAGGTATGAAAACAAACGCTTTGTTTGGCTTCCAAATGTTACTATATTGAAATTACTAGTGAGATTGGCCTACTTGCTTAAGGTATTTACACAGAAAGAAAAGTCGCTGTTTTTTGGGGGTAACGCGTGAGGGATAAATACTCATAGATAAGGAAAAGTAATTCGATTCAGACATAAACCTGCGCAAGAATACCACGGCAATCGCCCGGACTGAGTAATATTAATTATCGGGTTTGTCAGGAAATTTCAGAACGGATATAGTTTTTGTATGACGTTAAAAAAGTAATATGTTCCCACGGATATTCATAGAGAAATCGCGTTGTGACAGCAAAAATGGGAGCAATAGTACATTGTTCATATTGGTAATGTATTCTATATACAACGTGTTAATGAAAAAGCGTAAACCCTTAGACACGCCAACTTATTTTTATTATAAAAAAAATATGTAAATTGTTAAATTTAATTTTCGCGGATTATTAACAAAGATATAAGCTTTTCTTTGTTTTCTTGTGTTTGTTGCAAATTAAGTCTATGGTTACGTGCGATCTAGTGCGGTGCGACGTTGCCGCTTCGCGTGCCGCCGGAATTTGCATTCAGTCGAACTCACATTGCAACGTTGCCGCTTGGTGCGCTGTCCACAAGAACGCCCCTCGCCCCGCGCACTTGCTATCTCGTTGGCGTTTCACACGCTGCTGATTGCAAGAATCAAATGTATGCATGCACGCGTATGAGTAGGTTAGTACCCAACTAATGTAGATAGTTCATTCGCCTTTAGAGTTAAGTAATGATTGACGGCGTAATTAAATTTTTTTTGGTAAAAATTTTACCCCAATGTTTTATTAGTGAATGTAATTCTGAACAAACTAATTTCAGGTTTTGCGCTTTTTCATTAACACGTTGGATATATATCTTCCTATTCTATTATATGAAATTATTGTAGCCCACCAGGGGATGTTGCAATAGATGCTTCTTTAAAACGGCTGCTCTGATCTTGATGTGGTTTTTATGTTAGATAGATATCACTTAAAAGCATGTTAATAGATAAGTTTTGTGGATATGAACCATCAGAGAATGCTGCAGTAAATCTGTATTTTAAAACGGCTGGGCCGATTTTGATGCGGTTTTTTGCATTACGTTTTATGTAACATCTCAGAGCTAATTATTAGGTTAGTTTGCAGTTACAATTAGCCAAACGGCGGTGGTGTAGCTATTTTTTCGAAACGGAATTTTCATCATATTAGTCTTTAACGTTTTGCCCAGCTCTACTAGCAATTAAGAACTAAAAAATTGAAATAAAAATAACAATTTAAACAAACTCACGACAGTAAAAAAACAAAAAAATAATCTTATAAGTGTGATCCCCAGACTTTCAGAATCGTCTAAGAAGTTCTAAAATGTCCAGGAATATAGCGGTCCCGACAAAAAAGCGTAGGACACGCGGACGAAGCCGAGAGCGGAAGCTAGTGTGAAAAAATGATTGCGATCGAGTAATAGGCGTCCCTGAACATTTTTTTTATATTTTATCTATTTGTTTGTACGTTTGTTTGTTTGTATTTGTAATCATTTAAGAACTACTGAACTTATTACAATGAAACTTTTGAAACTGACGACTTAAAAAGATGTGGTTCAATAAAAGTTTGGACTACGTTCGCCCCAACACGATGTTATAGACCATATAGATTGAAGATTATTAAGCTGATATTTTTATTTAACAAGTCATTTTTTATGGGGTGTAGGCATTAGGGTATTTCCGACGTGTTGTCCGTTCTTTTTTTCTGTTTCTTTCGATATTTAGCATTTTTCCCAATATTAATTTCATACTGTTTCCGCGTCCGTAATACTGCACGATTGTTTTTTTTTTTTCATAACAGCGCAATAACAATAACATGAATGTTATTGGTATTGCAAACAGTGTTATAAAGTACGTAGAATATCAGAGGCAAAATTAAATATTCTGGAGAGATTTTAGCGGTAATGTCGTTAAGTAGAAAACTAATGAAATTCGATTAGGGACAATATTTTTTTCTATGAGCTCATACAATATTGTGCATAAATAGAACACGTACAGAAATATTATTGCTAAATAATAATAATAATAATAATAATAATAATAACACACACAACCACAACAACGTCTAGGTCCCAAACTAAGCATTAGCTTGTATTTTGGGTACCAAGCGAAGACACCACATACATATAACAACCAAGTAAATGAAATATCTAAATAGTTTCATACAAATAGTTTAAGTTTTAATGATTATAGTACCTACCTGGGCCTTCACACACAGCGCCATCTAGTCCCAAAGTAAGCAATTATTATGCTTGTGTTATGGGTTAATCAACAACTGACATACAAGGTGAAATTTTAACAACCATCCAATGATCTTTGATAAAATAACCAATAGCCGTCTTGTTTCCTTTTAGTATCGTCCAATAGAAAATTATTGAGAGATGATTACACAAACCTTTCCGGAAAAAACCAATAACTCTAGTCACCATTCACAGCCGCTGTACGCTCCGCCCCGTTTCAGGCTAGAGATCTCGGGCGCCTCGTCACAAAGAAGGCAACCGAACGTTATAAAATAACACTGTAGATAAAATAATTAATTATGAAAATGTAACCTATGTTTTTTATTTACGTAATGAAGTCTATTGGTGATATACCAAACATTTAAATTTTTTTTGGATGGTTGTTAAAATTTCATTCTGTATGTACTTAAATAGGCTTTATAACATATACATTTATAAATATTTTACACTAATACACGGAACAAATAGATATGTTCATAGACAAAAATATTTGTTCCAGGCGGGAATCGAACCCGCGACCTTTGGTTCTACAGTTGAAAACTTTAACAACTTGGCCAGTAGGTCAGTTAAAAAAAAATTATCACAATATTAATTTGGTACAAAAAGGTAGTAAGTGATATTTATTATTTCAAATCAATAAAATTACTGTTTATACGAAAACATTTTTCTATACAAGTACCTAACTAACAATAAATTTATGAGGGTTTCATATTTCATATTAGACCGAGAGCCCAACGTTACGCCTCAGTACGCCGCCCATATAAAATATATGTATTTTGCTTTGGAAAATACAGAATGAAACCAATTTTTGTTTTGTTTTTGGTTTCGTTCGCCTATTTTTGTAGTTTGTTTTTCTTTTAGCCAGATTAAAGACTATACAATTCACTTTTAATCTTATAGTTCAAACAAAAGTTTTATCTTCGTTCATTGTATGAACAAGTTCAGTCAATGAGTTATGTAGCCGCAGCGGCGTCGGTATTGTCTACCGACTCGCCTGCATCGCGTTGTTTGGTCCGGTCGTCGTGGAAACTGAAAATATAAATGTATACATAAAAATTGTATTTTTTTATTTAGTGCACACTTCTGATCTGTGATCCTCGTTTGTTACACTTCCATTAATGATATGATTCAATAGACGGCGGTCGTCACATTCCTAAACCCGCAGTGGAGCAGCGTGGTGGATTTAAGCTCTAAGCCCCCTCCTCACCATGGAGGAGGCCTAAGCCCTTGCAGTGGGGTAAAAATGGGCTGATGAAGTGAAGTGAATGATATGATAATAAATAAGTTCCATATAAAGTAAAAGTTTCGTAGCTAGATGAACATGAATAGAACGACCTCGTGAGGTAAGTAATGAAATGGGGTTGAATATATAGAATTTTGTAGAAATACGATTTATTTTTCGTTACGAAGGCTAAATTCCTAAAACTTGATGACTTAATAGAATTGAAATCAAGTACAAGTGGTGAGAAAATATTAAAATATATATAGTATATATCTAGTGTTGGACTGAACGTAGTCCAAACTAATGGGCTCGTATTACACGACACACTCCAGTCTGTGGGTCGGGAGCGATCGCGCAAGCGATTATCCTGCCGTCTTTTTTTTAACTGCTAAAACGCAGCAATCCTGGCGCACGGATCAGATTGTAGACGCTCCAAACTCCACGATAAGTACGCGGGCTCAGGCGCAACCTGCCGTTCTTACATGCTCCTGGGAGCGTTCGGTCCTAAATTTAGTTTTTAGGAAAACTACTGGTGTAATACTACCTATAGAGCGTGTACAGCTTACCGAACTAAACAAAAGTTTAAAATAATGATAAAAATAAAACTTTAAACATGTTTTATTCGGTGACCGTTAGTTTGCGCAATCTGCTCATTGAAACTTTTTGTTCATTTTGGTAAGCTCTATATGCTCTATAAGTTTGGACTAAGTTCAGTCGAACACCAGGTATTTATTAGTCTGTAGACGACTTCCTAAACGAGCGAACTACCGCTCCATTGAGGGGTATAATTTGGCGGTCGAAAATTGCCAGTGTGTGTGAAAAGCGAAGACGCATAACGAAGTCTATTTGAACCAAGTGCAACAACGCGAAATATTAACGTAAATCATTTGTATACACGTATATGATTTATTTTTTACGTCGAAGTTGTTTTGATCCTGTAAATCGAATTTAAGTGAAACGAAACGAAAACCATTCAGTCTTAAGAATTCAAATATAAACAAAATTATATTCGGCTCAAGAGTATGGAAATTATATTATATTAAAATTTTATCTCTGTTTCTTTTTTGAATGAATATTTTACAAAATATTTACTTAATTTTAAATGACCTGACGTCACACATAGGTACGCCGCTGACTTATTTTTTAAATCCTTTCACTGTTTTGACATATTATTTAGAAAACCTTTTATTTAAAAATTTAAAAAAAAATTAAAAACATAGTCAACTAGCGAATTCTTGAGTAAATCTAAAAAATAAAACCTGTCATCTTTATGTTGAAACACACAAACTAGGGTTCCGATGCAACCTAGAACGCCATCGGCCACTTTCGTAAAAGTCGAAAAACGCCGAAATCGATTTGAGACGATAAATGTAGTTAGTGCACAATCGATGCAGGCGAATATCAGCCTAATTACTATATATTTATGACACAAACATCAAAACTCGGCGTTGCGAAAATGAATTCATGAGCAGTTAAATAAGTTGGACGTTGGTCGATATGGTGTTCTAGGTTGCGTCGATCTGTATGTATTCTATTGACCAAAAGTTCTATTTTGAGTTATTAAAAGCATGCGGCTTTTTGTATTGGTAAATGTTATTTTGCAGTACACGAATTGCGTTTTAAAATAATTTTGAAATAATGTGGTTGTTAAACATTAAAAATGAAATTATATCTAATTTAATTGTCAATGAGAAAGGGGAAAAGAACACATTTGCTAACAATTTTGAATAATACATATCTATAAAAAAATTTCATACGATGACCTCCAACTCAGTGAAAACAACGACCTTCGATATTACTAATTTTATATGAAAACTTATTCAAAAAAAGATTGCCAACAATCTGGTTTTATGGAAGTTTCTTGAAAAACATTAGAACTTCCAAACTTTCGAATATACCAGCGTAGGTATTGGTCAATGTGTAGATATCAGTCAATCTGAAAAGAGACAGTTGAGTGATAACCACAAAGCTCAACTATGAAGAAATAAATAAATAGTCTATTACAAAACGAGCCTAATTTATAAAAATAGTTTATGGATTATTTTGCTGCAAGCAATTGTTGGCGAAATAAAAGTGTTATAAGAACCGGCCTTTCTTTTTATTAATCGTGTTCGTTATGGTCATCTGCATGCTATGTTTCATATATACCGAGTGATCCGGCTGAACGTAGTTCGAACTTATAGAGCATGTGGAGCGTATCGAACTTAATAAAAGGTGTTAAGTAAGCAGATGACGCAAACTAACGATTACAGAGATAAACATTTTTAAAATTGAACTACTTTCAACTGAACACCTGTATATAATATACCGCGTGTTCAGCTGAACGCAATCTAAACTTATGGAGCGTGTAAAACTCACCGAACTAAACAAAAGGTTTTAAGTGAGCAGATTTCGCAAACTAACGGTCACCGAAAACAATACGTTTAATGTTTTATTTTTGTTCATGTTTTAAAACTTTTTGTGTAGTTCGATAAGTTCTGCACGCTCTAATTTGGACTACGTTCAGCAGAACGCAGGTCTAGGTCTAAAACAACAGAAAATGTGAACAACGACTTTGCATTTGAACTTTGAACTCGAATACAACAACGTAACAATAAAAAAAGTTGTAACTTAATAAAAACAAAAATAACTCCCTTTTCATAAATAAAACATTTTTATTGACACTTATTTGTAAGTCAAAGTTGATTCACTGTGAGGTTTTGTCATTATTCGTAATACGTGGAATCAATGTTAAGGCCGCGTAACACATAGAGCAAGGTTTTACGACTAATTTTATTACAGGACCGACGAAGAGAATTCGACGGAAATCCCGCTGAGGGTGCTATAGCACCCACCCACGATAACACCGATAAATTTATACAAGAAAACGTGAGATAGCTGGAAAATAAAGGGAATAACAAAATCGTCATTATTATTATAGAGCGTATCGTGGCAGTACCTTGTTAGCGAATCATTGGAAATATCTGTTACACATTAGTTGGCATAACGATTATACTCACAAACTTTACTATATGATATGCAAATGAATAAATAAATATAAACAATTTTATAAATATATTATTATTTTTTAAATAGTTGAACACTGATTGATATTTGCAAATGAATAAATAAATAAATACAAACAATTTTATAAAAATATTATTAATTTTTAAATAGTTGAACACTGATTGATATTTGCGAATAAATAAATAAATACAAAGAATTTTATAAATATATTATTAATTTTTAAATAGTTGCACAGCGATATTTAAAGACTAATCAAGAACTAAAAAAACTTATAAATTAAAAATACTATCTAAATAAAGAGAACGCGGCAAAATTTTAAGAAGACGACGACTGACCCAGTGTGTCAAGGATATTTGCAACGTTGCCGCTCCGGATCGTGACACTGATCCTTTGAACAAGGTATTAATTGACTTTAAAATACTATTTAATTTAACGTGATGCCCTGTTTGCTTCAATGTAAGTCCCAACCATTGCTCCATTACGAGACAGCAGCATTTTTAATTCTTTTATAAGTACCCTGGAGCAGGAAAACTCAAACAGTAACTCAAACCTCATACAGTACTGCGAGAATGAAGGAGTCGCAAGCTAGATTGCACCGACGTTGTTCGCCTCACCCGTCTCGCCTAGTCCTACGGGTCGGTACAGCAAAACGTAAACAGGAGAAGTCCCGTTTCGTTGATGTCTTTATACAAACTGGAGATTTATTATTATAGCCTATTTTTGTATGGGAAAAGAATAGAGTCTATTCGTAGATACGTACATGCGTACTCTATCGGGATATATTTTTTAGGTCGGTGTACAATACTAATTGAAAGGTAGTGATTAATTTAGTGTGCTCTTGTTAATTGTTCTTCCCTAACTTTCCTATGGTAAATTCATAGTTTACGTATATTCATATAGCAGCCTGCAGTACTTTCGTCGTAAAAGCCTGAAAGAAGTTGTAGAATCATAGACGAACGAAATAGTTGGTCAAGAAAATTTTTCTTTTCATTTCCCTAAATTTATGAGAAGATAGAAAAGTAATAAAGACAATTTTATATCGATGTTGCTCCTAATTGCTCCTTACTGTCCATTTATAAATAAAGATTAAAAAAACACCGCTGGTTCTGGCGAGCTCAGATTACGTCGATTTGTTAATAGCAAGTGATACATCGCTGAAGTGGCCTGCTCATATATATTCCACACATAGACTAAAGACTAGTCTCGCTCGCGTTTCTACTAAACCCAGCCGGCGTACAAGCAATATGCGACTATCAATATCACTACCTACTCTATTCAGTCTCGTTTGCAACCTCTGTGGTACCCTGCGCCAGTCAAGTTGCCATACCCCGAGCTTTCGAATGAAATGCCGATTTGTGTGTCTAGAATCTATACTCTAACTCTAGACTCTTTGTCATGAACAAAAAATGAAGCATTGTATTGGCGGCCCCGTAAGTATGTGTTAGTAAAACTTCGTTGCATACTCGCGGTCGGTAGACTCAGGCCCAGCGAGAGCCAGATCGGGCCCCGGGTGTAAATCATTGTAGGGCCCACCCCACCTTCCTTTGAAAAAAAAAATCAATTACCGGGCCCCCGTTACTTAGTTCGGGCCCTGGTGGTACTACTACCCTTACACCCTATCGCCGGCTTTGGGTAGACTTACTGTGGTATGGGTGTGCTCAAGTTGAAGCTTGCGTACATAGCAAGCTGGGTTACTAGGGCTACATACATTAACAATGCTACGTCCGGGTATTTCTAAGTTTGTGAAAGTTCTAGTGACGGTGACAAGCCATACAATACGATTTTATTTAATTTTTTTATTATTTTATATGATCAACCACAAATAATTGCTAAATAAACGGCGTCAATATGGCATTAACAGCAACAATTACTGGTTGTTTGAGTATTTTTTACGAGATCGCAAGCAGATAGTAAAGGTGCAATTGAACGGTAAATTTGACCAATCAGATGCCGGTACAGTAAATCTGGGTATTTCTCAGGGTTCCGTCCTTGGAAATACGCTGTTTTTGATTTTTATAAATGACCTTCCGTCATCTATTACTTATTATTATTATTATTACTGGTCAATGTGTACTGTTTGCGGGTGATACCACTGTGATAGTTGGAGCACGTACATATAACTCGCACGTGGAATTAGTGAAACCTGTAAACAACTACAGCGATGGATCACTGCTAATGGATTGATATTAAATGTCACAAAATCGAATATAATATTTTCCGGTTATAGTATATGCCATTATGTACTGAGTGCAAATTCCTTGGTCTAACATTAGACTCAAATTTAAACTGGAAATGTCATGTTGATGCACTGTGTAATAGGTTGAGCGGTGCTGGTTTTGCGTTACGAAGCCTTTTATATCGGATGAATCCCTGAGACAAGACAAGTATATTTCGCGCATTTTCACTCGTTATTGTCGTATGGGGTCCTCCTATGGGGAAACTCATCCTAGCAGGAGTGAAGCCAGACACTCTTGTAGGAACTTGTTCGTGCCACACCGGATTATGATGATGTACTCATTATATTTCTTTGAAGTAATAATGTTCATAAGAACAAATATTTCAAGTTTCAGCGAGTCACATTACAGAAACTCCGATCAAGTGGGCGATTAAAAATAGTTCCCTGTCGTTTGGCACTCGCTGACGAGAATCCACGTATATGTGGGACTTATTAAGAGCGGCTTCCTGCGGAACTAAGAAATGAACAAACGAACGAAGCATTTAGGCGCCGCTTGAGAGACCTCTTATTGAAAAACCCATTGTACTCAGTCAATGAGTATATAAATATGACTTTGTAACAGAACGATCACACCTATGTGTTCTAAGATTTTGTTTTTCTGTGTTTTTTGTAAATTTTATTATTATTTATTGTTTATTTAATTAAATTTTATTTTAATTTATTTTTATTATTTGACATAGTTATAATATGGTTATAATTATATTTTTTCCTTGTGTTGACGACTACACTGTAAGACATGTAAGTTCTGGAACATTTACTAATTTACGTAGCACTTACTTTGTGGAATAAATGAATATGAATATAGGGAAAAACATATAATTCATTTGAATGGGCCGGTTTAGTGTAATATTTATATTTATAGTATTTTCGGCAATAAATGGAAAGTATAAATTAGAGATTACTTAAGTTTTTTTTTTAAGTTTCTATAACATTATTAATTTGCGAGTTATATGCAAAAAACTTACTTTTTGGTATTCTTTAAGTGTTAATAAGTTTGAAAATGTTTATTACAGAGCTTGGAACTTTGCATATTTTTCTAGAGATGTTAACGAATCCAATGAGTTATTAATTAAAGTGCCAGCGTTACTTAATAAAAACTTTCCGTCGCTCGTCCATACGTTTATTGCAAAATCGGCCCATCATTGTAGGTGACGTTTGTGACATACCGTTCACAGACTGAAAAATTGTAGTTTAAAATTTGAATAAATAACATATCTACTGCTTTTGTGAATATAAACCTATAAATTCTTATTCGACAAATTTTCGTAGGTATTCGCATCATTTAATAATTTATTTTCATGGTATCAAAAACTCTATTGTTGGAATTTCAAAACGTTGTGACGTCTCTGACTCCATAAATCAGCGTACCGTGTGCAGCTGTTGTGATGCCGCATCCATGTACTAATATATCAATGTCATCATAATATGATCCGACCGCTTAGTCTGCTTTTCGTATTATTAGGTCTTAACCTATAAAGTTGCCGTTCTTTAGTACTGGCCATTACAAACAAAAAAAAATGTTTTTTTAAAACATGACATTCTTTTTACAAAGACAGTCTTTTGTTTATTGATTAGCGTTGAGTTTTCAATACATTTGAACATTTTTCGTCATAATGGACACTTGAAAAACGGTAATTATGGAATATGAGTTTTGACGTGGCACTAATGCGGCCCAAAGGGCACATAACATCAACAACGTTTACGGAAAGAAATTGACAAACGACCGCACAAACCGTTATTGGTTTGCCTACTTCCGTTCTGGAAATTATGACTTGAATAATGAACCTCGTAGTCGTCTGGACCCTTTAGTCAAAAATGATGAATTGAAGGCGATTGTGGAATCTGATGATACTCAAACAACAGCTGAACTAGCAGCAGCTTTTGATCTTAGCATTCAAACAATATTGGACCATTTGCGACAAATTGGCAAAGTAAAAAAGCTTGATAGCTTAAAGGGGTACCCCCTACGAACTTAACCGTCGCCAGCGCAACGTACGCATCGAGACCTGCCTCGCGTTGCTCAACAGGCACAGAAATTAAGGAATTTTGAACCGGATTGTTACCTGTGATGAAAAAGGGATTCCGTTTAGCAAGTTGGTTAGATTCTGGTTAAGCACCAAAGCGATGTATGTGTGTAACCAAAAATAATCCCTAAAAAGGTGATGGTCAATGTTTGGTGATCTAGTGCCGGTGTGATTCATCACAGCTTTTTACAAAATGGCATGAGCATTACTGCAGATGTGTACTGTGAAGAACTGAAGACAATGATGGAGAAGTTCGCACGTCTGCGACCAGCTTTGGTCAATCGGTCGTCCCGCTGCTTCTTCACGACAAGGCGTGACCGCTTACTGCACAACAAACAGTCTCCAAGCTGCTAGAGTTAGGGTTGGAAGTTCTTCGTAAAAAAATACTTATTTTCAACTTATTTCATACAAAACGGCAACTTCATAGGTTAAGACCTAATATTATTAGGTGAAATAATTCAAGTTAAACATCCAAATTGGCAATCTGTCTAGAGATGTTTGCGAGTCTAGAACGAGTAAAGGAGTGCGAATTTGAAGTAATAAATATCCGCCGAAATCTCTTGTGCTCTCTGGCGGAAGGTAGATAACATTGATAGATCACTCCTTGACTGCTGCCTTATTCGACACAGGTTAATTTTCTTAGATCGACGACAAACTAGCAAATTTTTTGCAATTAGTTTTATATCTCCAAAAGTACTTACGCTATTTTGACTAATACTCTACGCGAGTAGGTATCACCGCAACTAAATCCTAAGCTGTGATTACTATTGGTTAAACCGTGATTGAGCAACAAATAGTCAACTTCTATTTATTTTTATGTGTTTGTTTTCAAGAATCCTAAGGATAGTAATCACTTAAAGAATCCGCACAACATCCGATTGGTAGGTTTTGCTTATGTGAGCGGAAATTGCACATATGCGCTTCGAGCTTAAAACAATTACTTTACATGCTTTGTTATTGATAAAAAAAGCTCTGTTGTATAATTTATATTGCATCTTCTTAGTTTCTATGGTTTTGAAACTTTAGATGATTCTTTTTCATTACACATGAAAAAGAAAATAACGTGACACTTAAAAAAAATGTGAGACCTATCAGTAATTTTTTAAAGGTAATGTTTACTTTCTGTCTCTATGGACGCCTCTTATTTTCAGTAGGCTGATCCCGAATGAGTGCTTAGTCACCTATAGTCAGCGACAAGGCAAAAAGTCTGCTGGAATCTGCTGCTTAATGCTGCTGGAATTTGTATTTAAAAACGTTTGTTTATGCCCACAGTGAGTGTTATATTTGTTATATATGCCTTTAGATGTTTAGAAAAACTATTTTTTGTTATGATACTTTCCACCTAAGATAAAGTTTTCAATATCTCTCGTGTAATGCATAGCGCTAGTTCACAATCACCCTTGAGGTCTGTTAGAGCATCTGGATAAAAACTGATGTTCTTCATTTTTAGATAAACACACTGAAAGTGTAATGCTGATCGCTGTATAATTTTTTTATTGTAAAATCTCGAATTTACTTAATAGGACTTGTAAAGTATCGTATTTCAAAGAAATTAATTATTTTTTGAGTATTCTTAATAATTACAAAAATTTCACGTTTAATTATGAAAGCCTTCTTTAATTCATTTAAAAAAGTAAGACAATAATAGTATACAATATATTGTCCAGGTTTGATCAATTAATTATTCTTCTTGAACTAGATTGAAATTTTAGAAGTATATCATAAAGGTTGCCTGTGTAGTGGTTTCCTGCGAGTCGGCGCGAAATGATATTATTGTTTTATTTATGACGCTTTATGGAACCACTCGCGTGTGATTTCCACTTTTTATATACGACTTAAGTATTATTTACTTTACTTTTCCTAAATAAAAGTGAGGTCTGTCAAGTAATCAGAAAAAATTATCCAAGTGAACAAAAGTCGGAACTCCGTACAGTAGGATCTTTAATATTTCAATAGAGGTCTACGAATTTTCAAGAAATATTCATTTGAAAACACATGCGATAATGTTTAGCCTATTTCATGTCTAAGGAAAAGTTATTTATATACAAACAGAGTAACTTGTGCTTTAGCGCTATTATCTATTAAGTTTTCAATGACAAACTTTGAAGACTAACTTAACCAGGCTTACATGAAATGAAAAAATACCTTATTTAAAAATCGAGTGTGCCATACAAAATCCTTTTTAAAATACTTTTCTACATATTATTGGCATTCATATCTCTCGATTTCACTGAATTTGCAACAATAAAACGTTTAAAAAGCCATTGAAGTTTGTTTCTCTATATTGCGAATTGTTTTCAATTGCTTAGAAACGAGAATTTAAATAACATACCGAGAAAGTTAAATTGAATTAAGCAATTGTTTTCGATGAGCCTTTGTAGCACCTGAACTGGGCTCTGGTAGTCGTAACTTGCGGAACGAATTGAGAACTTTTAATATGGAAAGGTTCGATAAATATCATCACATTCAACAATATTCAAGAATATTATTATATCAGAACAGCGACTCAAAGACGCTGCGTAGCTTCCCGAACGCCCCAACAGAGTCGGATTCTTCTTTGATCTCTCTGTCGAAGTTGAACTTATTGAACTTAACAGTTTAGCTCGGTAAATGTTCGACAATTTTAATTATAGAGTTTTCAACAAACGAGTTTTTGTCATTGGAAATGACTTTCATTTCGTTGGAGTATAGGGGGTCATTTGGGAGTTTTGGGAGACAGGCAGATTGCACAAAGAGTTTTCAAGATATCGGGATAAACGTGGTGTCAAAAGACGCAGCTCGACGTGCTCTACAAGATGGCAAAAGACAATTTGGAAAAAGTTCAAAAACAAAAAAAATATCGGCAAAAAACTAAAAAAGTCGCAATTTTATTCCCCGATTTTCATTTTATGAGCCCCATATCTCGAGAACTAGGTCCGAATAAGAAAAAAAAATGGCTCGGGGTAATTAAACGGGGGATCGATTGAGACTAAAATTGTTAGAATCGGAAAACCGGAAGTAGCGGTTAAGGGTGCCTTTAGTTGGAAGTCGGATATGCGTCGGTGTTATATTTCATACTAATTCAGTTCGTTCGATCGAAATGTCGTACAGAATGTTATATTTCGAAGTTTCAAGCTTATTCAGATACAGTTGTGTAATTTTTTTTGCGAAAAAAATTTATTTCCAAAAATATTATCCAAAATATGTGTTTACTTTATTCCGTTAGGTTCATTTCCAATGTCGCAAGAAGTTCGTGCGAAAGCAGGAGATCCGTTGATTTTTTTTGTGCCTGTTCTTCTCGTCTAACTTCAAAGAGCATGCGTTGTATAGATTACTAAATCAAGTCGCCGGGAACGGTAGCCTGTTTAACGACATCATTTGTTCTTGACACTTCGTGCTCCTCTCATGCTTTACTGCCCAAGCAGGGCTGCCGGTGACCGAGGCCTTCTTTTCATCTGTGTGTGTCATTTAGCATTATAATGTCGTGATAGTCGAGTGGTAGCGAGCCCGCTTCTTGTTTCGAAGGCCGTGGTTCGAATCCCAAGCATGAGTTTTTCTAACTTATATGTGTGTTACTAATACTGACTCTGTGCCTCGGAGAGCATATTAAGCCGTCAGTCCCGACTGCCCCACATTTGAGCAGCGTGGTGGATTAAGCTCCAAGCCATCCCGAGGTGAGGCTCAAGCCCCTGCAGTGGGGCATTAATGGGCTGATGGTACGGTATGGTACCATTTGTGAGGGGGTCGCATTTAATCACTACGCTTGTCTAGTGCGGGTTGATTAGCGCAGACGCTTTCACACCTCATTAGTATTATTTCTCCGTCTTTACACGATATAGCTATAACATACCATGTAGTACAATATATACAAACATAATATTTACCAGACATCAATCTTAAAAGTTGAAAACATTAAAATAATTCAAACTAATTGCATCACATTCAGCTTAATTTATTCTGTTTCTAGTCTTTGAAATGAATGTGAGAACGACCGACGTGTCGAAAGCAATGTGAATGGAGCGAGTTTACGATAGACCTTCCCGGAATCCTGACATAGAAATATGCCTCGGCTTGGAAATGGGCCAGAACGGACTCGCCGAGGTGTTTTTGTTTGATACGACGTTGTATTGTATTAATTTATTAACCGCAACCACAACGCAACGACTAACCAACCGATGCTAACAGTCAATTAATTAACGTAGTTAAAAATATATATTTCAGAAAGCGCAAAATGATCAAGACACCCCTGCTAATTACATTTTTTATGATTGATAATTAAAAAACGGTCAAGTCCGAGTCGGTCTCGCACACGAAGTATTCCGTACTACCGTACAATATTTAAAAAAATAAGTTTCTATTATTGGGACCACTTTAATTTTTACCTTAATTTTATTTGCCTGTGACAGCCGGATGGACGTACAGTGGAGCCTTTGTAATAGGTAGAAAAATAAAAAATTAAGGTTTTTAATATATAAAATCAAATAAAATGCAACTACACTTTTTTACTTAATTGGGGATAAACATCTTTATTCAGCACTAGGCCCCAAACGGCCTCAATAAGGTGACAAACGATCCTCGCAATAGTGTTACTAAAAAATTAATCACCGCCTGTGCAAACTGATTAACTGTTGAGAGAAGTGACGCAAAAAATTCAACTAATGATTTATGGGAAGAAAATAAGATAACCTCTGTAAATTCACATAAATCTCATAATTCAGCCGCATAAAAGTACAAATTGACTAGAAGCCCTCTTCTATGCCTATCGCCTAACCACTCATACTCTAGCTAGCTGGTGCAAGATGGCAAGTTTCAGTCCGAGTTTCACCCTCGCGAAATTGCGTGTGTCAATTTCGACACCACGAAGTGACATTTCTGACTCTAATAAAACCAAACATTGCTGTCAAATCTGTTTACTCTATGTAATGCCGTTATAAATAGCTGAATTCATTGAAAGAAACAAATTTCAAGGAAGACCAAGTAAATTTTAAACCGGAACAAACAAACGACACCTTTAACACCGCGTTGCATTCGTTGAAACTTTTCCTTAGATAGCGACGACGCGTGACATCAAATATACGTTTTATGACTTGTTACGCGAAGCTCAAATATAACCAAAAACAATTTCATTTAAGGTCAGGTCAGGTTAATGCACATCGTTGTTGTAATACTCGTCTTTATCAGTGAGTATGTTTTTATGTTACAACTATAAAACTCAGATTGTAATATAAAAAAACCGGCTATTTTGCTGTTTTGCTGGTGCTGTTCATTTTTTTTGTGGTTTGTGTGGTGTGGTTTTGTGGTGGTTTTTGTGGTGGATAATAAAAACATGGAAATTAATGTAAGTATATATATTTGTTCATTTCAACATGTGTGTATGTCGGAGAATAATAAAGACATAAAATATTTGGTCAACAACTCCGAGCGAACAAACAATCCAAGCGGACCCCCGAACAAATTTAGTTGCCGACAAGAGGAGACATTTGAAGATTAATTTTACTATGGTAAAAGCCGTCGTTTGACTAATCAAACGACGGCTAACTACCTAAGTAGAACGGCCGCAGTCGCTCTGTCCATGCTTGCTAACGTGATCGAAATTTCGAATTAATTAGATTGCTTGTAAAGTAACTAATTTGTATAGGAATATCAGTTCCAATTAAAAATTTATCCGCTAATAACTATGCTGGTGATGCAACCCGCATGATGACTGACCGATTTGCCGAATGGTTAGAAAACTCAACTGCAGAACAATACGTGGGATATCGCACAAAGCGTCATTTAGTATCAAAATAACCAAATATTATGCTTCTTTTAAGGGTACAAGACAACTGAGATACACACTGAAATTAATTCTCATCTATATAAAAATTAATCTTACATATAAAAAATAAAAACCGACTTCAAAAACATAAACTAAAAAGTTAAAAATAAAATTTTCACTTTAAAGAAAGGAGCATTAACAGGCGGCATATAGTTAATGAAGTCGGTGCCTACTCACTCAGACACTTTAAATTGTGTTCTATTTTTGTTATTGTTATAAATATATCATTGTTGTAATTGTTATTATCTGGTAAGTACCCATTTAAAGTGTCTGAGTTGGCACCGACTTCATTAACTATATGCCCCCTGTTAATGCTCCTTTCTTTAAAGTGAAAATTTTATTTTTAACTTTTTAGTTTATGTTTTTGAAGTCGGTTTTTATTTTTTTTTAAATTATTTTATTTTTCAATTTTGAGTTGAACGCATCTGTAACTTATTTGTATTTAGTATAAATGGGGCTTCTATACGCGCTACTCAAATGAGACAGCACCGCAACCGTATGAAGGAAGCTCAACAAAAAGTAACTGCTGTAAATCGTTGAGGAATTCCCTCGACTGTTTATGGTCTTCATCATTAGACCTGTAATGGCACTTATAACCCATATGAGTGCAAAGTTCTCTTCAATAGAAATGAATTAAGTCCAAACACCAGGTAATTGCTGTAAATCGTTAAGGAGTTCCCTCGATTGTGTATGGTCTCCATCATCAGATCTGTAATGGTACTTATAACCCATATGGGTGCAAAGTTCTCATTAATAGATATGAATTAAGTCCAAACACCAGGTAATTGTTGTAAATCGTTAAGGAGTTTTTTCGAACGTGTATGGTCTCCATCATCAGACCTGTAATGGTACATATAACCCATATGGGTGCAAAGTTCTCATTAATAGAAATGAATTAAGTCCAAACATCAGGTAATTGCTGTAAATCGGTGAGCCGTTCCCTCAAATGTGTATGTTCTCCAACATAAGACCTGTAATGGCACTTATAATCCATATGGGTGCAAATATCTTATCAATAGAAATGAATCAAGTCCAAACACCAGGTAATTGCTATAAATCGTTAAGGAGTTCCTTCAACTGTGTATGGTCTCCATCATCAGACCTGTAATGGTACTTATAACCTTTATAGGTGCAAAGTTCTCATTAATAGAAATGAATTAAGTCCAAACACCAGGTAATTGCTGTAAATCGTTGAGGAGTTCCCTCAATTGTGCATGGTCTCTATCATCAGACCTGTAATGGCACTTACAATCCATATGGGTGCAAAGATCTCATCAATAGAAATGAATCAAGTCCAAACACCAGGCTGTAAGTCGTTGAGGAGTTCCCTCGACTGTCTTTCAGCTCCATCATCAGATCGACTCCCGACCTTCATTAAATAGTACTAGTAGTCGTACTTTATCAAAATACTTAAAATACGATTTTCGAAGGTGGCCCTGGATTTCTCTAGGATGCCATCATCAGATCCTGGTTTCCTTATCATGGTACCATTTCGGAGATATCTCCCTTTCACAAAAAAAAAAATCATCCAATTCGGTTCATAAACAACGAAGTTATCCCTGAACACACATAAAAAAAAACATATATACGGTCGAATTGAGTAACCTCCTTCGTTTTTGAAGTCGCTTAAAAATGAAATGAAGCTTTTTACATGTCTCGTTAAAACTCAAAAACGGCTGGACCCGTTTTTTGGCTAATATTGGTTTTGAAATATTTCTGGAAGTCCAAGGAAGGTTTAAAAGGTGAGAAAATGTGAAGAAATTGCAAGGAAAAACAACAATATCGTAAAAAAAACAACTTCATTTTCCCATACAAACTGTTCGTACCTAAACAGGGTGCGTTCAAAAATAAATTTCTTTACTCTTTTATCGGCTATCTCAGAAACGGCTTTAATTATTTTTATAAAATCTTGTATTCAATCAGTCCAGTCATTTTGAAGATACACATTTACTGCAGCGCTCCCTGGTGCTTAATGACCATAAAACTTGTTTAGAAACCTGTTTTGGAATGATACCTATCTATTAAAGTTTTATGGTTTTTAAGCACCAGGGGGCGCTGCAGTAAATGTGTATCTTCAAAATGACTGGACTGATTTTGATTCGGTTTTTTGCATTACAAGAGTATCACCTGCGAATAGATAATTAAATAAGTTGTGCAGTTATGGGCCACCAGGGGGCGCTGCAATAGATGTGTATCTTCAAAACGGCTGGGACCTAAAATAGGTGCTTAGATAAGGATTGCGGATATTAGCCACTAGGGGGCGCTGCAATGAATATATTTCTCTAAAACGGCTGGGAGGATATCTACGCGGTTAGCATGTTCTTAGATAAAAATTTGTGGTCATGGGCCACCAGGGGGCATTTGCGATAGCAAGCTTTTATAAAATGGCTCCGAGGATCTTGATGCGGTTTTTTGTGTTACATAGATATAACCTAAGAGCAGGTTCTTAGATAAGGATTGCGGCTATGAGCCACTAGGGCGCACTGTAATACATACATTTTTCTGAAATGACTGAGAAGAGTACAAGTTCTTAGATAAAATTTGCAGTCATGGCCACCAGGGGGCACTGCGATAAAATATGTTTTTCAAAAACAGCTTCGAAGATTATGACGCGGTTTCTTGTGTACATAGATATCTAATAGCAGATTCATAAATAAGGATTGCGGCTATGAGCCACCAGGGGGTGTTGCAATAAATACGTTTCTATAAAACTGCTGGGAGGATTTCTACGCTGCATTTTACGTTATAAACATATCACCTAAGAACCTGTTCTTAGATAAGGATTGCGGTCATGAGCCACCAGGACGCACTGCGATAGATATGTGTCTTTAAAACAGTTGGGAGGATCTTGACGTGGTTTTTGTGTTACATAGATATCACCTAACAGTAGGTTCTTAGGTAAGGTTTGCGGTCATGGGCTACCAGGGGGCACTACAATGAATGTTTCCCTAAAACGGTTGGGATGATTTTGACGTGGTTTTTCGCTTTAGATAGATATCACGTAAAAGCAAGATCTTAGATAAGAATTGTGGTTATGGGGTGCCAGTGCGCTACAATACATTTCTGAGGCGGTAGGAAGTTCGCCAGGTCAGCTTATATATAATAATTATAATAGAATTGTTTTTTAACAAGAAATATTTAATAAAGGAATTTATACTAAAGCAATTATTTACTAAACAATTCTCGAAGCCGTATAGGTACTCAAATTGAAAACGTTTAATTTGTAAGTAATATATATATATCTCAATCGTCGACTAATTGATATTTATATTTACCGAGTGTCTTTTACTACGAAACCTCACACCGGCGAATAATTATTTAATTAATCTGACGAAAGCTTAATTAATATCTAAATTGGTTTGAGTGTTTCAAGTATCCCGAGGTGTTTGCATTATACAGAAAACAGCTAAAATTTTCTTACAGGTAAATTAAAAAATCTGAATATTAAACCGCAGTGGTATGAAAATGAGAAAATTAACTTGCTAGTTAATTGCTTAAACAAATTGCAATCACTTCGTAAGTAAAAATTGTTTATTCTCGAGAATTATGTACTATTTTTAGGGATCCATACCCAAAGGATTCCAATGGGATCCCTATTACTCAGCCTGAATCGTCAGTTGTATCGACTGAACCATAATAGGTAGACATTTAATATTTTCACAGAGTGTGTACTACTATAGCCGCTATAATAACAAATCTCTCTCTCTCTCTCCTGCCCTTATCCCACTCTAGGCGGGGTCGGCCCAACATGTTTTTTTCTTCCACTCCTCTCTGTCACTCGTCAGTTCATCACTCACTCCTTTCGCTATCATATCCTCCTTCACACAATCTATCCATCTTTTCCTCGGTTTTCCCCTCTTTTTACGTCCTTCCACATTCATACTTAACATTCTTCTGCCTACATACTCGTCATCCCTGCGCATAAGATGACCATCCAAGCCTATTACTCCGCAGTCTCTCTGTCACTGGCGCTACTTTCAAAGCTTTCCTGATATACTCATTTCTTATCTTATCCTTCCTTGTCACACAGCCGCTATAATAACAAATAATAAAAATAAATTAAAGTTAAAAATTAAAAAGGGTTCCCATACAAGGAACCTGTTTTTTCGAAATTTTTAGTGATTGGTGGTTGTGAGATCATTGCTTACACTTGAAATTTCCGTGTAGTGTGTACTACAATAGCCGCCATAACAAAAATAATAAAAATAAAATAAAGTTATATATTAAAGGGTTCATTTAAAACAAGTGTTTCGTTATGTTGTACTGCAGTACGGAACCGTTCGTGTGCGAGTCCAACTATCACTGGGCTGTTTTTATTTATAAACTTCAACAAATTTTATGGTTATTGTTATTCTAGTTACTGTTAATTGATTACTTCAGTAGATTTTTGAGACCCTTTTGGCGGGCGAGCATGGGTTCTTATGTACCTCTAGTACATAGTGACCATCGATTTTCGAAGGTGCGAGAAACCGACTGAATGTTACCAGAACGCTCTTTTTGTGCACTTTGTACATTTTGTGTTGGTGTATCCGAATTAACTAACATCATCTAAAATCCATTCCTCTTTTTAATTATTCAAAACCAACTATTAAAAAAAGAACAAATATTATAAGGCTTAAGCTGATAAGATACTTTGCTAAATAGCTCCAGTTAAAGGACTTAAAAGTTTTCACAAACAGATTATTTTGCGATAAAATCTCTTAGGAACTCTTACTAAGATCTATTAGAAAACGATTTTACGTTTTTGAATTCTAAACGCAAACTCTTCCTAAACTTGTCCTAAAAAAAACATTTTGTATGGTACAAGATCCCGACCTATCTTATGGACCCCTCATTCTTTTCCCAAACGTAATATTGTTCATATACAATAAAATATTGGGTTGGCATCCTAAATTGGGTCAAGGCTATTTTTTAATTAAAATTCTAAATGTTTTTTTTTAAGAGAAACCCTTTTCTCTTATACATTATTATACAAAAAGTTATTGTTTGCTCCAAAACGTGTAAATTCCAAAGTATATTCAAACACCAACATAAATTTTAATTATAATTATTGTTCTAAAGGGAAACAAAGTTAAATTTATACATGAACTACTTTTTTGTAAATTTTAGAATCCGATTTTTTTTCTTATTCTAATATAAGTTGAAATTAATTTAACAATTTTATTAAAAAAATTGCCTAGATCGAATTTCGGGTGCTAACCCTCATTAGTGATGTTTATTAATAAATAATATATGAGCAATATTTCGCCTGGGAAAATTATTACAACATGGTAACCAATATAACATGTTAACCTTTCATACGATACTTGGAATTTATGATTGCTACACGAAAAGTGACAGCAGTATTTTTAAATACACCTTAGAGAACATTCTAGTCAAACATCTGAAATGAATCCGTTAAACGTATTTCGTTGGGTTCAGTTAATTTTATTTATTTAGCTGATCGATAGATCACAAAGATATATTAAGGAAGTAAATTTTATGGCCAGCCGTAAAAAGCTTTCATACCTTTGTGCTTTGGAGAAAAATTTACTTCTAAAGTTAATACTTTTCTCTTAAAATAATTTTTAACATGTACTGCCTTACCATATTGCCATATTAGTACATTACCATATACAGCAATAACAAATAGTGTGACATAACTATAATAATTGGGTTAACAGTAATTTCATACATTTAAAGATAAACACGACATTACTACTATGACACTGCCCGAGAGAAAATCTAATCTTAAGTATGTTTTAAGTATATTCGTAAATGTTCTAGAAAAAGAGTTAGGGTTCAAATAGTCGCTCATCTCGCAAATCAACGAAACCTATGTGCAGCTCACTTCTCGAGAAAGTTTATATAATGTATATGGAACAAAATTTTAAAGTTGCGCCGGGTCATTAAAATTAAATGGAATAAGGTTTTAGAATAACCTCTCAAAACATCGACTTTTTCTATTTACGAATCTGCCAAATATTTATAAAAATTTATCGTGGCATTGTCCCTATGACCTCTGGGCGGTTCAGCTTATTGCGCTGCCTTCCACTGTAAAAAACTTTTAGCTTTTGGTTTTTTGGTTTTTTTTTTAAGGAAAAAATAAAAAAATATAGAGGTAAGGTCACAATGTAAAATAAAATTGTAATACTCATGAATCAATCAAAATATTATGACTTTATTTAGTCTAAGATAATGTACCTAATAAGTAAACATCTATATAGATGACGTTACAGGAATATTTAATTAAGAAATTTTTGGAAAAAAATTGCTAAGAAAATTACAGACTCTTTTTATTGTTATAGGAGGAAGGTCGATATTTTGGGAAAAAAATATAAAAACCAAGTGTAAAAAATTTTAACACTTGGTAACATAGGGTAACGGAACGATCGAAGTGAAACAGGCACCATTTTAGGACATTTTCGTAATATAACCAAAGCAATTGTCTAGGAAAATTATAATACATCTATACGATACTTTGAAAGATTAACAGACGGACATTCAATAGTTATAAGAGCTTGTGAAACACATTACCGTCCAAACTAAATTAAGGATGTCACCTATAACAAAAGTTGCCCTCTGAATTCTTTTCACACGTGATCGGACTAAGCATTAGATAAATTAGATGGCATTGGATTAGATCAGTGGCGCACTCGATGAATGCCAAAGAGAAAAGTAACAAAGGTCGCAATTTTTTTAGCGATTTTGAGTCCAATTTTTTGTCTTCATATTTAGTTTTTGAAATAATGTCTGCTTGTCTGTGCACGCATCACGCAAAAACTGCTAGTCGGATTTTTATGAAATTTGGTGTGAATATAACTTGGTACTTGAGTCACTGATATAGTATACATATGGACGCGGAAATGTAACTATATGTTTGTTACCATGTCACGGCCAAACAGGTGAGCAGATATCAATAAGACTTTTTAAAGAGATAGCTGGTATTTTGAAGACGGACATGGGCTTCTATTTACTGTGTAAATTTGTCAGTATGTTTGTAAATTTTTCATTGTTAAACTGCAGCATCGATTTTGCTTAAAGCGCTAACCCAATCGTGATGAAATTTAGTAGGGATACACATAGAAAACGGAAAATATGTGTTCCACAGAAGAAGATAAAAAGGAGTATTTTTGAAATTGATATCTAACTTGATAACTAGATAGTTATCAAGTTAGATATCAATATCAAAAATACTCCTTTTTATAACCCTTTGACCCTTTAACCCTTTAACCCTTTAACCCTTTTTATAACTCCTTTTGATAACTAGATAGTTATCAAGTTAGATATCAATATCAAAAATACTCCTTTTTATCTTCTAGATAGTTATCAAGTTAGATATCAAAACAACATTTTTTGTGACTATACGTCTCTCTCTCTGCAAGCATTACGTAAAAACTACTAGATGGATTTTGATGAAATTTATTGCGAAGGTAATATAGTACTTAGGTAAACAGAATGAATACTTTTCACCACCAGAAAATGTCTTATTGCTATGAAAAAAAAAAAAAATCTGGTTCCAGTAAAAACTTTGCAGAAACCAACTCGAATGTAGTAGTAGTAGTACCATTAACAGATTACTGTAATATGTAGAAGCCTCGAATAGCCACTAGTTATAAAAATGTTCGGAACAGTATTTTGTGGAAACGTATCGAATATTTGTAGAAAATTCTAAATTTGTCAAGGGAATAGTTTGCCTCAGCTATAAATAAAAGTTACTAAAATTTATGTTTGCTTGTTTTTTTTACTAATAGCACAAGTATTCTAATGAGCGGATATCGAATAATACTTTCATCCATGGAAAGCTTTAACACATTTAATTGTTTATCTTTATCGAAGGTTGTCAAGATCTGAAATCAATAATAATAATAATAATAATAATAATACATGGGACTTCCCACACAGCGCCATCTAGTCCCAAAGTAAGCAAGTATTATGCTTGTGTTATGGGTTACTAGACAACTGATATACATACTTAAATATTCTTTATAATATATACATATATAAATATTATTATTATTATTTTTTTTTTTATATATATATATATATATATTATTTATATATTATTTATATATTTTATATATATTTTATATATATATACTTTGAGAGATGTTATTTACAAGTTCGAAAATTCATTGTGTCAGCAATAAAAGTACGAATTGACTCGAAGCCCTCTTCTGCGTTTACCGCCTAACCACTCATACTCTAGCTAGCCGGTGCAAGATGGCGAGTTTCAGTCCGCGAGGTCTCCGCGCGTCGGTTTTCACCCCCGCGAAATTGCGTTTGACATTTTCGATTAGAACCAAGTTCTGCTGTCAAATTCATTTACTCTATAGTGTCAGCTCACCGAAATTTATAGTAGAGGAGACCGTGGGAGATCGACCTTCACCGATCTGATAACCAGATGAGACATATTTTTTATCGAATATAATTTATAAACAAATATGCCTATAATTACTTGCCTATCTGAAAATGCTCATGGCTATTTTTAATTAAATTAACTTTAATCGATTTTTTTCATCACTTTCATTCTTTTGATAACCAAATGAATTTTATTTGACTGTTAGTTTTTAACACACAGAATATGCCTCAGTAGGCTTGCCTACTCATTTTTGTGTATAGCTACCTGGCAAGCCGATGTGAACAGGTAAGTCAATATAGGTGACTCCATCGTTCTGCTAACTTATCGAAAGTTATATCAAATTTTAGATTATTTTATTACAAAATCAGTCATATAGACTTGCCTGCAAAAAATCATACTTAAAGCACTGTTGCCTAGCTAAAAACTTTTAGAGTTTTAGCCATCCGATAGGTGCGAGAGAGAAAGTAGAGCGTCCGAAGTCCGTGTGGCAGAACAGGACACAACATAGCAGCTGCAAGCTACCTGACCGTTGAATGTATCCGAGTGCGCATGCTCGTGTACATTTGAGTGACAGAGACAGCATTTATTTACACTTGTCATTAATTTTGAACTCCAATTTATTATAAGTAATTTCGATCACAATTTTTATATTATTTCATACTATACATACTTACAGCTATGCAAAACTCAAAAATAAATATGTTAATATATTAATATTTTATTATATTAATATATTAATAAATAAATAAAAAAAAACTAATTCAACAAAACTTTTTATCATTTTAATGCTAAATTGTAAAATAAAAAAATTATAAAAAAATCTATATTTTTTATTTAAGATTAAATAGAGAATAATTTATTTATTATTTTAAATGAAATAAATGCCGTAAAGCGGGAAAGAATAAGTATTACTTTTAAAATATTAGTATAAAAAATAAAAAAAGTTAATCTATATAGAAAAAAAAATTTAATACATTTATGTTATTAGAACCGTTTATTACAAAACTTAAAAAGTACATAAAAAAATGAAATTCAAATATTGTTATTTTTATTATTCATTATCTGAATCATCGGAAGTTGAATACTGATTATCAGATTCTAATTCTTCTCCATCTTCATTATCCATGACTTGCGCGATGTCATCAATTTTAAATTTTTAATAACTAATTGTAAATTTTTAATTTGTATAAACAAAAACTTTTACTTCATAATTTATTACAAAATTTTCGAACTCTTCTTTGTATTTTTTTTTTATAACGGTAACTTTGTTGTAACACATGTAATGATAACCAACAAACTCCAACGATTCTTTTCTTAATTGAATATCTCCATACTTAAAGCTTTGCTTTTTACGGAAAGCCAATTTTAAATGGCATGTTTTAAATGAATGTTCATTAAAGTCAATAATTTCTTTTTTCGTACCACACAAAAAACACTTTTTACTCATTGTTAAAATCACAATTTACATTATTTAGCACGTGTTGTCACTAATAAATGATTTTCGGCTATACACGAGCATGAGCACTCGGATACATTCAACGGTCAGGTAGCTTGCAGCTGCTATGTTGTGTCCTGTTCTGCCACACGGACTTCGGACGCTCTACTTTCTCTCTCGCACCTATCGGATGGCTAAAACTCTAAAAGTTTTTAGCTAGGCAACAGTGCTTTAAGTATGATTTTTTGCAGGCAAGTCTATATGACTGATTTTGTAATAAAATAATCTAAAATTTGATATAACTTTCGATAAGTTAGCAGAACGATGGAGTCACCTATATTGACTTACCTGTTCACATCGGCTTGCCAGGTAGCTATACACAAAAATGAGTAGGCAAGCCTACTGAGGCATATTCTGTGTGTTAAAAACTAACAGTCAAATAAAATTCATTTGGTTATCAAAAGAATGAAACTGATGAAAAAAAATCGATTAAAGTTAATTTAATTAAAAATAGCCATGAGCACTTTCAGATAGGCAAGTAATTATAGGCATATTTGTTTATAAATTATATTTGATAAAAAATATGTCTCATCTGGTTATCAGATCGGTGAAGGTCGATCTCCTACCGGCTCTTAGACTATTAATTCAAATCGAAAAAAAAACAAAAATAAACGGAATATTCTTAGAAAAATTACCACATCTGAACAGTATTTATTATTTCTATTTCTGAAGGCTAAATAAAATATCCAATAGTTAGTAAATATAATTCTGTATAGTGCCATTGACCTTTGACACGTAATAACAAAACCATTAGGAAAGTCTTCCTGTGTACCTAACTTTATGAGAAGAAAGATACGATGCTTGAATACTAAGTCATCCGCAAAAACGATTTCAATAGATCTATCTATTCTATTTATTCTCTATTTCGGAATTAAGGCGGGTCGTGCGCGTAGAAATATTTTGTTTGCTGACTTTTACGATTTTCCTTTGACTTACGTAACAGTGAGAAATTTAGCATAGTATGATAACAGTGTGAAAGCTAAGTTTGTTTGTCGAGAATTTGAAAATTCAGCGATGTTTTCAATTTGACATAGAGTGCAACGAGATGGGAGTATTTTGATCAATTTTGTCAAAATAACTGTGGAACGAATTTTGCATTTTAAGCAAATAAGAAATCATAACCATCCACAGTGAAGGGTTCCGTAGTAGGGACGAAGGTTAAAATTCATATACCATATTATGCCATATCTACCTATTTTGCCTCACTGCACGGACTTATGCCTCCCCTCGGGATGAGAGCGTTTGGAGCTCAATTCATTAAGCTGCTCCAGTGTGGGTTGGTGGATTTTAACGACTGTTATCTGTTGATGGTAAACGGAAACCACGGCCTAACATGCTCTCCAAGGCACAGTCAGTAATAGTTACGTACATAACTAAAAAAAAAACATTGGTACGTGCCCGCGTCTGGGATTCGAACCATGACCTTCTAAACAAGAAGCGGGCTTGCTACCACTCGGCTAACACGACTCAAATAGCTGTCACATATCAAAGTTTAAATAATAAACTTAATAACAAATATCTCAAAAACTACTCTATAGATATATTTTATTCAAACGAATTTTCTTTCAAAGTGTTTTTGCCTTGTATTAATTTTAAATTTTTCAGATTCACACCATAGTTGAAAAATTAAGTTAATTTTTTAGGACTTTAGGAACGCATGGACGCTTTAGGAAGCGTTGAATGCTCGCTGCCAGGGGGTAGTTGGATACGAAAGGTTGGTGGCGAGATTTGGGAGAGGCGTATATCCTGCAGTGGAGAGACACGGGCTGATGGGGATGATGATGACGAAAGCATATCTCTACAGCTACTGTCTTAAGTAAAAAAGTCATTTTCAATTGTTTATAAAATTTTTAAAGACTTTATAGTGGGTAACAATATATTTTTAATAATTTATATTATATTTTCTCTATGTAAATTTTCATCTACCTAAACCAGTTTTAGGAACAATTATTTCAGTCTATCTCCGAGAGGTCCGAAAGACTTGTTTCGTAGGCAGCCATTACTTCTTCGGCACTTATAAAAAACTATCCTTTTATTCTGTACTTATGACTGGGAGGTTGCAAAGTAGATGTGACAGGATTTCTATACCAGATTCTTGTGTAAACGCCTTCGTTCTCAAATTATTTATTACTAGCGACCCGCCCCGGCTTCGCACGGGTAGCAGACCATATAAGCCGTAATGTTTTTTTCTGTCGTAGTGTCATATCAGCTTGTTGCGTCGAAGATGTGGAAGTATTTTATTTCCAATTCTATAAATATCTGAAAAAGTAAAGAAATAAATACATATAAACTAACCTAACCTGTCGCGTCGTCCCGTAAGGCCGCGCGGCTGGTCGTGCGATATTATATTTCGATGTGCATAAAATACTGAAGGTAAATAACGTATTTAATTTAATAAGGATTAATACTGTATCCGTATAAATTGCTTTCCAATTATTTCATCATATGACACCATTTTTTTAAACATTAAAATAGGTATAGTAAGCTATCCATGAAAGATAGATATATGCCATCGCGGACTTTTCTTTAGTCCTACATAAGACACACAATTCCTCCGTACGTTATTTTGTTATATCTCAAAAGGATTAGGCAGCGTTTTCGATGAAAGATCCCAGCCGGGTTGATTTTTTTCCGACTTCTTAAACAAAAATTATCATATTTCAACAAATTTGTACAAAATATTAATAAATTATACACGCAAACCTTCCTCTTGAATCACTCTGTCCATTGGTGTCAACAATATGCCAATCAGTTTAGTAGTTTTTGAGTTTATCGCGTTCAGACAGACAGACAGACGCGGCGGGGAACTTTATTTTATAATATGTAGTGATTTTGATGACATTATTTTAATTATTATTGTGGTGACATTATTATTGTTTTAATTGTTATTGTGATTACATTATTACTATTTTAGTAAATATTGTGAGGAAATTATTATTACAGATAAGATGGGTTTACATTGAAATTAATTAAGAATCATTTAGTTAAGCAAACAGCCCCCCTCTTAAATTGCTGTGCTCTGACGGGACGTCACATAGTGTATAAAAGGAAGTTGTCTGAGCACTTAAAAATTTACATGTGACAATGCAATAATGAATTAATTTGAATTAACAAATTTCATCAATGCAATGCAATGTAAGTCTTCGAGTGAAATGGTTGTGACAGACAGACAGACGGATAAACAAGTTTTTCTTTTTAGCTATGGAACTCTAAAAAGGAAGATTTGTACGGTCATATAAAATTAAACTTTTTAAAGGAAGCGCCGCCATAGTTGTCGCCTTCAACAGCAATATAATGAAATTAGCAAAACATTGTTGTTTAAAAATTTATAGTTTGGTTTCTTGAACTCATGCCTTCATGAAGCTTACATCTAAAAGGATTTACACTTAATTTTGAAGGAGTTAGATACAAACAGATAAAAACAGTACTTCTCATATTTATTAAGTGTCAAATCAATAATTTAATTTTTCTAATTTATTTTAGCTGTGCGTACAACAATTGGCTACTTTGTTTTTTTGATTTATACGGATTATACAACATAATAAAAATCAATTTAAGTATTTTTAGTGTAACATATTTACAAACACTAAATCAATTATATTTATGAATATATATATTTATATCATTGTAGTACGTACACGCGTATAGCACAAATGAGTAAAGCTGCGAAAGCTCTCTCTCGCTGAAACCGAATCGTCTTTAGTAAACGGATAGAAGCGGTAGACGACGTATGTCCGCAGCGAGTCCTACAAATTTATCCCGTGCTGAAAATTAACTAAGAAGTAACAATTAGTAACTAAAGATAACTAAAAGTAACTAATAACTTTACGTGACATTATATAACAAAAATGTGAAACTGACATTTTTTCGAATATAAAAACTATGAAAAAAGTTTGTGTTTTAAAACGTCGCAGATCAATTTTCGTTACAACGAAAAAAGTGTAAGTATTTTTTTTTTAAATTTTGGTAATAAATGTTATAATTTATCAAAGATAATAAAAGCGTATTATAAAATATAAATAATCAAAATCGTAGTTAATTATCGTGTATCAAATAATTAACTTTAATTTCTAAATTACAAACAAAATTACATACGTCATTGAAGATAAATAATTGTGCACATGTTTACAAGTGTATTGTTTATTGTTTGTTTCATATGTGATCGATTAATTGTAATACGTAATTGGAAAAAGCCAAATACAGCACATAGTGTTATCTCATTGTGTAAATGTATTACAAATTAAATCATTTCGTACGAATTTCACTCGCGATCACTTGTAGCTGTGCCTAGCGTGGCCTAGCTACAATTTGATTCTATTAAACTCGTGCTTACCTACTTATCTCGAGAAGTAACTTGCGCTGTGACTGCAAATTTCAGTAATATTTTCTACAAATCTACAAACAGACTACAAATCTACACAGAAGATTAGAATAGCTTTTTTTGGTTTCACAGACTTGTAGAATTGTCTCTGACTTTACCTGGGCATATTAGGGGTTAGTGACTTTTGATACACAGCAAAATTCATATTGTATTTTAATTACATATCGGCTGCACCTTTCTATTTTTGTATTTTCATTTTTTTTTTCAATACCCGATGCTCACATGTTTACTTTCTTTTCAGAACCAGTAAGAAAATATTTAAATTTAATTGTCTTTTAAAAGTAACCATATTGTATTTGATGAAGCTAAGATAGCATAGAAAATCATCAGAAAAATTTAAAATGCAATAACCGTGGAATGTAAAGTACTACGTTTAAAAACAATTCTATGTTACAAAAAGTCTCTTAAAAATTAGTTTTCACCAGAAAGCAACTGATTCGTCAAAGCATCGAAAATAGTCATGCTGTCTTTTCTAATGTTATACCTAGTTTAGGACGATTTTCGGTTCAGTAGTCTTTAGTCATATGGGTACAAACGAACGAGAAATTATTATTTAGTCGATCTCAATAAACTCAATATATTTTATGTAGAAGTCATTCCGCTATAACCGTTACATATTTGTATAAAAAGCACGCATAGATAATTATTTCTCGCCATTCTCAAAATCGAAATACCTTCTCGACCTTGTGGTCGAAAGTCAGTTCCGGAAGTACGTTTCATAACATCCGGCCGGAAACCGGTTTCGAACCTTTCCGAAACTTGTCATTAAAGTCTATTAATTCCCTTGTCATTAGCACTTAGGAGAAGCGATCTCAATTTATCACTACAATTCATGCAACTATAAATTTACGGAATGGCTTCTTCGAGCTATGTGCGAGTTAACAACCCGGAAACTTGTATGTATTGCCGTCGTTCTTTTGGCCAAAGTTAAATTTGGTTTTTAATGTACTGGAACTTAATGACATTAAAACCTATTATATTTCCCCTTCGTCACATAACTGTAACGAAAATATTACTAAACCTTTAAAAAATAATTTGAGTGACCGATTGGCCGAGTGGTTAGAGACTGCGGAGCCGAGGGTCGCAAGTTCGGTTCCCGCACAGGACAAATGTTTGTGTGCATGAATATGTCTACCTATTTGTTCCATGACTGCGTGTAAAAAATCTATGTATGTATATATTTTAAGAAAATCTCTTTGGCTGTACTAGTTGCATCTGGCTGATTTTGATACCATTGAAGAGGTTACATTTCAAGAAAAGAAACTATTTAGTAAAATATTGTTTCCCGCTGGTTTTCATTTGTTTTTCTTTCTGTCAAAATAAGTGAATCTAATGAAGGAATCCGATACATTTTAAAATTTTATTTTAAAAGAGGAAAAAATGCAACGCAAACTGAGAAAAAAATTGTAACGTTTTTGGCCCTAATGCGGTGTCAGTGAAAATAGCACAAAGTTGGTTTAAACGTTTTCAATCCGAGAATTTTGATGTCAAAGATGCAACTCGCTGTAGTCGCCCTATCATGGCTAAAATGGACGCCATTTTTCAAAAAGTGGAGCAAGACCGGCATATCAGTAGTTACGATATAGCTGAAAATCTGAGAATTGACCACAAAAAAGTTTTGACCTATTTGAAAAAAGCTTGGTATACAAAAAAGCTCGATATTTGGGTATCACATGAGCTCACTGAAAGAAACCTAATGAACCCTGTACTCATTTGCAATTCTTTATTAAGACGTAATGAAACCGAACCGTTTTTGAACAGATTGATAACTGGTGATGAAATTGACTGTGGGAAAACCAGACCTAACTCACAATAAGGTGATGCTGTGTGTATAGTGGGATTGGAAGGGTATTTATTGTTCATTATGAGCTTTTACCGCTGGGCAGAACCATCGATTATTTCTACTGCGAACTGATGAGATTAAAGCATGAAATTGAGAGAAAGCGGACGGAATCAATCAATACAAAGGGTGTGGTTTTTTATCACGATACCGCTAGACCTCACACATCTTTAGTCACTCAGAAAAAATTAAGAGTGTTTGGCTGGGACGTGTTAATGCATCCGCTATATGACCCTGACCTTGCATCTTCAGATTTCCACCTGTTTCGGCCTCTTCAGATTTCTTTAGACAGTATCAGGTCAACGTCAAAAAAGGACTACCAAAACTACTTGTCGCGTTTTTTTGATCAAAAGTCCTAAAATTTCTTACGGAATCATGTCACTACCTTCATAATGGCAGGCAGTCCTTGAACAAAATAGCACATATATATTGTAATTAAATGTAAATAAACTTTGAAAAACGAATGTCTTGAGTTTCATATAAAATGCGAAGAAACTTTTTCCCCGACCAATATTATAAAAAAGAATATTTAAGTATGTATATCAGTTGTCTAGTAGCCCATAATACAAGCATAATACCTTCTTACTTTGAGACTAGATGGTGCTGTGTGAAATATCCCAGGTATTACTATAAATTAATTTACTTAATCTAAATGTTATACTTATGTTTAGCATGTACTCGTATAGGTATAATCGATTAAGAACCGTTTTCACGCATAAAATAATTGTACTAATTATAAAGTTTTATGAATGAATTTTTGGTTTTACAAAAATATGGGTCTTGTCTTCCCTATTGTTTGGTTACAAAGTTTGGAATTCTACTATTAGATAATTCATGGGACAAGTAATATTAAATAAATTAAAGAAAATTGTATGGACACAAGCACATACAAGCTGTCGTTTATCAACACATTCCTATTGCTACTTTGATACCAAAAAGTAATTAAAAAACATGCGATGACCAAAATTAGATTAGGTAGTTTTCTGAAATAGCTAGAACATTAGAATCTTCAAATATAATAAATGTGTCAAAGAGATGTGAGATTTGAGGTGATTCGTTTTTAAGCAACATTTTAAAGTGATGTGTCAAGTTCAATGAAGAATTAAAAGAATTGCCAAAATGACGTGGAGATTTTATAAAAATGTTTGTAGAGATTATTGATATTTATTACGCTCTAAATGTTACGTGTCTGAGTGTCACACACGGTATGGTAAAATATTAATAAAAGCTATCTACTACGAAACCACTGATACTTGAGTCTTTTTCGGGCTTGGTGTGTTTTTCTGGCACTAACTTCACTCACATGCGTGTACCTTTCTTTATGTATTATTCTTTCCACCCATTTCTCTGATTCGATTGCGTGATTTTCTTCTACCCAAATATTCTTTGATGTACTGAGCCATTCCTTTGGCGAAAGCAGCGTCGCAATCTTATATGTATTTCGCGGGCTTTCAGTAGAAATCTTGAGTTATCTGCTTCACTAGAAAATCGACACGTTATTAAATTTGAGTTTATAAAACTAGATTATCGTGATAATTTCGACTGTTTAGTAAAAACACTAAGAAGGATATATATTAAGAGCATCGACGTAATTAAAAGTAAAATAATGTGTATGGACCAAAATTTTTAACATATCATTTTCAGAAAATATAGACCCATCTATACATTCCTTTTAAAATGGAAAAAATAAAGTCTATGATTTACTAAGTTTTTCTTTTAAATTTATGTATATTTAAATATCTCTGTGGACAGATGTTATTGTTTGCTTTAGTAAGACTAAATTGATTTATAATATTTCGATTGATTCATGAAGATTATAGTTTCATTTGATAGAGTGACTAACCTAAACATTGTATATTTCACGTATACTTACTTTTTGCTTTTTGTGTTGACTTTAAAAAGCAGCGGAATAAGCTCAACTGTCCAAGTGACGTCACAGAGACAATTTTAACGTCGAGGAATTTTCTTAAATATCTGGCGATTTTGTAAAAACAAGTTACCTAGTTTAAGAGGTTGTTTTAGATCTTTATTCCATTCAAATTCAATTTTAATGACCATCGCCGCAAACTTTAAAATTTTAGTATAAGCCCGTTTTTTTATTTTTCGAGAAAGAGGATTCCTAAAGACAGTTTCCTAGTTATGACAGTTTTTACACAGTTTACAGTTAAACAGGAGATACGGTGCCTCAAATTCGTCTGTGTGTCAAATGTAGACGGTTCGCGCGGTGTGCGAATCAAATCAAAATAATTTTATTCAGTACTGCTATCCTTACTTCTCCTGTAGTTTTTTATCGTTTCTAACTTTTAATTTTATGTATATATATTTTTCACTTCCCGCTTTCCAAGGGAAGTTATTGGTTTGGGTCCAATTTTCGAAAATCGAGTTTTCAACAGATCTCCACGTTTTGAGGTCCTGGGAAGCCATTCTGACTATTTCCGGCTGGACGTTCGTATATGTGTGTGTGTGTATGTAACTTTTTTTTGTCGTACGATATCTTGAGAATGGATCAACCGATTAAGACCCACAATACGGCGTTCGAAAGGGCTTATCTAATTAGATTTTGAAGTCAATCGATCGAGCTGTTTCTAAAATATTCAAAAACAAAAATAAAAAAAAAAATTTTAACGTTTTTTTTAGATAACTTTAAGATTTTCCAACCGATCTACTTAAAATTTTCTATACGTTTTTTGTGCATAAAAAATTGCGTTGAATCCCGTCAAAAAATGAAAATCGATCGAGGCATTCAAAAAATATAGCAGCTAATAAATTTCCGAAAAAGTATTTGACATAAATTTGAGATTTTACGACCAATCAATTTTTGACTTTATACAAAAAATTTAAACTTACAAAATTGCATAGAATGCCCTAAAGTGTATTGAAATCAAACGAAGCGTTCAAAAAATATCGCCGTTCAAAAATTTCCAAAATAACGTTTTCTTTGAATATGTCCCTCGTTTTTTAGCTCGAAGAACTCTAAATTTATAGAAATTCTATTTTTGAGCTTGGAGAGCTCAGAAAATAAGAGCTCAAAAAACCATGAGCATCGATATGTGAGCTTGAGCAATGGCATTCAAGCTCTATAGCTTTCTAATAGGGGTATTTTCGAGCGCTTTGTTCTTGAAAATAGCGGGAAGTTTAAGGGTGGCCTGCAGGGTAAACAGATTTTTTTTTATAATTAACTCTTGTTTCTCATTGGCGACTAGAAATGTAACTTTTAACTAATGTTCTCTATAAGTAATGCAAAGTAGATTTTTTTGTTTGTTAATTTCATTAGAAGCTAGCCATAACTTGTGATTTCATCTATGTAAAAATCATACACACCTTTTCCATACCCACAGCGCCCCGGCGCCGCCGCAATCGTATCGCCTGTCGCTGTTCTCGCTATGTTTTGTAGTTACTGCTCTGCTTCTTCGAGACAGCATATTATATAATCCACAACCTTCCGTGATAAACAAGCTGTAAATGCAAGTTTTTTTTTATCAAACTGAAAGTTTTTTAAATTAAACATCAGCTGTCGAGAGTTTGCGTTTATGACACATGAGATTTATAGCTGTGAAATCATGTTTGTTATAAGCTGACACAAAAATATAATTTTTAATTTAATTTTGTGTCATTCGTGCATGTAGACGATAATAATATTTGAAAACGGGAATCATCCGACGGTACAAATTCGCATCAACCATCCGATTACTATGCCGATTACGACCTGTCTATAGAAGATCCGTAAATATACTCAGTTAATCATAATATATGAAGATTTCATTCCATTTGCCCGTTTTTGAAAAAAAAAAACACCTTGGTGTTTGTTAAGACACAAAGTAGATATTTTAATTTTCGGGGTTCGGAGACATTAATTTTCTTTTTTAAAATCCATATTGTATAAGTGCAAAGTGTCACATGAAAAATTGTTGCATCATAAATTTATATATAGGTACCTATAAATTAAACATTTTATATTAATAAAAAAAATCTCACCAAAAAATATTTGTGAAAAATCTCTAAAAGTTCATCTATCGATTTCTATTATAGAATAGATTAAATAAAAGCGTTTTTGTTATAAATATATTTTTTTTTTATCTTTAAATCCAAATTACTAACAAAATAATATTGATAGTAAGAATGGATGATAATAAACTCGGCATATAAAACTTAATAAAATTGTTTGTTACAAGTTTTTATTCTTTAAATTAACCAATACTACGGGACCCTTTAACACAAGTAAGAGAAGCACTTGACACATTTCGTATTTATACTATGTGAAATGAAATTTCACAAGCATTGCATGAAGGAACGCGGAACGCTGAATATTTTGTTTTCGTACGCTAAATTCACAAAATATTCAGAATTCCTGGAGATATTGCGAGACGCTGTAATATATTCAAAACCCGCTACTTTGCTTTAACGCATCACTAAATACCCACAATTAATTTTGTCTTAAAAACACGGTGATTCGTCTTAACTTTAAAATGTTGTGTTGTATACAAACAAGATTCATTTTAAGAAAATATTTGTGACATTGATGTAGTGAGTCATCAAAACGTGAAAATGAATTCAACGAAAATATGGTAAGACTACTCAAACCTAGGTTGTGCCTTCGATATGATTTTCATGATATGATTATTTCGATTTTATATCCATAAATAACAGGTTTAATTATGATATCGAATTTCTAACTGCAGTTGTAACTGTATTACACTTCAGTTCCAAACAACTAATTTGAAAAAAAAAAATTGCTGTCTTTAACGTCCTCTAAATCCGAAAATAAAAGTTAACTTTCTCTTATTCACATCAATAATAAGCTAACAGTGTCTAAGAGAACCAATAAACCAAATGGCAACTTTTTAAATAAAATTGTTTTTGAAAGAACTCCGAAGTGTTTTAATAAATATCCCTTCTTAATACATCAAGCTACGTATAATATTACTGAAAACCATGAATTAGGTTTCATTTTGGTGACGAAAAATACCCGCAATTTATTTTCACATCAAAACATGGTGATTTGTCTTAAGTGAGTGAACGCGTAGGGAACATTGTGCTGCCCACACTCAAAATCATTTTTTTTTTTCAAATAATAGTTAAATAAATTAACATTTATTTTAAAAGTTTAGAATAAAACATAAACAGTCAGAAAAAGTAACCATTGTTAAAGATTGTACTTTGTATTAGAAAAAAAGTTTTAGAAAATCTTAGTGAAAGTTTTTTTGATTTTTAATCTGTCTACTTAAAAAAAAAGAAAAATTGAATAAAATTATTCATCATTTACGAAACGTATTTTAGCCAAACAGTTCTGATGCAAGTTCATACAGTGTTCGTTGCACAGTAACTTTGCGTATCTGTTGCACCCTTTTTAGCCCTTCTATTTTTCTTGGATGGACACACTATTTACTGTACCTTCTACCTATGTTCACTTTCCCTAGTATTTTCCAATAAATTTGTTGCACCAACTTCTTTAAAACCTGCCTCCTTTTCTAACCACGAAACTACCTGGGCGTCTAATTCATTCATTTTATATAGTTCTGGCGTCGCTTCCCAAAAAAGATATTAAATAAACTAAGCAAAACAAAAGTAAAAATTTTTTAATATACTACATTACGTACCTACTTACTTACCTACTTACCTACATTCACTTATAATTTGTGGACCACTGGTATTAAAATGTTTTAGTGAAATGGCCTCAGAACCCTAATTTTACAATTTTGGGACCTTCTTTTGCTAAGTTTTCTTTACATCTTGTACTAGTATATCGTTTCCTTTCGTTTTTAAATCTTTCAAGTGCCATTTTTCAATATGGATTGAGTATTATTGGTATTTTTTGTAAATTTTATTGCCTCTTGGATATCGAAAATGTATTTAAATCGGGGGAGAGCAATAAAAAAACCATTACTACGCCATTGAAACTTTGGTCGTTGCTTTGTAGATTTAAAAACAATAAGTTAGGATTTATTATTTTGCTAAAAAGTAATATTCTACAATACTAAAGTTACTCTCTCTTTTTGTTACTCTTTCTTAAGAGATATTCCCCGATGGAAAAATTAAAATAAATTCAATTATTTCTAGTGTACCCGAATAGCCACTTTGAATTGGATTTGTGAAGATTTATGAAACTGTGCCGAATTGGCTTTACGTTTTTTTTTTGTCTCATATTATTATTTCTTTTAAGCAACACTTTCATCTGTGCGATTTACTTTTATTGAGTGCACAACACTACATACAAATTTCATTAACACGTTCACCGGCAGGACTGCTGTACACATAGTAAATTTTGCAGTGGCACCGTTGCTGTGGTATTTCTTTACTTTACCCTGATTGTTTATAAGACTATGCATACACCCCTGTCGTCTTGTGTTCTTTATAAAGAAGAAAATCCCGTATCCACCTGGCTTTTACTATTTACAATATTATTTGTTTTAAAGTAAAAGTCTGCTTAAGGAAATCAGTATCAAAATCAAAGTAATACGAATATATTTAATTTCAATTTCGTGATTTTCTATTCAACGGCGATCTGTAAACTTACACAGAAATACTATTTTATTTTCGTTTACTCCATCGCATTGAAATTGCGACGAAGTAGACGAATAGAAGCAGAGAAATAATCTAAAATCGATTAAATTGCTATACTTTACCATACATAGGGCTATACTAATTGGTTATCGTTCTTTACAGCAGATGGCGTTGTCATTAGAACTGTCTAGAATAAACCTTAATCGTTTAATTTAAAAAAAAAATAAGCAATCAAACAGTTACTAACTAACTGACATGTACTAATTCGGACAAACACGTGTTGCTTGAAAAAGAAACATTCGAATGCAACTGTGTAACATATAAAGATGGCGCCACGTGGTGCAAATTTTATTATTTAATAAATCACAGATAGAAGATTAAAAAAAAATTTTTTTTACTAATATTTTTTTGAAAAAGAACAGTGTCCATGACAATGTTTTAATGTAACGCAAATTATAGTCACGTAATAATGATTTGGGTCAATTTCATATGGCGCATGGACATTGTCCGTTCACAAATCCCAGCATCAGCAAGTAATTACACCACAAATTATACTATATTTTCCACTTACCCACATATCCGTAAACTTCCATTTACTCAACGTTATTAAAACTGTGATTTCCCTTTTCTGTTCCCTCAGCTGTAAAACATTTTCTACTTCAATAGACACAAACACTTTAGCATTTCGTCTTTGTTATTAAAAATTTTAGTAATTTTTTTCCGGTCAAAATATTCATAGAACCCTTTGTGCGATAGTATAACTTGAGTTTTGACGTTTTATTACAGGGTTTATATTGTGTGTTGTTGAGCATACATTATAATAAAAACAGTAATTAAATTTAAAAAGAAACTTGCACGAGAGTCAGATTTGCATGGAGAAGATTCAAATACCTCAAAAAGCCTAACACTGTATATAATATGTACCAATTTTCAACCTTTTTCATTTAGTACATTTGAAGATCATCGACTATGACGGACGGACAGATGGACACCAGAGTGATCTTATATGAGTTGCTTCTTATCATTGTGAATGAACCGAACCCACCTAATTTCTTAATTTGCAATATTGATCTTGCAATTTTATTATGGCTTGCTATCATTTATTTTTATGGATTTATTTATTACGCGAGACGCCGGCCTTAATAGTTGTAGACGGCGCCCGCCTTTGTCGTGATAGAGATATATGCAAATTTTTCTGAAGAATCAAGAATAAGTTTAGCCTCATTATTTTGCACAGTACATTTATTTTAAAATAGGAATAAACGCTAACACAATTTATGCGAATAGCCAGAACAAAGCTTCCCGACCGTTATGCTGAATTCCTGAAATGTTGAATTTGTAAAATAATTCTTAAAATGGTGAATTTGTTAAACGTATGTTTCAAAAATGTTGGATTCCCAAAAGGTTTAATCATAAAACGTTAAATTTTCATAACAATTTTACAGCTTTATGATAGCATTAAATAGAATAAAAATAATGTCATACTAGCTTTCGCGTACGGCTTCGTAGGACTGGAGACGAATTTTTTCTCTGTTATCCCATTGTTGCATGATAAAAGGGCATCCTGGTGATAGGTTGGCAGACCATCGCTCAATAGCGTAAACAAAAGTAAATTCCAAACGCCAAAACATAGAGATGTTACATAAAAGTTTTAGTCATTTTTTTTTTTATTTTATGGCATTTCAACGCTTAAAGAATTGACATTAAAGTATAAAATGACTAGAAGCCGTCTTCTGCGCTTGCCGTTTAATTACTCATACTCTAGCTAGCTGGTCTAACCGTTTGGTAAGATGGCGTCAGTCCAGTTTCAGTTCGCGATGTCCCCGCGCGCTAGCCTTCACCCCCGCGAATTGCGTTTCACAGTTTCCATATTATGAAGTGACATTTCTGACTCTATTAAAACCAAACGCCGCTGACTTTATTTGCTCTATATAATAAAAAATTTACTATTTTGAGAATTCAGTATTTTTGGAATTCAACACGATGGTTCACGCAGCCATGTACGTATAAGGCGCAGAATACGTCACCTAAACTAGTAATTTTCATATATAATAAATAGTGCATGCTCTCTTTAAGACGTAATATGTTTTTCATTACTATAATTGTTGGGGTATGATGATATATGGAAAGATTATCGACATTTCCCCATCACTAGTTTGGTTTCAAAAAGTAAGGTGAAAAACAAGCCACGCGTAACGAATACTTGTATCAGCATTCGGTAAGTACGTTTTTGGGATGTTCATAATATTGTGCAGTTTTTATTTCATTGACCTTTCTATGAAAAAAACGCATTTTAATAGTTTAAATACAGTTATAATTGAAACGCACTAGCTTCTGCTATATTCGGTGTAAACTGAATAATACTGTGTAAATTTTCAGGAATATTCTTGTCGTGTTGGTTTACTTATCGTAACAATGGTCGTAGTGTCTCAGTCAAAACAAACATATATTGTACGTAATGCTGACATCATAAAGAAGGGCCAAACTTTAGGCACTCCTCAAATCCGACGAGCCTGCATGAAGCGACTGACGATTGTCAGTGTAACAAAAGATGTATGTGAGGACCGTACAAAGTGGATATTTCTGTATAGTCTTTGATTACATCTCAGCTATATTCTCTCTCTAGCTTTATATCGTGGTTTATGGTGTGGTAGTAAGCCCGCTTTTGTTTAGAAGGCCGTGGTTCGAATCCCAGGGCATGTACCAATAAGTTTTTTTAACTTATTTACATAACTATCACTAACTGCGCCTCGGGACGCACGTTAAGCCGTTGGTCCCGGTTGCCATCAATAACTCGCACCGGAGCAGTGCGATGGATTCCAAGCCCCTTCATCCCAAGAGGAAATTAATGGCCTGATTGTATGGTAATTTTATGTCTAACTTTCAAACCTAACCGGTGTCTATTTCTTGCCTTGTGCTATAAAACGCTGTTTATGCATCCCGACATTATCAACTCCTAGCGCATATCGCTTACTTTGAAATAAAAAATCTCATCTTAATATCTGGAGTCAACCTTTTGAACTTTATTCCGTGGGGGTATTTCATAATTTTCAACGTGTCTCACATTATTAATGGGTTATAACGGGCGCTCGACACCGTTTATGTCTCGCGAAGAGAGACTCTCGAGCAAAAATTGCTCTCACACTGAGACGAGTCGACCGAGTTATTAAAAGTAATATCTGAGATACCAACTTTTATAATATCAGAAATTCTTATCGGATCGTATTTTCTAGTTCAAAATCGTATCATCTACAATGTTGTGGAATTACTCTGTCAGCAATTAATTAGTGTCTATCCTTGGTATAATCATCTGTATTGCTTGAATTTGGTAAAAAACATGTGTTTTTTTACATATGTTGATATTAAAAAAAGATATACAGTTGTTATTTTATGTTTTATTAAATAAAAAAATTCTACAGCCTTTGATTTCTATGGAACGACACTAGTATTTATTTATCAGAACGATTTCAATTTTATATTTTTTTAAGTATAAATCATAATAAAATAATAATAAATTTAAAGTGTATACTATGTACTAAAGTATGTATATAAGTATTCATAAATAAATAATATTTAAGTGTCCGTCTATGATTTCCACATGAAAACTATTCTTATATATCATAATGTTTATTAGCACGTACCTACCCAAAACCCAAACGCGTGTTTTTTTTTTGGCTGCATCTGGACGTAACCACAACAAGAAGGGAGCCAGCGCTAATGAGAGAGAGACAGAGTGCTAGTGCTTTGCCCCCGGACCTATAAAAATAATAACACAAAAATATTAGAAGTCGTATGTACTTGTACTCCCCCCCGCAAGGGGGGGGGAATGGCTCGGCTTGTTTCAATACATCCGTTAGTACATACGACTTGTAAGATTTAAATACGCATTTTTCATGCAAATATAGAGTACACATAGAAATTTTAAGTTAATAACATTCTTAAATTTAAAAGAGGTTTTCACAGCAAGCAAATTGTAATGTATGAAAAGATTAAATTTATACCATTTTATATTAAAACGAGACTGAGGATTTAATATTTTTAATTATTCTTTGTTTCTTATATTGTTGTATGAAGATATTTAAGCATTTACTATATTATCTGATTTCGGTAGCCTATTTTCCTTTCTATATCACGTAGCTCATTAAAAAAGTTATTAGCGATGTTCAGCTTGTGGTGTGCTTTATATAAGTGGCGGCGGCGGCATGGCAAATGACTATTAGAGTTCTATCAATTACAGTATAGTTTTTACATAAAAGTACGAAAGTCTTCTGCGTTGACTGTCTAACCACTCATACTAGGTAAGATGTAATGTAATGTAGGTGTAATATAACGAGTTTTAGTTCGAGTATCAGTGAGCAAGGTCCTCGTGCGCTAGTCTCCACCCCCGCAAAGTTTTCGCGCGCTGGTCTTCATCCCCGCAAAATTGCATAATATCACTTCGATATTGTGAAGTGACATTTATGACTATTAAAACCAGACGCTGCTGTCAAATTAATTTCCTCTATGCGTATTTAGTAGAACTTAAAACAAATGTCACTTGGCCTCATCATATCGTGGACAGTTTTGAGGTTGAGAGCGTTTTCGGTGGTTATTTTAAGTATACTTTTACGGCATAGAGTTCCGACATAATTTTTATTTTATTTTCTTAATCTCGTTTAGAAGAACTTAAGCAATTTGCTTGATCACGTAATATTCTAGACAGTAACGTAACGAAAAAAAAGTTGGTTAAAGGTCGACTTTTACGATATTTCTACGTTAATTTTTATTTTGTTTATCTATCTAGCTTAGTAGAACCGCTGATATAGGAATATATAGATAAGACATGGCCATACTTTGTGGTGTGTCAACAAATAACAAGAAAAGTAAGCTCATTTTGCGTACATACACGAATACACGCACACATTCACACAAAAAGTAACCTCACGCGCATTTAGTACAATCGACTTGCCTCAAATCGCTACACTTTAATCTTTGGACTATATAGTACACACTTGTTTTGTTTCGCTCGCACGATAAAACGCAGTGATTAGGTCGATCGCTCTGTCTCACGCAGCGTTTCGTTATAGTTATATATGACTGTAGCGATTTGTACCGTCGCACAATACCTACACAACTAAAGAAAATACCTTCATGCGTAGTGAAACTGTGCACTAACAACACAAAATCAAACAAATAGTCTGACGGAGTCATAATCCACCTGTACATGTTTAAAATAACTAATATTTATATTATAATAAGATTCAATTTAAGTTGGACATATTATGATTACGCGCAATTTTTTTTACATAATAGTGTTGCCAGTAGTACCTACCAAGTTTTCGAAATTTCCCAAATAAAAAAATCTAACTTCTCTCAACAGAATATAAGTATATAATATAATAATAATAATATATAATAATATAACACATGGGACTTCCCAAACAGTGTCATCTAGTCCCAAAGTAAGCAAGTATTATGCTTGTGTTATGGGTTACTAGACAACTGATATACATACGTAAATATTCTTTATAATATATACATTTTTGCATGCGCGTAACGTCTAAAAACTGTATTTTTTATGCTATCTCTATCTACATATTTCAATAACAATATTTTTGGACACGCTGATTACAGAATTTAATTTATTGGATTTCGAATTTTATTTTGAAATCCGAAATGGCGGAACATATGTTTCTTGATGAATCGATTTCATTTTATTTATTTACTCGTTTTCTGCCTGCGGCTACGCATGCGTGGTATACACATTGATGTTATTAACTGTGTTGTGGATGACTTCTAATCAATTTCTCGTTTAATCATTTTAATTTTTCATAATAAATTATATTATGCGATTAACTTAGAGAATATAATTATCAAGATGGAGTGGCTCATACTTCGAAACCAAACCGTGAACAAAATTATTCAGAGATAAGTCATACCATTTAGGTCATTACCATTGTGCGTTTCAAAAAATCTGTTAAATTGCCATAATATGTAATTTCAGAAACTTTATTTGCGTTTTCAGTACGACATGTGCGGCTCACTCGATTCTACTTTGTTCTTTGGCGTATATTTTTTCGCTACATATTTTAGTGGTCACAACGTGGCATCTCTATGTACAATCATGGCGACTAATTAACATGTTGAAAAAGGCAAGAAACAAGAAAGCTAGGTACATATATCGTGGCACTGATTTTTTAAGCGTTCCGCAGCCAAATAGCAAAAACGGAATCCTTATAATTTTGTCATGACTGTCTGTCCGCCCGTCAATACGTCACAGCTATTTTGATTGAAGGCTATTGACTTCACTTCAAACGTTTTTTTTTCATTAACTATAAAGGTAATAAAGCCTTATCGTATTATTTCACGAACTTATGTTACGTATTTTGGATCTTGTTGGCATTGTTGTGTCTTGTATTTGAGAAACTAAATTTAACTTAAAATTGGGCTGAACCACTTTTTCTCACATACCGTTTACGGTTCAAAATAAAAAAGTTATTTCTTTCTTTTCATTTAAAAAATATAGTTTTTTAATTATTAATTGTTCAGAATGGTGATTAACGAGACCGGATATGATAATATTAACAGTTTCATAGAGAGTACAGAGATTAAATTATTTTTTGTTATTGCTTGGTTAGGAGATTTTTCAAATTAAAGCATATGGAGGGACTTAGTTGTTATGTTAATTTGAGGGAAACTGCATATAATTACATTTTATGGAATCATACGAGTGTATATGAAGTATGTCAGTCAGATTAAAAAAAAGGCATCGTTGTACAGTTAATATGAAGTTTTAGTCGAAATACTCCAAAAATACGTCATTAAACATGCGCCATTTCGAAAAACCTCGAAGCCTGTTGTTAGTCAGTGGCATAGAATCATTTCAACTCTATACTCTCTATGGGATGGTTATTATGTCATATCAGATCTTGTCAGTCATCATTTTGAAATAAGTATTAATAATAAAAAAAAAACATTTTTTATTTTTAATTAAAAGCAGGAAATAAGTTTTTTTTATTTTAAACTTTTTTCACCGTAATTACCATAACCAATTTTAACAACAGTTTCGGATTTTATTAATGTAATTTTTAATAACTACCTATTTTAATAATAATAATACCTTTTTACCACAATATTCACAAGACTACTGTATGAGGCAATATTGAATAAAATTGCAACATTATTTACTTAGTCTTATTTGTATATTCATATATCAGTGAGTAGAACGTAAATAGTCTAATATTTATGATTTAAGTATACATATATTACAAAATATGATGTTTAAAAATAAAAGCCGCTGCTTTTCAATCAAATCAAATAAATTAAATATCTTTATTTTGTAGTTAATGTAATATAATCTTGAAATTCGTCACAAAAGTGAATTTACAATGTAGAAAAACGTCACCACAAAGGCGTATTCAAAAGTGTGGTTCCTTTCAGAAGACTACGGAAGAAACTGGGGGACGCTCTTTTTAACAATATTATGAACAATTTTTACAATAAGTGCTTAACATTAATATTATTGAAACAAACCGATAAGCGAGCGGGTTACACCCATGGATTTTTATCATCTAAGTAGTCCGATACTTTATAACAAGCTTTTGCATAAAGCTTTCGTTTTATTGTAGTTTTAAACTTAAGGAGTAAATGTTGAATGTAAACTGGGATCTTATTGTAAAAGCGTATACATTGCCCTTTAAAAGAATTTGTGATTAGCAAGTTTATCTTTGTTTCTTGTTTGAACATTATGTCGAACACAATTTTTTTTGAATAATACAATATTTCCTACATTATATTTTCAAAAATACCTATATTGAGATGGCAAATTCATTATATTAATTTCCTGAAATTTGTCTTTAGGTCTTAGTTTATAAATAGCTCGAACAGCTCGTTCTGCAACACAAAAATTATATTCAAATTGGTAGCGTGTCCCGGTTGCCATCATTAGAGAGCGGCAGTTAAAATCTACCCGTACTGGAGTAATGTGGTAGATTAAGCTCCAAGCCTCCTCATCCCGAGAGTATGCTATGGTATGGTTTATTATTACTTTTAAACACTAACGTGTTGATTCCGAAGTACAAACATAAACTATGAATACAAAATATTAAATCAAAAAAATATACTTATTTCATGATGAATATAAGAACAATGGCAAAATGTAATTCGTACGTGAGCAAAGTCACAGACGGCCATTAGCCAGTATGATGATAAACGATAAAAGATTTTCATATTAAATCCTGCGTCTGTTATAAAGTTGTGTTAGAAAGATTTGCGACCACCTATCCTTTAGCATAATCTGAGCTTTTTCTTGTGTCTGTCTGTGAATTGAGTTACTTTAGCTCGCAAGCTTTCGTGGGTGAAATGAAATAAAAAATATCCGAAAAATTTTATTAGAATAATGAAATATTAGACAAGTTTAAAGACATAAATGTTATATTGATACGTACACGTCTAAAAAAAATATGGCAGGCTACTTGACTGTGCAGAATTTGAACTTGAATTTTGGTTACCTATATTTTTGCTGCTATCACCTGCTCATTGGCAATCATTCAATAAAAGTTTTATCAAAATACATCAAATAATCTAATTATTTTGTTACCTTCTATGCGACCTGAATATTGTCCCTAACTCAGGATTACTAAAAATATTAAATGCAATAATAATAATAATAATACATGGGACATCCCACACAGCCCCATCTAGTCCCAAAGCAGGCAAGTATTATGCTTGCGTTATGGGTGACTATACTACACAACTGATATACATACTTACATATTTTTGTTTTATTTTTTTATAATATACACATGTATATTTGTATATTATATATGTTTTTTTTTTAATTGTTAAATTTTATTTATTTTTAATAATATATACATTTATTTAATATTTTACACCCAAACCCGGAACGAAATCAACGTGTTCATGCACACAAACATTTGTCCCGGGCGGGAATCGAACCCACGACCCTTGGCTCGGCAGTTAGGGTCTAACCACTCAACTAATCGGTCGTCAAATGTGTTACACACACTTATTAAATTATATACATTTAATATGAGTAGTGTATATCCACACTTAGTCGTGTTGTAGGTAGTTTTTATGTCACGATTGTGAACACATGAGTTATAAGTTAGCTTAAGGACGAGAGAGATGGTAAGTACGCATAAATGAATATTGCTTAGAATTAATTAAAATGACTCATAAATTTGAACTCCTGTTTTGTCCTCTTATAGGGTTTGATTTTGAAACATCTTTTCGTAATGTGTTATAGCATAATGAAAAATCGTGATAGCCCAGAGCGCAACGAACCTGTCTCAAATTTATAAGGCCCCATAGGGTCATGGTTCGAATCCGGGCGTGTACCAATGAGTTTTTCTGACTTAAGTACACAATATCACTGACACCGTGCTTCGGAGGGCACGTTAAGCAGTCGGTCCCGGACTCTGTCAATAGATGGCGGTCGTTACAGTTCCCAACCCGCAGTGGAGCAGCGTGGTGGACTTAAGCTCCAAGCCTCCCTCCTCACCCTGGGGAAGGCCTAAGCCCCTGTAGTGGGGTAAAAATGGGCTGATGATGATGATGATGATAATGAAAAAATTCAAGTGTCTAGACCAGCGCCAAAGGTTCGGCGTTGATATACAAATTTAACACCTATTTTAATCCTTTAAAAGTTAAAGTTAAAAATCAGTTATACTAGTATGAGTAATTTTTTTAGTAAAATATTGATAATATTTGAGACATCCCACACAGCGCCATCTAGTCCCAAACTAAGCAATATTTGTGCAATGTCTCAAGTTGATATACTTACGCTTCATTTAAATTTTTCTGTACAAACTTTAGTACCCATTTTCATCTCAATGGTGGAATATTGATAAATCCTTTCTTACTAAATGTTTACGTTAGACGAATCACTGTGAAAGATTTTAAAATTCTGGACACACTTTAACAAACACTTGACACAAAAAAAATATAAGTTAACACAGTAAGAGGCTATTAACTGAGGTAATAAGGTTATTTAGCGGTTCCCAACCTCTTTAAGGATCAAAAATCATTTGAAAATTAATAAACGTGTCTTATTTCAGACCTTTTTATAAACGCTAGTTTTTTTGTGCCAGGGTTTTTTATTAAGTAAGTACGAGTATATCAGAAATGTATTACAAGAAACATTTAAAACAGTAAGTTTACTTTTAACTTTAAATTCTTACATTTTTTTAACTTTAAAAAACTTATAACGATGTTCATAATAATAATAATATCCGGGACATCCCACACAGCGCCATCTAGTCCCAAACTAAGCAAAGCTTGTATTATGCGTACCAGACAATTGTTATACTTACTTGAATATTTTTTATTATATATACATATATAATAATAATAATATAATAATAATAACACATACAATCACAACAACGCCTAGGTCCCAAACTAAGCATTAGCTTGTATTTTGGGAACCATGCGAAGACGCTTACATACATAAAACAACCAAGACCCGGTGCCAGTATTAATATTCATAATATAAATTGACGACCGATTAGCCTAGTGGGTAGCGACCCTGCCTACGAAGCTGGCGGTCCCGGGTTCGAATCCATCGAGTCAGTATTTAACATAACATATAACATACGTATACATCACAGATAAACAATCTACGCGCAGCACTGTGGTGCAGCTTGCGTTGCTGCGTACATTATATATATTTACAATACCTATGTTTATGATTTTTCGTGGACTTAAGTCGAGTGCTTTTGAAAATGGGTCTAGAAATGAAACATTTGTAAAGTCAACACTGGTAAGACGTCATTTTACAGTCAATGAGAAATTATTAATAAAAATAATTCCTTTTAGTAGGTGACTAACAGTGATAATCTCGACAGCTGTAGGTACTATGGGTTCTAAACAACTGAAATACATACATGAATATTTCACATTTTTTTACAATACATACGTGTATATTTATTTATTTCACATCCAGAAATGGAACAAATAGATATGTTCATACACAAAAATATTTGTCCCGGGCGGGAATCGAACCCACGATCTTTGGGTTTACAGTCAGCGTCTCCGACCACTAGACCTATCGATCAGTCAATAAATATAGCCTCAACGTATTAAAAGAAACGTATCCACTAATCCGCACTGAAGGAAAATGGTTGACTAAGCTCCAAGCACCCTCATCCCGAGGGGAGGCCTACGCTCTTGCAGTGAAGCATAAAGGGTGGATATTGTGGTATTCAAAAAGTTATTAAATAGAATAAACTAAATAGATGTTTTCCGAACGCCATACCAAAAATTTTGCATTAATTTAATATCTTATCAAGCTCTTCTTATATGTATTGTAGATATGAAGGTACAAACGTTTCAGCGCTTTCAGAAAACTTTCATATTACTATATTTCTACGGCATTTGTTTGTGACCGTGCTTTCTAGGACCAAATTTATGATGGGGAAGTATACGTATCGATAACAAACATCGAGGATATACGTTACTCCTTAAGAGTATACATATAAAGCTTTGATGGAATACACGACGCGGCGCGGCGTCCATAATACTACAATAGTCATATAATTATTCAAACTTGAACTTTAACGCGTAATCTAATAAGTTCGATTTTACAACTTTATTTGAGTTTGAGGACACCGCCGTTCATACGTTGTTTTGGTAATTTGAAGCGCCACTTGAAACCAACGTAATTTTGTACTGTCGTCGCGAGAATAGAATCTTCTACGTCAAGTGTTATGTATTAAGTACTTTCACGTACATACTAGGGTCAATCCCTTCTTTGTTTATCAGTTTACACGTAATACGATTTAAGCTGAGCTTAGAATATCAAATTATATGTAGGCGTGAAGCTTTATTATGAGCTCTTTGACGGTATACTTTGTTTTGTTATTCAATTTGTATATGAAATTTTGCCGAATAAATCAGACAATTTAATAATTATTAAAGTGTGTTTAGTATGTAAGTGTCTTATATGTTACAATATATAGTATATATCATGAAAAGTAGAATATGCTATTACCGTTAAAAAATAAACCGAGAGAATATACCATTCATTTTAATTACGTTTCTAAAAAAAAGCTCCGAGTTATATTAAACATATCTTCACTGGAGTAGCTAATTGTCATTTTTTAGATAATACTCAGTGAGATTTTTTCGTCAACTTTGTATGCCTTATAGACTACAAGCCAGTGGAAAAAATTAACATGTGAAATGAACCACCGTGAATAACGCTTAGAAGGCTGTTAATCAGAAAATAACTCTGAGCGCTATACCGTCATTTCTGAGCAATACAGGTGAGTACGTGAGTGAATGGAATATCTCAGGTACAAATTACGACAAATTATTAATGTACGGCTTTGTTATAGTGTATAGATGATTAAAAATAAATGTCGAAAAACCTAGTGCCGTACTAAAGTGGTGGTGCCGGAAGTTCTGAGTTCTGATATAGTAACAGCCTTCTAAGCGTTATTCACGGTGGTTCATTTCACATGTTAATTTTTTCCACGGGCTTGTAGTCTATTAGGTATTACTAAAAAGATCTGCTTTTGAAAAAGAGTAAGTTGGTTTAATTTTCACAGTAAAACAAATTATTATCGATAGGTACAGTGTGGTAATGAGTCATACGTAAAAACTACGCACGAGAAAGGGGTGGCCATTCGGTGTAGTAGGGAAGGGTATCCCGCCGGTGGCCACTTACCGACACAATATCAGTTACCCGCCCATAACCTTGTGGCACCATGTATTTTATCATTTTCACCAAAGATTAATATGAAAATATGGAATGTGATGTATAAATAATTTTTATTTTCGTTTTAAATTAGTTTTATGCCTATAAAGTTCTGTATACATTTTGAAAATGTAATGTGTGATAGGAAAATCGTACGATTTTCAGATTTTAACTATCGAAATGTATTTATATGAAAATATCGTGTGCAAAGAAACACTCACAGGCTGTCTCGAAAATAACTTTATTTTATATACTTAGAAATAAAAATTTCTTCTCTTCTTTTAACATTGGTACGTTCAACGGTTGGGCATTTCTAGGAAACCATGTAGCAAAAATACGTCTATGATCCGAGCGAAAGGAATTGTGTCAGTGAATTAGCGGATAAAATAATACTGGGCTGCTAACTAACTACGTTTTTGACTTTTGACGTACCTTCATGAAAATCCTGACACTGGCGTTGAACTTGGCTTTAAAGCGAGAAAGTCAAAGAAATTAAAATTTAAATAGAGTTTTCCAAGGGACATGTAAGTTTTGAATGTGAAAAACATGTTTTTAAAATAGTCATGATTTGGCTTGAACTACGAGTTCAGTCATACACTGTGTGACAATCAGTGGAACTAACAGCAAGTTCTTTACAGTTAATTTAGCTATTTTAAATTTCACTTTTAAGCGATTCATCGCTGAGTTTAGTTTCTAAAGGGCAATAGAAGGACATGAAAGAAAGTGATAAAAGTAAGAATGGAAAAAAAGTAAAAAGAAGTAATAAAATTTTATTGTAATAAAACAACAAAATAGCTTTGGATGCACCTAAAATGTATGCGCCAGTATAATTTGTTTTCAGGACGAAATAATATCTACAAGCTTTACATCACGCAACGCAACCAATCTGTGAGCTTTTATATAATGTCTGGATGGACCCTCAATGTCAACAAAAATGACAGGTCAATTTTTACATAATTGTTTGTGTGACCGAGCAGACCACATACACTCACTACGCCATACTATTTATGTACAAACCATCTCTGTGTACGTGAATTATAACCGAACAGTTAGGTGATATTTTCATCTAATTTTTTGACGCTGACTCTTTATCCAGACAGTATATAATCAAAGTCTGTAATCTAGCACTGGTGTGAAATATTTTGACCTCTTAAACAGGTAGTTTATAACATTTGATAAGTAAATCTGTATCACATTACTTACTTCCTATTTAGGATATAAGTATGTACGGCATCAACTGTTAAAATGGTGTCACTTTAAAGCAACGTTGTCTAGCAGTTCGCCAAAGCCACTCTAGTAAAGTTACATTGCTGACTTAAGTGCGAAACTTAGTTAAGAGAGATTAGTTGAGGTAGAAGGCACGATGGGAGGCACGTAGCTTCTGGCGTCTGCCGCTTACAACAGCAAACTTCGTTTTACATACAAACAGATGGAATGGCGGAACAGTTTATTTTCCACTTTGATGTAATTATTAGAAGCTGTGTTGAAAGAAAGATTCGATACGTGGAAACCTGTGTAAACTCAACAGCAAAATACGCCGTAAAGTGTGTGAAGTTTTAAAAGTTTCTAGTGCATTTAGAAAAGTAAATAAATGATGTTCTGAGTATTTATTTAAACTAGTGGTCGCCCTGTGGTCGAAGTTCGACCGTACTCACTTTTTGAAACCACCAATAATAAATAGGCCAGGGTGAGTCAATTCAAACTGCATCAAACGACAGCCTGGACACAGATTTTACCTTTATGTCTCCTACTTCACATAAACTTTAACAATGCCAAATCTGAACCCCTCCGCGCGCAAAATATGCTTGAAAAGGGGTAGGTACAAAGTTTTCTCTTCACGTTTTAATATATAAATTATTAAATCAAGTGGTTTTGGTTCCCTGTGAAAGTAACAAATTTTTCAAAAATGTAAATATACAATTTTTTTTCTCAAAAATAAATCTGCGACCCCTTTGAACGCTTTTCGCTATTTCTCATGGTTTAGGATTTGGTCATATAGTCCCATCTCAGAAATTCACCTGTATATATATTTTAGCGAGATTTTAGCTTTCTGCATTCCTACTCCACATAAACTTTAACTATGCCAAATCTCACACTCCTCGGTGCACATAGTAAGCTTAAAAAGGGATCTAAAGTTTTTCCTTCACGCATTAATATAGTATATCATCAAAATAAAATAAATTGTACTTCAACCGGAGTGCAACTTGCCACTCATCGGGTTCGATGTTGGCTATTTTGCGTGAAAAGTTTCAGAGCACAGTTTTACACTTTCAGTGATGTCATCCAGCCGCAAAGATCATGTGACGTATTTAACTGCTTTCATCAAAATTTTGCGAGATGGCGCTATATGATATTATCCAAACAAATTATCAGCACCTACGTAGTAGGTAATATCGAAAAATATATTTAATCAGTATGTGGTACGTATAATCGTACGTAACGCGGCTCCACAAAAAAGAAAAAATGATTTCTGATACTTATATTATTCAGCAGTTAAAAGTAGGAAGAATATAAAATGTATAACTAACGAGCGAACATGCTCGTTGCCGCGCTTTCATATAAAAACAACTGAAAATACCCGATTAATAAAATCGAAATATTTTCTTCAATTCTGTCTCTCTGTCTTCAATTCAATTCAATCTGACGACCGCTTAGCCTAGTGGGTAGCGACCCTGCCTACGAAGCTGGAGGTCTCGGGTTCGAATCCTAGGTCGGATCAGTATTTATATGATGAATATTTATACTGGTACCGAGTCTTGGTTGTTATATGTATGTAGTGTCTCCGCTTGGCACCCAAAACACAAGCTAATGCTTAGTTTGGGGCCTAGACGTTGTTGTGATGTATGTTATGTTATGTTAATTACTTTTTTTTTAAAGAGTTGGAAAACTGAATTTTTATTTCATTTGAACCACGTTCATCGATGAAAACCAAGTTTGTGAATTGAATAACGTTCCCATAATCTTTATCTCCATGACAAAACATTATCGATTAACAAATTTTGTCACACGCCCCATATAAACTACAAAATTATTTTACCATATTCATACGTAATATACACATGCGATCTGTCACAAAAAAATTAAACACTAAAAAGTATTACACATAAACCACTCGAACTTTATGAAAATTAAGGGGATTCAAGCGAGCCATTTAAAAAGTACTCAGAAACAATATCCGGATCCCGCTTTAGTTACCGGAAGTCGTTTAACAGACCCTTTGAAAAAAGAACCTTCCCACTAAAAAGGTCCTTCAGATAAGGAATACGTTTTGGGAGAATTGCGTACATCACGCTACTGGCTAGAACCAAAAGGGTGAGTGCATACACCCATTAATAAAGGTTGCATAATAGACGCTTTTGTTATTTTTTTTGTCGAATATTTACATAAAATGTTACTAATGGAGTTTTCCTTTCTTGTCTATTGATTGCTGTTGATTGAAAAAAGATTGTGGGTTGATGAATTATTGCTGTTGGAATTATTATTATTATTATATTTCAATGGTACTTCTTTAAGAAGTACCATTGAAAAGGATTTCAATTTATGAACCTTACGTTCTCAATAGCATCATTTGGATAGCACTGTAAGTCAAATCTATGAACCATGCCTATTGTACTAGTTATTTTGCCTAACTGTGAAAATGTTGTTAGCATTAAAAATTAACATTATCTCAGGACAAGTTACTTGTACTTTACATTCATACGAAAAGTACTGCAATATCTAAATTTAATAGTTCTGAAAGCAAATCTGGGGGAGGCCTAAGCCCCTGCAGTCAGTTCCCAACCCGCAGTGGAGCAGCGTGGTGGACTTAAGCTCCAAGCCCCTCTCCTCACTATGGGGGAGGCCTAAGCCCCTGCAGTGGGGTAAAAAAAATGGGCTGATGATGATGATGATGATGATGATAAAAGCAAATAATCGTATGTGTTGACAGTATAGGTTGCGCGTAATGATCGACAGAATGATGTTGGATGCCGCATGCCGGTCGCCCTCATTAAACAATAAAAAAATATATTGACCGTCCGGTTGGCCGAGAAGATACCTTAACCAAGGTCTCTTCTCGGAGCCAAGGGTCGCGTAACAAGGAGCCAAGGGTCGCGTTCCATTTTCGTCCGGGACAAATATCCGTGTGCACGAACATGTATATTTGTTCCGTGTCTGGGTGTAGGTAAAATATCTTGAAATGTAAGTATTTATGTATTATAAAGAATATTTATGTATGTGTATCAGTTGTTTAGTACCCCATATAACAAGCATAACACTTGCTAACTTTAGGACTAGATGGCGTTGTTTGGGATGTACAAGATATTATTATAATATATGTTTTTACATTTTGTTAAGTTTTGGGAATTAATATACATAGTATTTGAACACGTCGATTTTAAAAAAAATGTAATGTGGTAATAACAATAAAAACATACTTCAAAGTTATTTCAGAAATGCTTCCTCTAAAATACTGAAAGGTGTTGACCCTTGTCGTCCTGGTGTGCTGGATTGCTGGGGTTTCCGGGCAACTGAAATGAAGTCCAGTTTATTCATATTCTACTAAAAAGTGCCCAGAGCGTAATTATTTACGCCGAATCTGGAGCACACGTTCAAGAATTCTAATATAAAATTATTAGATCAAATATTTTAAAAAAATATATAAATCTTGGACACTATCACTGATAACGTAGATGGGACTCTCCTTTTATGGCCCATTGGGTAAATTTCCATGTAAAATAAATAATGGATTGATTGTTTAGTTTTAATTATTAATTGTACCTATTTATTTATTGTAAGAATTTGTTCATATTTAATTTACTGTTTTGTTTTAATACTTAATATGTATAGATCCAATCAAACTTTATGTCGGATCGGAATACAACACTATAGGCATGCTTGCGTAGGTTCAGTCATATGCCCCTCGCTCCACTGCGTCCCGCTACACCTAAAACTGGTTACTGCGACGCGACTTGTGCCTATGTTCACATCCGCCATAAAGGTTGATTGGAACTATAAATGCCGGGTAAAAATGTTAAAATTACTATGGGGCTAGCCCCCTATACTAAATGATTATTATTGTTGTTGTCAAGTAGGACACTGCTGTCACTTTTAAACGTCATAAAGCTAAAATGCAAGTTCGTATTTCGTACGCGACCACTCTAAGAAGTACACTGCAAGAAACTTATTCTATTTTGGTGGCGGTGCTACAAGCAATTGTCTTAAAAACTAAGTGGATTAGAGCTATTTCATCTGAAGCACTTTTATTAATTATACTTTCTTTTTAATTTTATTCAGACATAAGTTGTTTTTTTACATAATTCTTAAATTTCTTGATTGGCAAGTCTATTAGCAGTAGCAGTCAGAGTATTAAAGCCATTATCAGCAAATAGCCATTGCTTATTAAAAGCATTATGTAATATTTATAACTGATTTCTGTTTAGAATGTTTAAATTGTTTTTCGCATATCTGCAGTACCTTATAATTGGAATGTCTTTACCTAAAATGTAACAACATTTTGTAAATTAGGCTGTTAGCTTCCCAAACACAATAAATTGAAATAAAATTATATTTTCTTGGCTGTTTACTATAAAATGGTTCAAATCAATACAAAGTTGGTCTGTTGTTGCTTACAACCATTGACTTAATGTTACGGCGCTACGTCTAGCTCTAGATGAAGCTAATCTTGCATGTGAAATCTGTGTCTGTCTGTTCCGGCTAATCTCTGAAACGGCTGAACCGATTTTAATGAATCTTCACGGACATAAAATGGAGGATTCAGGAGTGACATACACTAAATATATTTTGCCTGTCTGCCCATCTGTCTGTTGAGGCTAATCTCCAAAGTAGCTTAGAGTTCTTGCGTAAACTTTCGAAGTTGTAGAAACTGTATCGTAAAAACCATGCGAACGTATATAACGTATAGGTATGTAAGTTAATATACACAAGAAAATTAAGTAACGCTCTTCTGAGGTGAGTGACGGGTACAGTTATAAATAGTATCTAGGTATAAATATGTTTTCCCATTTATCAAAGATTAATCAATTCTTTCATGGGCAAGTATTAAGTACTTTTTTGTAATAAAAAGTAATAATAATAGTAAGTAATTAGAAAAATGAAATTAAACTGACAGCAGGTCAAAATTGGAGAAGGGTTGCTCGCGATAGAAAACAGTGGAAGTCATTAGAGGAAGCCTATGCCAAGAGGCACACCGAAACAATAGACATTTTGTGAAATTTTAATATACTAGTTGTGGTTTTGTTTTGTTTCGGAGTAAAGGGCGTTATTATTATTATAATAGAAAGTAAAACCAACTGATATGAAACTTGTTTGTCTCTGTCTGTTTGGATGTTTGTCGAGAATCGGCTGAATGAATGAAAATATTTATAATATTTTTTAGTTATATAGACTATAAAACGCCATTGTCTTAATTTAATTTACAAAATGCTTACCCTATTGAGGCCAACAGATAATTTTGTATAAAAATCTGAAAAAAATTAAGAAATAACAAAGAAAATTTGTATTTGACTTGACGGAAGGTACGAAATTTAAAAGACTTGATTCAGCATTTAGATAATTTACCCCTTGGGCGTAAAACAAGGATTGAAAGTTTGTGTAAAAGTTCCGTCATATCGAACGTTATATCAATGAAAATTGTTAAATAAAGTTAATTTAAAAATTCAGGATTTCAGAAGGGGATGAAATAGGGTATAAAAGTTTGTACATAAATTCCATATTTTTTTAAATTAAAGCAATAAATTTAGTGTTTAGCCTTTTGGTTGGGAATTAAATTAATAAATTCAATAAATTTGCAAAATAAAACTAGTTTCGAAAAATCGCATTCCTTAACTTTTCGATGATATTAATAAAGCTCAAAAAGTGTTTTTTGAAAAGGCTCGGGTCACAGTGTATAAATTTGTTAAGCCGGCAGCAACTCAAGAACATACTACAAGTAAAATTGATTGAATATTTGACCACCATTTAATATATTATTTATCAAGAAAATATAGAAGTAGGCCAAATACGATAACAAAATTTGTAAAGAAAATTATATTCGGTTGAAAAATATGGAAATTATAGGCTATTAGAATTTTATCTCTGTATCTTTCTTGCAAAACGAAATATAACGTTATCTTAAATGACCTGACACACACACACACACACATAGGTTCGCCGTAAGGTATTGCCCTCTCTGTCTAACAGGACATTTTCAATATTCATAACTTTGTTAATACTGATTTATTTTTTTAAATTCTTTCACTATTATCATATATTTAGAAAATTCTACATATTCAAAAAATGTCAACTAGGCTATTGTTAGAGAACTCTTTGAACTATAAGTTATGTTGTTATGCGTTTTGGAAACGTTTGTTTTTTCTAAAACCGTAAGAGAACAGCTTCAAGCGTTCTCGAGTTATAAACGGAATTTAATAACAAGTAATCATATACCCCATATACCTACTACAATAAACTAGATATTCACTCTCGTGGAACCATTCAGGCAAACTAAATCGATACGTGTATATAGCTACCCTTCATATTCGTTCCTATCGGGAACCCTTAAATGGGTTAAGTTAATCCCTCGGGAGTGGATCCCGTACTACACCAATCGGGATATTATTTACGGTCGATGTAATTGATCAATGAGGGTAAACAACGAAGATGTATTTTTGTTTTGGATGTGTAAAAAAATATGTATTACACTTTAAATGTAGTAATATTTATAGTAACTATACTTAATATCTGGGGCTTCTTATCCATGGTCTCGAACTAGGCAGAGCCTGTATTATTGGTGCTAGACAATTTATATCCAGGGTGTCTCAGAAATCGACGTCAAGCCGGAAACGAGTGATGTAGAAAGTAGTGAAAGTTTACAAAAAAAATATTTCGAAAAATCTTAGTCATACTTTTACAATTATCATCATCATAATCATCAGCCTATTTTACCCCACTGCAGGAGCTTAGGCCTCCCCAAGGGTGAGGAGGGGGGTTTGGAGTTTAAATCCACAACGCTACTCCACTGCGGGTTGGGGATTGTAACGACCGCCATCTATTGACAGCGGGACCGACTGCTTAACGTGCTCTCCGAGGCACGGAGTAAGTGATAGTTAATGTACTTAAGTCAGAAAAACTCATTGGTACACGCCCAGATTCGAACCATGGCCCTATGGCCTTATAATTTGAGACAGGTTCGTTGCGCTCTGGGTTATCACGACACAATTTACGATTCACGATTTTATTAAATAATAAAATCGAAAAAACTGACACTGATGATTCGAAGCAGTCATATTTTAATTTTAGACTATAATTTATGGAAGGCTAATTCAGGGATACGTTGCAAAAAAAAAACTAAGAAACGAAAATATTTGCTGTCGCTACTTGAAAAATCATCACAGAGTGTCAGTTTTCTCGATTTTTTTTTGGTGTCTAAACTTCGGAAGTTCATGATGAGTGATGACAAAGATTTTTTAAATATATTTCTCTGATAAGATCACCACTTGCCTCAATACCTGTTTCCGGCTTGACGTTTGTTTTTTGGGACACCCGATATACGTAAATATTTATATAATACGTTAATATATAATAATATAAACAGATTCAAATACATTATTTTGTCCTTACCACCTTCATCGTTTAAATTAAATCAAGTAATTTAAAGTTATTATGAGTTAAAAGGAAAAAAGTAAAAATACCGTCTGTCTGTAGAGACCTTTTTTCTAGGGGAATGCATAGAGGTATCAAGTTGAAATTAATATCTTGTGCTTTGCTCTACGGTCCCATAGACTTATAAAAAAATGGAGCTTTTGAGTCAACCTAGTAAAAAACGTGCCATATGTGCCACATATTTGGACACTCGCAAGTAAATCAAAATCTATGTGCTACTTTGCGTTTATATAGAATCATGGAATTAGGCAAGAAATATATTCTTACCACACAAAAAAAATAATAAATCCGAAAATCGTTATTTTATAGCTATATGATATAAAAATTATGTTTAAATTGAAATAGGCGTTTATGTGGTATTCTGGCAGAGTGTAACGACAAAACCGAAATTATATGATTATTATTATAACTGTATATAACTCTCAGAGCTTACGTGTATAAAAAGTCGACTACGGGAACAAAAAGGAAAAGCATAATTTATAAGTTCACATGTGCGAAGCCTTGGGCAAACGCTAAGGAACTATATGGTATGAATCGTTTAGTATACAGATAGATTCCGTGGCTAAAATTTGCCTTCGTTGAATGTTGGGTATCGAAATATTACATTTCTTTCACAATGTTAGCAGATTACGTAAGCAATCGCAACCGAATAGTCTAGAATAAACGATGCCTAATAGCAAATGTCAATATTCGTAGATAGATCATATTTCAGTGGTAGCAGGACTTATGAAAATAATAGAGACTGAATGAAGAAAATGTTTGAGGGTTACAAACATTTATATGTCCATTACACGTGCACGTTTCAAGAATGAAATTTATTTTAAAGAGTTTTCGCTTTGAAGTTATTTAAAATTTTAGATTTAATTAATTAATTATTTAAGATAACGTAAAAATTGTCTGTTAAAAGTATTCTATTTTAATTTTTGGGATACAACTGAAAGTGTTATTCATTGGTTTTTACCATAACGTTTAGCAGTATTCAAAAAAAAAAACACTTTGTAAAAATTGCGTAATCTTTAATTTATAATTTTTATAACAATCAATGGTACCAATTACGTAAACGTAACTATATATTTTGTCATATTTTTTATTACTCTACCAGACAAATTAAATCACAAAAAAAAGCTTATTTGTTAATATTAGTTACTAAGACACAAAACATATGTGAAAGAAATATAAAATTTAGTAAACCTGTGTACTCGTTGTTGGCGTTTATAATACATAAATAAATAAATATAACTTAACATCCTGACATCCCACACGGCGCCATTTAGTCCCAAAGTAAGCAAGTATTATGCTCGTGTTAAGCGTACTAGAGAATTGACATACATTCTTAAATTTTCCTTATAATATATACATATATAGACACTTTTACATCCAGACACGGAACAAATAGATATGTTTATGTACAGAAATATTTTTCCCGGGCGGAAATCGAACCCGCGACCCTTGGCTCCCCAGTTAGAGTCTCTAACCACTAGGCCAATCAGTCATACTTAATTCCTTTTTTGTAAAGACAGGGATAAAGTTTTGCGTATAAAGTTATTTAATTTAAAATAAAGTTAATCCTATTCAAATGAAGTATTTAATTTTAGTATTTGTTGTTGTTTGACGTACACATTTCAAGTTATTTAGTCATTAATTAAATGAATGTTTCTTGCACCATAAAATAAATCGTTTATTGAACGACTCATCTAAAACATGTTGTACGAATAATAGAACTACTAAAACAGCAACAAAGTTAAAAAAAATATATTACATTAAAGAAACACGCCATTTATGCATACAGTGGCGCGTAATTACGTAGATAATACCGTAATGCAACGCGACCAGGTCTCTGGGGTGATATAAACTTAAAGCTTGTGGAGGTTTAACTTTATTCATTCGCTATAAACAAGAAATTATCTAAAGCATTACAAAACAGAATAAATTAATATTAATTATTATTTACTGTGCTTGTTTTCGTTTACTAGTAGCGACCATGTTGGATGTTTGTCAATCACGAATTAGGAAGTATATGAATCGAAAATATTTTTTGTCTAAAAGTAGATTATAAGGCTGTTTGATATAATTATTTCCTTCTAATGTCCATCTTGGTTTTCCTAATAATGCCATAAACAAAAAGTATAGAGCCATGAAATATCCTCTAAGAGCCATAACGAACACATAAACACAAACCCCTTTTTAACCTCTTAAGAGGATTGTAAATTTTTATACAAACAGCGTGAACGGTTGCACCCCATTAAACCTTAACCGATTGGCGTAAAAAAAAATATGATATTCAGATCAACAATAAATAGGTTTATAGGTTTTCTTATTTTTTAATATTTTCATATATCATAAGAAAAAGAAAACTTTTCACACGTCAACATGAAACTATAATATAAATACAATAATTTATTACTAAACTTAACAAACAGATAAAAAGTATAGATTTAAAACGCTTTTCATATGTATTACTTAACAGGTGTACAGTACAGTGCTTACAATAAACGCTTTCTTTTTTGCAGTATAGATCAATAAAAAAAACCCCAACAAATGCAACATACACTGATTTGTGTTGCGTCTTTATATAAAAAAGTCATCTGACAATAGATTTCTATAGGTAGGTAGATAGGTATATTGTTTTTAATACAACTTTTACATTACTAGAAAACATTATAAAATCAGTAAAAACTTAAAAATATTATCTCTATATCTAAATTTTTTGTACAACGTAAAAGAGGTAAGGAATGACGGACTAATGAAAATTTTTTATCTTATTAGCTTTCCATCCGCGGTTCCGTTACGTAGACACTTCTTCCAGGATAAAAAATAGGCTTATAAACAGCTTATAAACGATATCTATGCAAGAATTATAGCGGTCCCCGTCTGTTTAGTTTACGCCATAGGAGCCGCAGGCAGAAAGCTAGTTTGAAAATAAAATACAGGATGGAATTTTAACAACCATCCAAAAAGTTTTTAGATGTTAGGTATCTAAACCTCATTCCGTAAATAAAAAATATAGGTTACATTTTCATAATAAATCATTTTATCTACAGTGTTATTTTATAACGTTTGCTTGCCTTCTTTGTGACGACGCGCCCGAGACCTTTAGCCCGACACGGGGCGTAGTGTACAGCGGCCGCGAATGGTGACTAGAGTTATTGGTTTTTTCGGGAAAGGTTTGTGTAATAATATCTCAATAATTTTCTCTTGAACGATACTAAAAGGAAACAAGACGGCCATCGGTTTTTTACAAAGATCATTTGATGGTTGTTAAAATGTCACCTTGTATAATTCATGTATCTAGCCGATAATTTAGCTTACTATGAGTTAATTGTTTTTTAAATCGGTTAAGTTGTTTTCGAGTTTATTCGTCATTAACAAAAAATCAAAACTTTCTCCTTATGATATTAGTGTAGATAAAGTTAAATTTCATTTTACATTATAATTCATAATATGAGTTGTCGTGAATGCTTTTAAATTTATCTTTAGAAATTTATTCTCTCCTACGCGTTAATTAGAACTAAACGTTTTGTGCTTGAGGTTTGTTCGTGACAGATCAGAGGAATTACTATCAAACACGGGCAATGAAGAAACTTTATCCCTCGTTATCAAGTTTGAATTTGAATAAGGATTGTTCAAAATTCGTTGTATACGTCGTATGCTTTCAACTTTTTTATTATCCAACGAAAAATCTTTAAGTTGGACCGTTTAATTATTATTTCAAGGAAACCATAAAAGTAGAAAATGACTAGAAGTCTTCTTCTGCGTTTACCGTCTTACCATTCATACTCTTGCTAGCTGGTGCAAGAGAGCAAGTTTCAGTCCACGAGGTCCCCGCGCGCTGGTTTTCACCCCCACAGTAAATTGCGGTTGACATTCTCGATTCTATGAAGTGACATTTGTGACTCTAAAACCAAACGCAGCTGTCAAATTTATTTACTCTATGAAATTACGCAACCTAAATTTATTAATGATGGAATTACATCTTTTTTTCAGTTGTTTTATTCATGAGGTATAATTTCCTATTTTGCTTCTTTATCTAAAAAATTAAATTCATTATTTTTATAAATGAAATTGTTAGCGCTGTTTGTACTTTTAGTAATCGTCGATGCATGGAACCAAAAAAATTTCCATTACAACTGTATATACTTGTATATTATTATAATATTAGTATATCATCGTGACGTCGTGGTAGCTTTGTGGTCGCAAACCCGCTTCATGTTTACAAGATAGTGGTTCGAATCCCAGGGCATGTACCAATAAGTTTTTTTTTGACTTAAGTAAATAACTATGACTCGGTGCCTAGGAGAAAAGTTAAGCCGTCGGTCCCGGTTGCCATCATGAGATGGCAGTTGTTAAAGTTCACCAACTCGCACTGGAGCAGCATTGTGGATTAAGCGCCAAGCACCCTAATTCCGAGAGGAAGCCTAAGCCCCTGCAGTGGAACATAACCGGCTGATATATGGAATATTATTGTGCACTTTTGAATTAATGTATAGGTATATTTCAGGGAGTGACTTACTAATCTGTAACCATGACCAGTCGTTGGTTATGGAATATAGATGTCATACATACATATGGTTAGGAAACTCTATGGGCTCTGTCCGCCAAAGCTCTGTGGAGCGCCCTTGAATAGAAGAATCGCGCGCTCATGAATCTTTCACGTCTCGACGGGAACGGCCGACGACAGCTGATTTCCTGACTGCTGTACGTTGCGCTAGTCGCTACGTTCCTATTTAAGAAAGTACAACTCAAAGCGGTATGGACAGCGTCTAAGCCCGTAATTAAAAACAATAAACTGTCAAGTTTTGACGCAAAAGGGGACGGATGAAAATGACGACTGGTGACAGCGGATGACACGACTACTTTCCTGTTTTCTGCTGCATCGCCGTCATCGCCGGCAAATAAAGTCTATTTTTATTTTATAAAATTTACATTCCTTAATCTTTGTCAACGTTCCCGCTGGGGTGAGTCCTATTGTGCTATTCCAAATTATTATAATTTGTAAGCTGTCTGTAGGTGCCAACTGCATAGGTTAAGTCTGGTTGCTGAACTGGATTTCATCGTCTTGGCACCTCTGGACATTCCTCCAACCCATCGACTGCTTCCAGGAACGTAGTATACTGCAACGTGCTTTTGGTGTGCTTACACGTCGGGTCACCGTGCGTGCACGTGGCCAGGGACAACCCTTGGGTCGCCGTCGGGCCTGTTGTTAAACGGCTACAGCACGAAGCATAGAAGCTGCAAAGTTCTACCTGGAGCAGTCGGGCTGGTAGCAATAGGAAACAAGCCTCGACTAGATCTTGTCCAGCTAACCACCTTATCTATTAAGTACCTAACTCGGAATGGAATCGTTCAGGTTAAATAAAAAAATAATATAACTGTTCACAGTAGATATTTTATTTAGAACCCACGAACTACCTAACCTACCTGTTGGCGAAGAGCTAATTGCCACACTGCATTGCAGCAAGGATCGTCTCCCGACAGTAATAACTCCACTGTGGGGTACGACGCGGAGGAAGGGTTTTTTCAATGTAACAACCCACAGTCAACTTATTAGTGTCATCAAAAGCAATTCTGAGAGCATTCGCAGTTGACACAGTCGAGTAGTCCCGTTTTCATAGTAAAAGCAGACACCCATCGTATTCTCTACTGTATACCTTACTTGCTGTGACTGTATACGTCTACTTCATTACTCTATGCTGAAAACAAAATAAATGAAATATATTAAGTAAAACGAATGAAAAAATACATTAATCGAATTTTGTTTATATCAATCGTCTGAAAATTGAGAATTAAGGTTAACATTTAGTCGTAGCGTTAAGGTCCTGTTCAAACAAAACTGAACAGCGATATCGCATATCTCTCAATCAAGAAGTCATTGGATAAACTCCCACGCATGTCGTGTGCTATAAAGAGGCTTTAGTCGAACGCATTACGTTCAGGGAGCGTGTGGATATTTGGAAATATATTTTTACTCTGTTTCTAGATATAAAATGTAGTTTTGGAATTTGTTCGTTTGTAGTAGCTAAATGAAAATATAAAAAAAAAAAAATTTATAAAATATAATAAATAGATATTTAATATTTTATTTACAGCTCCTATAAATTTAATATAGAAAGCCAATATAATACGATATACAAGTTTCAACAAAATTATAACATGTATAGTGTAATCGATAAATAAAATTAATCAAGACACGATTTAGAATAAACTTTATTACTTAAAAAAAAATTAATTACTTTTTAGCAATATGTGTACTATAAAAACGACTATAATAACAATTGATAAAAAAATTAAATTAAAATAATCTTACATCCTTGAATTTGAAGGCTGGAAGTAGAGAAATACAAAACTTAAGTAAATTAAAATTAAATAAAACTTGGAGACACTCAAGAGAACTCGGCCTAAAAAAGTTTATTTTCATGGGACTTCAGAATCGCAAAACATGTATATATGACAACAAAAAAATTTATAGATAATATTGATTTTTAAATCATCCTTCATTTACTATACTGCAAAATAAATATTAAAAAATATTACGGAAATAATTCATGTTACCAACCCAATAGTATAAATATTTTTTCTTATATCAATCATATTTACGGTTTATATACATTCAATGACCCATCAATCACCAACACAACAAAAAAATAGAATTTAGTTTTATTTTTTATTTTATGGATTTAGGCTTCTTTCCCTTTACATCAGAGTTTAAATTTGACCCTCTGGCTACACCTAGAGAAGTAGCACATTCATTTTGTCCGTGCGACTGTAATCGATGATTTGTCGCTCGACCGCCGCATCTGTTACGTTATGACCAAGGTTCGAAGCCATCCCGACCGAGAGCCGCGGACAAATCACAGCTAAACGGGACACTCGCCATAAAAGAGCTTTACCAAATTAAATTAGTCGGCGCAGACGCGTTGAGTTACAGTTATTAGACAGAGCGCAAAATCCACAAGACTTTGAAACCCTAATAAAATTTTAGTAGTTTTTATCTATTTATAGCCTCTCATAATTTTAGTGAATCCTACAATATAACACAATATACTGTACGTTAAAACTCTCTAAAAACAATTATTTTATTGACTTCACAATAATTTGATAAGTTGTATCGAATTTTATCAATCTTGTATCTTAAACAGTAAATGAAAATTTTAAAATACTACAAATTAATCAAGTATGATTTTAATGTTCACTTGTACTTATTTAAAATTTAATGTTATATCGAGTTATATGAGTAAGATCAATCTTATGACGTAGTTCACGCGCTCGACAGGCGAGCTGACATTGCAGGAGAAGATGAACGAACTAGAATAATTCCGCATATTAGCGTTAGCCAAATCGGTTAAAATTATTTGTATCAAATATAATTATTGAATTTCATTTCACATTTCTAAAGGTAAAGCCTAAATACTTAAAAAAATCTGGGAACAAATATTTATTACTCTATTATTTTAGTTAATATTGTAATATACGGAACATGTATACGTTTAGACCAAATATGAGCTTTTATTTATTTATTTATTTATTTATTGATTTATTTATTTATTTATTTATTTATCTATTACATAAATACTCCTTGCATTGCTTTTGTTGTCTCTTCATACATATTTCACAACAGGAGCCCAATTCGATCTTATTTACAAAATCACGAGTGATTTACGAATGGTGAAGAATCGATGGTTATTTAACCGAGTAACTTTTTTATCACAGCAATGGTCTTGTCAATATGAATTTTTGTTTTCGCTAGCTAAACAAAGATGTTCGCAAATAAGCAATAACTTTGGCGATTTAAATGTAAATTGCCCCCAATTCACCCTCGTATACACTTGTTAGAAATGTCAAACAGCACGGGGGCGTAGTTCTTCTATGTATGTGTCGCTAAGTAGCATGATCATTCGTTCCGAAATGGTCGAGAAGACGATTGGTTACAACCCAAACACTTTTCTCGGAATATTCGCGAATTTTCTTTTCAGTTCTATTTTCCACATAAATCCATAGATATAATATAAATAGATAGGGCCACAAATCTTCCCATTTCACAAAGATAAGAAATAATCTTTTATTATTTCATCTTGATGAAAAGATTAAAACATTATTCCCAGAGTTATGTTAATGCATTTCACTTACAGATCTAACGATTATAGTTTGAATGCATCAGAATATCTAAAGCGAAACGCAATTTATCAACTTCATCGAACGTAAAATTTATATTAACGCTTGTATATTCAAACTTTCCAAACTGATCGGTGTATTGGCAAGATGCCGATAAGTTTTTCATAAGAGATTTCGAGCGCCATCTGCTGTTTCTTGAGTCATTTTTAATTGTCAAAGTTCGTTGAGACGCCACGAAATTCCATAGCGAATTTATTGCACGATTGATTCATAATCAATTTGATTTATTATGCGTAATGAATTACCATTCATTCTCTATTCGTAAAGTATGAATAATGGGAAAACAATAAAATTATAATTTATTTAATCCTCACTAAATTAAAATTCTCTTTTCCTTTTGTAAATAATGCATCAGTCGTATGACGCATACATTCTTTTTTGTAATAAATGTGCTAAGATATTGTTGAGTGCACATCATCAACGTCGATCGTCAGTAATTCCGCATCACTAGTTTTTTCCAGAAAAAACTGCGTAAAACAAGTAAGACCAATTTAATTTGATTTTAGTTTTCTGGGTGATAAATTATGTAAGCACGGATTTAAAAAAATATTACTTGTACATTGTTAAAGACTTTTATAGGTTCTTCCACATTTCTAGTTCCGCTCATAAAAGACGATGAAATACAAATGACTATCAATTTAATTCGATAGAAGTTTCCTTTGAAGCTCTAAAACGTAAAAAGCTACGAAAATATGAAGCGACGAACTTAACAACAGCACGTGTCATAAAAAGTTTCTTATTTCCTTTTCAAACTCGAACCTTAAAGTGAAGGTTAAAGTTTGAAAAAGAAATAAGTAGCTTTTCATGGTGAGGTGAGAACTTTACAGTGAGATTAGTAAATTTATTGTGATGTGTATTTTAAACAGTCCAGTTTTAGGAAGTATCAATCAGTGGAAGGAATATTAATAAAAAACGAATAAAGAATTAATGGGTAATAGAGGTGCTGAAATTTCCTTAAAGATAACTTGTGATGGACTCATGAAGCAAATATTCACACAGGCTGAAATTTTTATTACCATCCATTATATTATGATCTTAAAGTAAAAATAATGAAACACGAGTTTTTTTCTTTTCGTGTGATTCAGTACAAATATATTGACATAGTTGTCGAATTATAGTCGAGATGATTGGGTTGAATCGCGTCGATCAGTGGCTGTCGGTGGAATATTTTCTCCTCTACACCCGCGATTTCACCTTTCTCATTCATATTTTACTTAGTAACCACGCTGTACCGATAATTATTTCGGGGAAAATATTTTAAATATGAAAAAAAAATTGACTTTTTTTCAAATATGGATGATTTCGATGCTACCCAAAGCCCAGAAAAAATTTTGCTGGTGATAAAAAAATCACTTGGTATAGGTGCGAGTAGTTTGATATTTCTCTTAAGTAGTGACTTAGCCAATACTTAAGTGACGTTATAAGTCTGTATACTTTATATTTAGTTACTAGTTGCCTTTAGGTGTTGGTTCCGGATATTGTAATATACTATACCATACTAGCCCATTATACCCCACTACAAATACAGAGGTTTAGGCCTCAAGATGAAGGTGATTGAAGCTTAATCCACCACTCTGCTCCAGTGAGGGTTGGTGGAGTTTAACGACTGCCATCTGGTGATGACAACAGGCACCGACAGCTTAACGTGCCCTCCGAGGCACGGAGTCAATAATAGTACTTAAGTTAGACAAAAATTCATTAGCACATGCTCGTTTCCGGGATTCGAACCACGACTTTCTAAACAAGCGGGCTCGCCACCACACGGCTATCACGACTCCACATATAATTCGGATAATGTAATTGAAATAAATTCTCGTGGTCTAATGATATTAGTTAGTCGACACACGCGTAACTTTTAATTTTACCTCCTTGGCTTAGAAGCTTGCCACAATAATTAATCCTGACGGTCATTTCTAGAAAGTCGGTACGCTTTTGGTTACCTATGTACCATTACTGAACGACGTACCTATATAATTCAATGTTATACACCAGTATCATGAAAAAAATAAGTTTCGTAGCGCCTTGAAGAAACTCCGGAGAAGATGATAATATAAAAGCATGATTAACGAGCGTTTTAGTGAAATTTAAAAGTCTTTGGAGACTTTGGATAATGTAATCTCTATAGGTACGAGAAATCACTTTGGAGATACCTTGGTAAATATTTGAAAATTACATGTTACGGTTGTATTTTAAAATATATGTCAAGACTGTTTGAAACATCCCTGGGGTCTAGCTCGAGGGATGTTTCAAATTCTTTTGTATTACTTCTTTGGTAACATCATGACTGTGTTATAGACCAAAGTTCAGTATTGATTCCACACTGTTGATTATTTGATAAAGGATTGATTGCTTAATTAGTTAACTGATTAATTGATTGCTCGATGATTGCTTTCAATGCATCGAGGTTTGATTGACAGACGGACGACAAACTAATCTTGTAAGCGTTCCATTTTTAAGCTACGAGTTCCTGACTAAACTGATCAAAACTGACGAAAGACTATCATCTAACATAGTACCTATATATGTTCAAACGTATTAATGCCTTAAGTATACATATAAATTGCCCTTGTTTTTTTATAAAGTTATGTTCTTCACATTATCTTTTAAACAAGTGCGAAAAATTACAAGTGCTTTTTTATAAAAACACCCGTATGTACTGGTATGTCAAATGTAAAAATAAACATAACTCCATAAACAAAAGCCATAGTCTAAAGTAAACTGTCCAGTCACGAATATGACCTTTTAAAGTTCCTTACCCATAAGGTACCAACGAGAACCTTCTTACTAAGCTTCCACTGTCCCTCGATCTGTCCGTCCGTCCATCACAGGGCCCTATCGTCTGAACCGTAATAGGCAGACACTTGAAATCTTCACAGAGTGTGTATTACTATAGCCGCTACAACAAAAAATACTCGTAATATACAAGAAACATGTTTTTTTTATGACGTATGGTGATTTATGGTTGTAAGATCATTGCTTACGTTTGAATTTTTTAAAAAGTATGTATTATGGCCGCTGTAACAGCAAATAATAAAATTTAAACAAAGTTAAAAATTAAAGAGGATCCCCACAACAAGAAACGTGTTTTTTAGCGTTTTTAGTGATTGGTGATTGTGAAATAATTGCTTACACTTGAAATTTTTATGATGTATGGCCGCTATACGAACAAATAATAATGACATAAAATTAAAAATTAAAGGGATTCAACATATACGAAACGTATTTTTTTATATTGTACGATAGTACGGAATCCTTCGTGTGCGGGTCCGACTCGAACTTGCGTTTTTTTATAATAAAATAAAAAATTAGATAACTTACAATAAGTGACACTAAGTAAGATAACTCATAAAAGTAACTATTTATGTTACAGATCGCCGACAATCAAGATGTGAAGATGGTCAGATGAAATATGGACGCTGTTGAAGATGATTGCCCTAACTGCACTTTCGATGTCATTCTTTACAACAACAGTATCTTCGCAAACAACGCCTCGGACAATGGCACATTCATCAATAAATTCTACTTTTTCCAGGTATGAACATCAGCAAATAATAGAGTACTGAGATTCAGAACTTTGAACTGGTAATTTAAACAGTCAACCCCTTTTCGCGCAAGTACCTACGCGATTAAATAGTCACCTTGAATTGTCAGACCAAAAATTTGATTGACTAAATATGTTTTGTGATATAGAGAAAGTATTCAACATATTATAGTACTATTTGACGACTGCTTAGCCTAGTGGGCCTACGAAGCTGAGGGTCCGAGGTTTTCCTCCCAGGTCGGGTCAGTATTTATATGATGAATATTGATACTGGTCTTAGTTGTTATATGTATGTGGTGTCTTTGCTTGGCACCCAGAACACAAGCAATGCTTAGTTTGGGGCCTAGACGTTGTTGTGGTGTATACGTTATTATTTAAAAAAATAATTCATTTTTTCGAAATACTTTTCATCGTGCTCTATGCAAAGTTACATTCGTCTAAACCAACTTTGAAAACACTTCTGCCAGTCTGGATCCGACATGTCAGAAATCGCAACTTGGTAGGTAGTCACGGCTGCTTCGGCGTTTGAAAAACATTCCTTTTATATTTTCTTTCACTTTTGAAAACAAACAAAAAGCAGGGTGCTAAGTCAAGGCTATAGGAGGAGTAAGTTAGGATTTCACACCAGATTCCTCAATAAAGGTCTTTGTTCTAAGGGGTGCTATCGTGAAACAGCATGATTCCCTAAGCCCGGTCTTTGGTTTTCTCTCCCGCACAGCTTGAAAAACTTTATGCTACTGTAGTATACTACTTCGACTTAATTATTATCTACAATTTTTTAACATTTACGTGGACAATTTTTTTCAACTTTGCTTAGTCTCCGCAGTTTTGCCGGTAACTGTAATTTTGGGTACACCCATACCGATGATTTCCATTTATTTTCCGGATCATATTTCATCCCCAGTAATGATTTCTGCAACACGTCATGATGCCCCTCAAAACGTAGACGCATTTCACGGCACCAATCGAGACGAACTTGTTTTTCGCTTTCAGTGAGCAAATGAATGATCCAACGACAACAAATTTCACTCCAAGATGTTGATGGTAGAACGCTCCCCGAAATAATGCTCAGGATCTTATAGATGCCTATGTCTGGTAATTCGTGGATCTTCCCGCACCACCATTTCAGTAGTCAACACATTTTCTGCAGTTACTGCTGTTCGCGGGGCTAAGCTTCTTGGGTCATTTATAAGGTTAATTTTCCCCCTTTTAAATCCAGTAAACCACCTAAAAATTGTTGCGTGAGATAGAACTAAGTTTTCTAATATAATCAGCATTATAGATTGTAACCGTTGTAAACTTAATTGGCGCGCAAATCTGAGGCGCAAATGTTCGCGGTAAAGCTCCATCGTTTTAAATTAAAAGCGCGGGAAGCGTTGCACAATATTATTGGATAAATGGGCAAACGGCTTATTGATTGAGTTCCATTTTTAAATAAATTTGCATTTAAAAAATACAAGTGCGTTCCATTTTTAAATTTCGAGCATTTCAAAACCTATTGAGTGACCTATGTCTAGTTAATATTTATAGGTCGACATCACTATATATTATAAAATAAAGTCCCCCGCCGCGTCTGTCTGTCTGTCTGAACGCGATAAACTCCAAAACTACCGAACGGATTGGCATATTATTGATCATAAATACTTTCACTTCATTTCAGTCCACAATGGCTTTCGTTCGGTTTATTATATATTAGAATTTATAATGAGCATCGTATATAATATTCGCTAATCCCTGAATTCCTTTTTATTTTCCTAAAAGCGTGCTGATTGTGTTGCAGCGGGTTAAATTTATGATTAAGTAGTTGCCACGATAAACTTTGGGCGCCAACGAATTATCTCGTTGGAGCATTAAAGTTTATTACACGCATAATACGTGATTTAAATGTAAATAAGTGATGAAATATTTTAATTTATGTAAAATTGTGAATATCCCATAAAACATAAGATTGAATATGTATGAGGTGCCGTGATTATCTACTAGCTATTTCGACTTAATTGTCTGAGATAATTACAAGTTCCTGTCTGACATACGGGTCTAGACTATGAAATTCTCATTTGGTATTCTAGTCTCGTGTTCTTTGCAGAGATCTTGGAGTAAATGCCCTAAATTGGTATTTAACCAAGTGTTTAGTGTGGATTTTAATAAAAATGGAAATTAATAAGTCTCTTGAGATTTCGAGAGAAGATAGCTTTTTTATTAAACAGTTTACGTATAAGATTTATATTTTTGCACGACGTTCACGCTGCTATAGAACTTTAAAAAAAACATGTACTAAATATATAGTTTTCACTGTTATTTTATTTAGTTTAAAGTAAAACTGTCTGATTGTCTATCGGTCTGTATGTCCGTTTGTTTGTTCATCCATCTGCTCGTATGTCACGAGTCTATACCTCGTGAACACAATAAGTTACAAACTTGAAATGTGAATATTCTGTGTAAAATGTTGAAAAAAAAGAATGTTGATCACAAATTCAATGAATTTATTTTTCAATGATTTCCTTTACTTGAAAAAGAAGCTAATTTTCTTTGCAATGTCTAGAAGTTATTTTTGTTATGTGTTCTATCTCGAAACTAATCTAGTAATTGATTTGTTTCTGTGTATTTGGTGTTATTTACTGTATTTAAATAAAAAATATTGAACACGCCGATCCCTGATTTAGTTTGTAAGCTATGCCCAAAACGATGATACATTTTTTTTTTACACGTAGTTGCGATGCTTAGGTGGAAACGAAATATGTAAATACATTACAAAAATAAATTGTGTGGTGGTACGGAAAACTATATGCGCAAATCCGATTCGCATTTGACCGGTTTCTTATAGATTTCCAATTTCACACAAAATTTGTATTTTGTATTACTTGTAATTAATGTATTTTCTTTTTGTTTTTCCGATATGTCAGTATTTTTTTTTAAGTTTATTGTGAAATATGAACATATCTTCGAGGCTTGTGTATTAAAAAAAAAAAAAAATTGTAAATTTCAATAAACTTTTAGTGAACTTCAACATTTAAACATGTCCAAAATAAAGGAATATTGTTACGAGCTATAAGTTCCATATACATATATGATGCACGAAAACACCCATTTAGTTGTACTTATACTTATTATGAAACAAAATCACAAACTGTTTCAATCACAATTCACACAAGTCATAAATTCCACTTTTATCGCACTTACTATTCGCAATTAACTTTCCAAAAAAAAAAAACTTAGGTGCTGACCGGTTTAATATAGGCTAACTAAAACCCACCCCGCAGCATCTCGAAGTTTGCCATCGTCGAACATTCTATTTTAAAATTCGAATCACAACTTACCTTGGGAATGTTTCTAGGCGCCAGGTGCCCGCTTTAAGCGGTTACAATTCCGCCTCAAAATTCTTATTTTTGAGTGCGCAATCACTTTTAGAAGAACCACCTCTAAAATTTAATTTAAATAAACTGAATTTATGATTTATTTTCATCTCGGAATTTCTAGATATTTCTGTATTCAGTCGATGTGTTTATGAAGCTGTGCGATGTTTCAAATATTAAACTTTCTATGACACATCGAGGTGCTTTTAAACATAGACGTCACCATATATTAATTTAATTTAGATCAAATTGATACTAAAACTACTAAGATACTAAGTAGGTACTAAGTAATTTTATAACTAACGTACACCTATCAATTACGAAAAAAAATTCATCGTTAGCGGTTAGGCCTTTACCTTAAGTTTCATAGACTATAATTGTTTTTCTTTGGCAGACTGCGCAATTAGCTTTGATTTGGATACTTCTCCTGGCGATTCTGGCGGGAAACGCGACAGTTATACTGGCACTGCTGCTTACCAAGGCACGGAAGAATAGAATGAACTTCTTTATTATGCAGTTGGCTATAGCAGGTGACTACAGAATTGTATTACATAACGTATTTGTTGTATGTGTTCGAGAAAACAGCTTAAAATATAATGATCTATTTACTCAGTTTTGAGTAGAATTGTTAAAAACTATTTATTTAAAGAATGTAATGGTGAAATACACTCATACATTTTGTAACTAGAACAAAATTTGCAAATGTATATAAAATTACAAAGCTTATGTTCTCGTGAAATTGCTGTAAATATTTATAACTCGTTTTATAAGTCAAAATTTAGCGGTTTCGACATTTGAAAACAATGGATGCACATTTTAAGCGCGTTTTTTTCAACCTATCACGTGCATATATATCAGCCAATCAGCAGCCGTTATTAAATAAAATATTACACCGCGCTAGTATTATTTCTAAGAAAGCGCAAGTCGTCATTTCGTCATACTATTTTGCACAGTTTTGGAGCTGTCTCTCATTTAACTAAACAGTTTTTTGTATCCCCTGTAAACTAGGAAAACATGACTTGCGCGGTGATGTTTCCTCACCGACGCTAAGTCACTCTTCAGCTTATACGAGTAAACTATATCTATGCAAAAAAATTATAGCGGTCCAAGTACAACTGTGGAGTCCACGCGAGTGGAGCCGCGGGAGAAAATAATATAGCCCATGTTACTCTTTGATAATGTAGCTTTCTATAAGTTAAAGAATTAATAAATAAGTTAAGTAGTTTTTGGGTTTATCTGTAGCAAACAAACAAAAAATAAAATCTTTTCTCTTTATAATATTAGTATAGATTAATAAATTTAATAATTCCAATTACAATTTTTATATAATTGTTCGTTTCTTTTTAGATCTCTGCGTTGGCCTAATAATTGTTCTACCAGATTTGATTCAACGAATGACGATCTGGTGGCTGGCAGGTTCCATGGCATGCAAAGTGATGAAATTTTTACAAGTAAGTTAGATACGTACGCTGTTCTCGAATATAATTGACGTAAATTTTTCAACTGTATTAATAACAAAAATTCACAGTATTTTTTATATTTTAATTTAAATTTTCTGAAATATAATTTTTTATTTTTAAATACAGTTATAATTATTTTTTAAATTATTTGGGTAATCACGCTATTTTGTAGTTAAACATATATATTATTAATTCGAGACTTCTTTCAATACAAGACTGACTGATTTAAAATTTCATGAAACTCTTTGAATTTAATAAATTCAATAAACTTTAAACAAAGCGGTGAATATTCGCATCACTGGTTGGTTTAGAAACTTAAAAATTTGAATTTTATGCAACTTTGGAGGTTTATTTTAGATAATTTATATTTTAAATGTGCATTATGCTGTCTCAGGCCACTATTACATCTGCAATAAGTAAATTGTGTATAATTTGATCTTTGAGAGCAAAGTTTGCTAAAACAAGAAAAGTGTTAACACTTGATTTGCTTTAATTTTCAAACAAAAGAAATAAAAAGAAAATGTTTTGCATTATATTTGTTCCAATTTGATCACTAGCATCAAATAAATAGATACTTTATTTGTGTACAAATTATATTAGCAATGCTTGTAAGCATCGTGAATATTGCAAAAAAAAAATTTCAATTTGTAAAGCTGTTTGTAAAACATTTTTTTAAAAGTATTTTAAATGTAACTTCAATTTTAAAATATCGTGTCTTAAAACTACGTACCTTAGTTGAGTTCAGAAATGGATAAAAATTTGGTTTTCACGTATTTTATTCTATACATAAAGTCTTAAGTAGCAGCAATACTTTTTTTGTTATAAAAGATTTTGCGTTCGTTACATAACACTATTTTATCATAGTACTTATCATTTAAAAAATATTAAAAAAATGCTAGTTCGTCATTCGTACGAGTTTTTACAAAGTAATACTGACGAAATACTGCTGTCAAAATTTACTCTATTTACTGATGAATTGAGATGATTTTTCTTTATATTGTCAGTATTGACCAATTGGCCCAGTAGTTAGAGATCCTTACTAGAGCCAGGGGATACAAATTCGATTCCCGCCCGGCACAAATATTTGTGTGCATGTTCCGAATATTTGTTTCGTGTCTGGAAATAAAAAAGCACCTACTTATACGATATGTATATATTATAAAAGAATATTTAAGTATGTATACCAGTTGTCTAGTACCCTATAATACAATAGTACTTGCTTACTTTTGGGCAAGGTGAAAACTCCTTGTTCGTTCATATTCACATAATATTCAATCATACAGGGTGTCGTCACGTACTCGTCAACCTACGTACTGGTCGCTCTGAGTATAGACCGCTGCGACGCCATCACACGTCCAATGAACTTCTCAGGAAGCTGTAAGTAGATTTGATAATTGACTATCACGCCAGCGCCAATGAATCACTCAAATAGCCAATCAGTTTTTATGTTAATTAACTAAACATGATTATATCCATAAATTCATGTTATTTGTAACAAACAATTTATCAAGTAATTTAATAATAAAACTATTTATCTACATTTTAAGTGGACCTTCTTTCAATTTACTAATGGAGATTTATTACTGACCTCCGAAATAAGTATATATAAGTAGTGTTAATTATAACTAAATTTTGTTAATTAGAAATTAATACAATAACGAAATATTTCTATAAATTTTTAAAAGCTCTTACGAGTTACAAGTGTTTTTCATGTTTTAAATAATAATGCAAGTAAATACATTTTATATAATATTATCTAGATGTTTTCAACTATCGTTTGACCGATACCGCTGTACCGCGCCTTAGGTATGTGCGCGGCGAGGAGTGAAAGCAGCGCCTAAGCGTTGACGACGGACTGACAGAGCAGATTTGCCTCCCTCCGCGCCGCGCACATACTTAAGGCGCGGTACAGCGGTTTCGGTCAAACTATAACCTTACGTTACTCCATAAACTGTCATTTTCTAATCACTTTGACAAAGTTCCTTCACTAAGTGGTAGCGCGCGAATAATAATGCACCTTATTCGATTGTAAAAATATATCGACAAAAACACGGTTTCAGTTTATTAATTCGTAAAAGTGTTTATTGAAATACATTTGCCAGGTATTTAATTTAAAAAATGTCATAATTCAATAGTGTAAATCAAACTGAATAAACGTAATATTACTATGACTACTATACACTAAAATATAGAAATTAATTCAATTGAATTAATTTCATTCTATAATACAATATTTAAGTATTATTTTATTTAATTATTAATCATTTGTCAAATAACTCAAAATTCACCTAATTATTACAATTGTTTTTTTTTTTAATTTTATTAAAAAATAAGACTGGCTTGTGAGACAGGTTTGATATACCTAGTACGAGTTTAAAATTAAGACTGAGTAGTTCACTGCCGAAAAATAATAATTTGTGCCGTGCGTAAAAAACTGTTATCACAGAAGTAAAGATATAATTTTCGGCATGACTATGAAAGAAATATATTTTCGCAGTAACATTGACGTTATTTATTAGATACCCTTGGAACAGCGAAAAATTATACAAGTTTTTGCATTTTGGTACACCTACATACGAATTTTCATGATAATTAAGATTAATTTCACGACCTCAATGACTCGGCGGGTCAGCCATTTGCATGTAGAAATTGGATAGTCACTGAGCAAAAAGTTTCCGCTTAATATGTCTGTTTGTATGTATGTTTTGATATGACAAACACTGGTGCACCTACAAACCTCGGATAGACTACGACCTCTCTAGAAACCAAAAACGAACCTAGAACGTCTAAATTTGATTTTTATTTTGTCCTTTGTAGAGACTTACATTTTATCTAAAGAGTCTCGGAAACCCTTTGGGAAACTAGCCTTAGCTTATGAGATTATTTAGGTTTATTAATGGTTTAGCTATATTACAAGCTTAGATTACAAGCGTCCAGGGGTCGATTCTATACTAAACATAAATAAGTGAAGTTATGAAATTGGTTTGGCAGGGCGACGTGCACGTGCTCTTATAATATCGGCGTGGCTGATTAGCTTCATATTGTGCGTGCCGATGCTTTTCCTGTTCGACGAAAAAGAGGTGCAAGGTATTGTGTTCATATAAATTTTTTATTATAATAAATTATCATTTATACATACAAAGAGTCTTGAAAGTGAGCTTGTCAACTGAGTATCAGTATATTATTCAAATATTCTAATAAATATATATTCCATTCCACCAGTCCATTATGCCCCACTGCAAAGGCCTAGGCCTCCCCTCAGGGTGAGCGCGTTTGGAGCTTAATCCACCACGCTGTTCCAGTACGAGTTTGTGGATTTTAACGACTGCCATCTATTGATGGCACCCGGGACCGACAGCTTAACGTGTTCTCTAAGACACAGAGTCAGTTATAGTTATGTACTTAAATCAGAAAAACTCATTGCTATACGCCCGGGTTCGAATAACGGCCGCAATAAATATAATAAATAAACTGAAATAATAATAATACATGGGACTTCCCACACAGCGCCATCTAGTCCCAAAGTAACCAAGTATTATGCTTGTGTTATGGGTTACTAGACAACTGATATACATACCTACTTCAATATTCATTATAATATATGTATACATATATAAATATTTTTTTTACTAAGACACCACATACATATAACAACCAAGACCTGGTACCAGTATCAATATTCTTCATATAAAAACTGACCCGACCTGGGATTCGAACCCGGGACCTCCAGCTTCGTAAGCAGGGTCGCTACCCACTAAAAAGTAGAAAGTAGTGACAGTATATTATCAATTTTTGAAGAAATATTAGAAAATATATGATACAATTTCATAAATCACCCACGTCAATGATCGTATATTTTTAGTTCTTGCCATTACGTGTGTAGCTCTGAAGGCAGTTACAAAAACGTCGCAGTGACATAATTTCATAGAAACGGTGTGGCGGGAAATATGGCGGACCTGCGCAATCGGGTATGAGCATCGCATTTCAGAACCGCATATATATATATTGCAAGTATTCTCCATATTAATTTTTGTTATCATATTTTAGAAAATTGGAAATTTTCATATGTTAACTTTTTACAAAACGTGTCTAATGTCTGTTGGTTAGCTTATATTTTTTATTTTTTAAAGACCATATGAAGTATACACAAAGCTTTGGCCTTACGAAAAGGAAGAAAGTTCAGTAATAATCCACGCTATTGATTATTTGTTTAAAAATAAAAGAACTTCGTCGCGTTCCTTTAGCTGTCCCGGTACATTTATTGTGTAGTCCACGCGGGCGAAAAGCTAAAATGACGAACATATAAACCTGTATCGTATGGTCAGATGGACAAGACTGGGTTCTGTTTTCACAATTTAGCGAAGGAACCCTAAAAATGGTAGTAAAAACAAAAACACGTCTCATGGTTTCATGCCTCATATACCGTGGTAGATAGCTGAATTATTCGAAAATGCAATAAAAATAAAAGCTACGAAGTCATATATAGCGTATTGTATTGTGTGGAAGAAGCACGTCTACGCACGAAGTGTTAGCCGAAAAAATCACGAGCGCCTCGTCACACGTAGGTGCACATTTTATCAAGAGGAAAAAAATGAATAAGAAAATGAATTTTCTCTTGAAGTGACACAGATGACAACAAACACAATAAACTTTTTTATCTTTCGTATGAGATCATAGTTTCCTTTCAGGTTTTTTATGAAAGCTATGTGCGTGGTACCTTCACGTAAATATGAAAGTAAATAAACCAAATCACGTAAATAAACCATTGAAACCATAGAGATTAACTTATAGATAAATTTAAAGAAATTATTGTATTGACAATGCATTGCCAGTATATTTATGAAAATTTATTATATGTTCAGATAAATAACACCAAATTTTAAATGAAAAGTGACATACACAATTTTAATAGTAACAATAAACATAGCATAATAGATTTGTCAATAAACAAATTCAAGAATTACGTAAAACGACAACAATTTAAAATAATATAAAAATGCTTAGTTTTATTCAAACAGTTTTTAAGAGAATGATTATTGTCGTTATTAAAAACAAAGCCACTCTAAGTTTTTTGAAATGTTCTTCTTAGAGCGGTCGCGTACTAACCAACTCAGACTTGGCTTTATGACGTTCAAAAGTGACAGCAGAGGAATTTTTATTTTATCTTTATTTATAGTAAACCTACTCCTGTATACAATTTTTCACAACACTTTAAAAAATTCTAGACAAGCTATTAAGACACCATAAAAAATAGTTGTACTATAGTTGTAAAAAAAGTAATACTGGTATAATTATCCTTACCGCGTGGTCACTAACTCAAACAAATACCAGAAAGCTCATCTACAGGGCTGCGCGTGTAGATGAGCTTTGTGAGCTTTTCAAATTGACATCCGAATCAACGTCGTAGCTAAACACGTTTTTATGTTACACTAATCCAAAACTTTACATTACGATCTTTTTTTCTATTGACCAACCATGGCCTTACAGGAAAAATTGGGCACCCTCTGAAGGCATTACTATTATGAAAGCTTTTCTATTTCCGAGGTACACTCAGAGAGCACTACTTTAAAGAAACCCTTTTAATAGCAAAGCACGTCTATGCAGCAGTGCTTTGTTGAAAGCCTCTACATAAAAAAAAACGATATATCCTTTCTATTTATTTATCTGAGCAACTATTTATCTAGTTCGAATCAGAAAAACCCTCACAAGCTAACATTTATTGAATCACTATACATAGAACCTTATAAATAATTATAAATTGATAAAATCTATATCTATCTATATTTATAATCTATATATATAATCTTTCACAATGTCCTCTCGATATGCGTGCACTGAATAGTCGCAGCGCAGCCTCATTCTCCTTGTCGCAAACACATTGTTTACACATTATTATTCTCGTAGGCATTAGCGATTCAAGTCTTCCCAAGACCGACTAGCACTTTAAAGGACAAACAAATTTCAATTTCACTCCAATCAGGCAACTACAATAATAACCAACGATAAATTTTAAAATAACTCAAAAAATATTAATTACATATGAAACACTTTGAAACGGAATTGATCAGAGCTCGAACATCCAATAAATACATTTACATACATACATTATAAATTATAAACAATTAACAAAGCAACAGTACAAGTTAGACATACAGCAAACGCTATGTGTGTGATTTCATCAGTTCAATACAAGTCGAAAGTTACTTTAGTCCGGTATGCGATAAAATACTGTCACATTCTACATATTTACAGTTGGGTGCGTATGTATTTGGAAACAGACATTGTGGAAACGATACCATACCATCAGCCCAATAATGCCCCATTGCAGGGGCTTAGGCCTCTCCTCGGGATGAAGGGGCTTGGAGCTTAATCCAGTGCGCTGCTCCAAAACCGGGAACGACGGCTTAACGTACTCTCCGAGGCACAGAGTCAGTGATAGTAATGTACATAAGTTAGAAAAAACTCATTTGTACATGCTTTGAGATTCGAACCACGGCCTTTAAAAAAAGAAAGGTGCTCGCTGCCACTCGGCTATCACGACAACATGGTGGGTGTACTAGAAAGTAAGGTATGAGGGAGATGTAACAGAAAAAAATCATAAATTCGATGGTAAATAAGGCGTACACTGAAAGCTGGATCTGAGATGACCGGAATACACGACAATACTCATCTGAATTAGAAAGTAAATAAAACAATTCTATAGTATGTAAACAAAACTAATAAAATACTTTGCATTGTATTTCTTACTGTAGTTCTTCCTATTTTGTTCTACAGGTAAACTCCAGTGCTGGATCGATATGGGCAAAGTGCAATGGCGCGTGTGGATGACTTGTGTGTCAGTAACTTTATTTGTGATACCGGCTTTGACTATATCAGCGTGTTACGGCGTGATTGTGGTAACGATACGTCAAAAAAGTCGTCGCGTAATCGGACGACGGGCGACCGCGACCAGACAATGTATGTGGAATTCAATTTGTTTGCTTATGAGGATCACTGATTTTCAGATTTCCGTTAAGTATTTGAGGTGGTAAAACAAAACTGAAAAAAAATCTACTTTGATTACAAGATACTAATGCTTGCCCATGGTTCCATCTGCTGCGTGGGCGTATATAACGGCCCATATCTTTGTCCTCCCATTCTAGTTCTAGTAAACGTACCACTAACTCTACTTTGCTCTTTAAGTTCTACTCACACCACTATTCAATCTCACAACTCGAAATTTTATTCGTCCTTCATTTTCGATTTTCATTTGTTTTGTTATTCCATACGCGAGATAATAAAACAAATGAAAATTTGTTTATCTTGGTCAAAGCTTTTTTTTGACCAAGATAAACAATAGCTCATGTTACTTTCCTTTCCTTCGATTATCTCCGTGTAAAAACCATGTCTTATCATTGTTCCGTTACGACGTGAAGAAAGGACGAACAAACATCTTATATCCTTATATAGGTTCTTATATAATATCCAATTCTATTAAATACTAAAGAAACTAATTGAAAATAGCTGCAGTTGTATATGCCTCTCGGTGTAATATAATATATAATATATTTGGGACATCCCACACAACGCTATCTAGTCCCAAAGTAAGCAAGTATTATGCTTGTATTATGGAACACTAGACAACTGATATACATACTTAAATATTGTTTTTTTTAAATATATACATATATAGACACTTTTACACCCAGATTCGGAACAAATAGACATGTTCATGCACACAAATATTTGTCCCGAACCACTCGGTCACCCGGTAAGTCAGTACTGTCCAAATTGCTAATAAAACGAAATAAATTTTCCTAATTCAATAGCCACCATTTTCAATTTGTTTCTTTGTTTACACAGGTCATAATAGTATTTAATAGAATAGGATATTAAACGATAGGAATATCGATGTCAAGTTATTGTATGACAGAAGTAAACAAAAATAAATTATAGAAAATACATTATACGTATGAACATTGAACCAATATCGTAATAAAAACAAGAAACACTAGTGCCAGAGGCAGCAAACATCAGCAAGCGTCTACACAGAGCACACAATGTAAATCATGTTACTTACATTCAGATAGTAATTGCAAATTCTAACTTCATATATTTCTAGATAATACACTACGTATTATATATACATAGATACTTTAGCTTCAAATCTTTTGAACAGAGGGCCAAGTGCGAGTTTTATTACTATTAACTGTGTAGTATGCGTTTTCTGTAATTTGTATGGAAACTCGTAGTTACCTAAAACGACCGCTAGATGTGCTGTACGAGTTTCCATACAAATTATAAAAAACGCAAACTACACAGTTAATAGTAAAAAACTCACACTTGGCCCTCTGTATCCGAAATTGTTTTTTATTTATTTTTTTCAATACCCAAATACCCAAACGAAAAGGAATTCTATGCAGACGATCCAACAATAATAGGCTTTTTACGTCGCGTCACTGGACAGACTCTCATAATGGACGGTATGAAATACTGAAGCGAACAAAAGGGAGAAAAGCTACGAAATTAATAGAAACGTGACTTGCCCGAATATTGGCGAAAAAGTGTACTCGTGTAGAGATTGAATTCGTTATCTGTAAGTGTGACAATTCACTTTATCAAATAAAGGCAGGCGTCTCGCGGAATTGGAATAATTTTACAGGTGACCATTTCAATTAGATGTTGTTAGATGGATTGATTCGCATATATATAAAAATGCCTGAGTAATTTTACGATGATTGATTTAATTTTAAATACGTATAGTTCGCGTCAAACTTTATGGCGGACCGGAATATAACGCTATAAGAGTGCTTGCACAGGTATAGCTATATACCTCTCGCTCCATTGCGTCCCACTACACCTAAAACTTGTTACTGCGACGCGACTTGTGTCTATGTTCGGATCCGCCATAAAGTTCGATTGGAACTGTAGCAATTAGAGAAGTTGCTTCGAACAAATTGTTATGCATCCACTTATACAAACGATCGTTCGAAAAACGATGTTGTACTCATAATATTCAACATTATTATTTTCAAGAAATAAATTTCTCATAAAGTTTTAAAAACGATTTTTCGATCTTTAATAGAATTTAATACAACTGCTTCCAATAATCACAAATAAATAACACAGATATACACGTTTGCACCCCCTTTTCCATGTATTCTGTGAGTGTATGCATTAGTTTTTTATTTTTAGTGTAATTGAATTTGTTGGAGCTTGTGCTCCTAACAAAGAACCAGTCATTGTGTTAGATTCCGTTTCAATCTAGTACGATACGAGAGTACTTCGCGGACGTATGTAATTTAATGGAAACAATTCTGTTTAGGTACTGATATGGTAGAACACCGTTAGTACGTAATTTTAACAACCGAAGCAAATATTAACAAGTACGAGCTACAAACAGGTCAAGGCCTCGATAAGATTCATTTTTAAAATTTAAGAATGAGTCTTAGCAAAACCATTAAGTTTAATGTTAAATAAATAAATTACATTAAAAACGGCCAATGTAAATAATAACAATGTCAAGTTGTGAAAGTGCGGAAGTAAGAATGTTTAAATTGAAATAAATCGTGTGATTTCAGATAGTGACGATTTGGATGGTCGAAGAGCAAGCAGCCGTGGCATCATACCCAAAGCTAAAATCAAAACTGTTAAAATGACTTTCGTCATTGTCTTTGGTGAGTATTTATGTAAAGTAATGATTAATGAAATAATACATGAATAATAAAAATTATAGTAATGATTTTACAGTAAGTAACTCAGAGACTAAAATGATTTTTCCATAGGTCTTTGACAAATTTGACATAACACATCTATCATACACAGGTTGCCAAAAGTGATAGACAAGCGATATAAAAATGGGATTAGTTTTCACTTTAAATCAGGAATAAAGTTAGTGGCGAGAAATTACACTGAATTGATTAACGATGAGCAATTGAATGAAAAGAAAACCAAGGTTACAAATGTTTTGTTGCAAATAGAAGCTCTAATAAAGCTTTACATATATAAATATTGAATTGAAAAGATAAGAGTTAAAAGATTTTCTTTAAGTCTCTTTGACTCATTTTTCAATGAAAATCTTTTACAGCATAAGAGGGCACTCGTTAGGTTTCATGACAAACGGTCAAACGGTAACCGGAATCTTAAGTTATTTTAGTAGCCTCCTCTGAGAGTTAACTCAGCAACCTCAGCCACTTATAGAAAAGTAGATATCAGATGTGATAACCTAGTGAAGGTGTTTGTAACAAGCATTTAATAAGTTAGTACAAAACGAAATTAACTATCGTATATTACAGCAAGTTGATTTTTTATTAATATTTTTTTATTTACATTGTATGAATAGAATGTTATCCTAAAACTATAACCATTACACATACAATAACAATAATGATAATACCTGGGACATCCCACATAGCGAAATCTAGTCTCAAACTAATCAAAGCTTGTACTATGGGTACCAGAAAATTGATATACGTACTGAAGTATTCTTTTTTTACAGTATATACATATATAGATATTTTACACTCAGATACAGAACAAATAGACATGTTCATGCACACAAGCATTTGTCCCGGGCGGGAATCGAACGCGCCGCCTTTGGCTCCGCAGTTAGCGCCAATTGGTGAGTCGACGGGCGATCGGTCATATACGATAGGATTTACCGAAAAATGTATTTAGAAGGTGATATGATATTTTGTTATTTTTATAAACACTTCTGAAAGCAAGCCGTTCTAAAAGTAATCAGATAAATGGTGAATTGTAGGAACTACGAATATAGTTTGTTTCAAACTTTATGGCGGATCGGAACACAACGCTATAAGTGTGCTTGCGCAAGTACAGTCATATACCCCTCGCTCCACTGAGTCCCGCTACACCTAAAACTGGTTACTACGACGCGATTTGTGTCTACATTTACATCCGCCATAAAGTTTGATTGGAACTGTTCAAGGCGGTTATTCAATTAATATGTGAACTGACTGCTGAACCTGACAAAATGTTATAATAAATACAAAGGCGTTGAAAACTGAAAAGTTTAAAATTTTCATTTTCATCATGGAAACTAAGCAGAGCAAATAAAAAAAACCGTTGACAAAAAAATGGCTACTCATGGCCGTGATGGCGAAACTACGAAACTTTTACGCTACGTCGTAAACAAGATGTTTATAGATAAAATTAATAATAGAACTACGTCTTCTTTAAGAAACCCTAAAAAATAGGGAAAATACCCATTTGGGGGTATGTTAACGACGCCAAAAATGTTTGAGTTATTAAAGCTGATCTGTCAAATTACCGGATCGGAGCGTCGCAACAGTCATAAACTATTTTACGACGCACTCCATCATAACTCTTGTTCTGCGTCGAGCGATTTATTACGATTTTTCTACTGCTCACAAAAAAAATAGATGTCTATGTTTATATATAAAGTTGGACGGTGCGATTGCGTTGTTTATTGAACTGTCTTACTAGGACCATCGAACTTATATTATTAGCGTATAGAAACGACACCGCAAACGAAATGCTTGCGCCAAGCGTTGTTGCCGACCGGCAACAACTCATTCAGTCACTCGCCTATGCTCATCGCGACCGCATGCCGGAAACGTGATTAAACAACAATTTTTAAATGCTGTCGCGGGTGTTAAAAGTGCGTAAAAGTTAATCGACTGCGAAGAAAAGATAGTGGCATAACTTATCGTCAATAATTAATCAAAACAAAACTAAAACCACCCAAAACAAATTTTTGTACGTACATTATTTTCTACCGTTGCCGCCATACTTGTTTTAACTCCAAGTAATGTCACGACACGTATAATACCTACTAAAGATTTGCATAATACTTGCAATTCTGTGTATTCTAGCGTTAACGAATCACGTATAACATGTATGACACATGTAGAATACAGTGTATTATACTTGGTAGAAAAATTAATGTGGTAGAAACAAGGTGATGATTTTGTTCGTGACGTCTGTTCTACTAGTCTAGTATATAGTTCAGTGACTAGTACAGTATTTGTTTTATAGTGTTATTCTCATAGAGTAAATTAATTTGACAGCAGCGTTTGGTTTTATTAGAGTCATAAATGTCAATTCACGGTATTGAAATGACATTACGCAATTTTGCGGGGTTGAAGACTGGCGCGAAGGGATTTCACGGGGGTGCAGACCGGCGCACTGAAACTCGGACTAAAACTTGTCATCTTACACCAGCTACCTAGAGTATGAGGGGTTAGACGGTAAACGCAGAAAAGGGCTTCTAGTCAATACGTACTTTTATGGTTTTTCTACTCTCTATTTTCCCTTTATTTCGTTCCGATAATCATTTTCTCTATAATAATTTATCTGCTTCTTAAGAGTCGTGATTCATGATAGCCCGAGCGCAGCGATTTTATAATTTTTATATTATTTATTATAATTTTATTATTAATATAAATATTATAATATTCATTATAATTTTATAATTTATAAGGCCATGTAGCCGTGGTTCGAATCCAGACGTGTACCTACCAATGATTTTTTTCTGACTTAAGTACATTAACGATCACTGACTCCGTGTCTCGGAGAGCACGTTAAGCAGTCGGTCCCGGTTGCTGTCAATAGATAGCGGTCGTTAAAATCCGCCAACCCGCATTGGAGCAGCGTGGTGGATTTAAGCTCCAAGCCCCTCATTTTGAGGGGAGGCCTATGCCCCTGCAGTTGGGTATAAAAAAAGGGCTGATGGAATGGAAACCAATCACTTATTCCTCGTATACGGGTTTTTCGTGATTACTATCTGAATTGACCAGTCTTACTCACACAGTTACCGTCTTACTAATGTCCGTCCGTTTGTGCGATGTTCTTATCCGTCAAGCTTTTTTTTTTGAAACAGCATGAAGTGTCAAGTTGAAGTGATTATTGAAAACTAAGATCGACTAAGCGACTTCATAATATTGTAAAAAAAATCGAGTTTCTGTGTGATCGAAAAAATCCGGCTTTTAAAAACGTATTTTCACACCGAATCGTCTTATCCGATAGACTTTATGTTGACATCGATCTTGATTGGCTTGATGATTGTATTGCACTAATAAACAAATATAATAATAAAAAAATATTGTTGTCGTTTCTTTGGACGGCGTTGACGTAAGTATAGGCTAACAACTTTAAGTTGCCGACCAACACGTCGTTGCTGGGATCGTAAGGTTTATTCTCTACCAATCAGAGAGTATCAAATTGGCAGATTGCTGCTTCCTGTAACCCCCCTTCCTGTAGAATGGGCTAAGTACTTGCGAAATCCAACTTAGTATATACGATATACACTTGACCAGTTTTTCTCTCTTGCAGTTTTCGTTCTTTGCTGGTCCCCATACATGCTATTTGATCTGCTGCAAGTCTACGACTACGTGCCGAACACCCAGCGCAACGTGGCGGTAGCTTCGTTAATACAGAGCTTGGCACCCCTAAACTCGGCTGCTAATCCTGTCATTTACTTTATATTCTCAAACAGAATATTTCTTAGCCTCAGGTAAGATTTCTATTTACGTTATCCGTTAACTACATCTCAAAATATTGTCAAAACACTGTATTTTTTTTTTGTTCTTAGAAACTACTTTTTTTTCTTACAAACATTTCATTGGCCAAGTTCTTGGAGTTCCATACAATTTCTCCATAGCTTTGTTACATTCATTTTTTTTTACACTTTCCCCCCTTCTCATTTCTTATTTCGACTATCCCCTCCCACCTTCTATTTTATTTTTTAATTTCAGAACACATCGAAGTGTTTGCAATAGCCCTCAGAGAACTATCAATAGCCTATGTGATTATTATATTAATATAAATTGAAAAACAATTAATTTTATTGATTTTACAACAAAATCCTCCTAAAATTCTTAAGTGGTTCAGTAAAATTGTGAGTTATGACAGTAAGATTAACGGTTACAATCAATATTACTTATATTGCACTACTATACTTTTATAGCACAACAGCAGATTTATTTCTATAGCTTTCTGTGATAAATGACTTTCACAGGAACATTCCTCCTTACAAATGGCTATGGTGTTGGGTTGCACATTCGCCACCCGCCCACGAGTCGCATGGACAAACCGATTATTTGACGTCCTCGCATCGAAAGACCCGCAAAGATCTCACTATCAGGGTAAAATTAACTATTATATTAATTTTGATACAAGACTTGATATCTTTTAAGACTAATAAATCAAACAGTAATTATTCATTGACGAACGAACGCCGACGATTTTCTTACGGATGCTTACAGACTAAACAACGATTAGAGTGAAAGAAAAAGAAAAAAGTTTAGTCCGAGACAGCTAGTGAAATAATTTTCAACAATTATAATTTAATTGAGCTAATACTTAATAATGAATAAGACTACGATTGGGGCTGATTAGTATGTTAATATTTTTATTTTATTTGGAAAACTTACAGTTAATCAAAATCGAAACTTAGAAACGTGCATATATAACCGAATGGCATCAAAATTACCGAAGTTGTAGAAAATTTTGCTAGTCATCCAGACAAGAATTAATAATTTCAAATAACTCACCTTAGTGGTTATCTATTAGAATTTTTTGGGAATTTTATTCAATGTCATCGCAAAAATTAAGGCTAAAGAAATAAAAAACAATATATTTAAGCATGTCGATTGGCTTGATCATGATAGTTACCCGTAGATCTGCGAAGGAGCATCATTATACTAAACCTAATGATTTACTAAAATCATTAATAAGAGTTTATTATCTGTTCTAAATCACAATGGGCAATTCTGAAATATTTTCGCCATAAATAGCGTAAAGTCAACTTGTGCATCTTGAAACCTAACTCGTGTCTATGAAACAGAAATTATTTGTAACATTAAATAAACCTATGTTTTTTTTTTGTAACAGGTAAAAAACGAAAACGCCAAATTGTCCATAGAACAACGCTTGCAAAACAACGACAGCACAAGGAAAGTACGTCTGCATCTGCCCGAAGCTGCCAACAATATCCATAAACGACGGGACGACACTTATCTGTAGATTACCACCGAGCTTTGAATTAGTTGAATAGAGGAGTAATGCCGTTTAGTTCGAGAACCAAAGTTATCACGTTTGATCCACAGGATGAGGAATGGAAACGGGGGGACGCGTTGGTTACCTAGGCGATCTTCGCTTACCGCGTTTTTGTGTATTACCCGTCACAACTACTTAATACTGATAAAACAAATAAATTTGACTTTTTTGTCGGATATGAGTCGTTGAAGTCATAGGCGTGCGTCTCCGTGTAAGATTAGTAAGCTGATGTGGCAGTGGGCTGTTTACGTCTAACTACCGAAGAACCGATGGCCGATGGGAAAAAAGGTTCTAAAGTGGAGACCACGAACCGGCAAACGTAGCGTGGGACTCCCGCCGGCTCGCTGTACCGAGGGTTTAAAGTGAGCTGCCGGCAGGGGCTGGATGAAGATGGCCGAGAATAGAGGAGTGAGGCGCGCCCTGGGGGAGGTTTATGTCCAGCAGTGGACGAATATGGACTCATGGAATGGAACGGGCGCCTTCTTGTCTGCTGCTACATTCAAAGCTCGGTGGTAGATTACCTATTTTTAGCTTTGCCACTAACTTATAATAGGTAATGGAGATGGGTTTCTCAAAATGCTTTCTTGCCATCCTTTGACAACTTGACTGCTAATGCCAAGCCTGGTTGCTGTGCCAATTGATCAAACCACGCGAATTAAATGACATGTGAAAGTGGTCGGAGACGGTTCATGTTATGGACGGTAATCTCTCATGCACTGGAAACACGCCCACGCACACGTGTTAATGTAGCTTTGGTTTAGGACGCGGTTACCGAACTACCTGTACTCCGCCATTGCTTGTGAACCGGGCTTGACAGTGCTTTTCATTAGAGATATATTTCAAAATATGGCCGAGTTGGATCACACATCAAGAATTTTTTATGGCATAAATTGTCTACCTACGGCGGATGATCAACAGCGCAGCGATAATTAACACAATAATCCAGGTTAACAACGGTCGTAAACCTCTTTTGAAATTCCTCAAATAGACATAGCACAGACAATTTTGTGCAACAAAAGTACTGTGCCAATTTGAGGGAGGTCTTCATTTGGCTTAGATTTTTGTACAACACCACCACGCCGATTATCATCCGTCGTAAAAAATCAAAGCTTCGAAAACGTAATATATCGATTTTTCAAATAAAATTTATATATAAATTTTATTTATTTATGATATTGTTTTATATCTGTCGTGATAGCCCAGAGCGCAACGAACCTGTCTCAAATTTATAAGGCCCCATAGGGCCATGGTTCGAATCCGGGCGTGTACCAATGAGTTTTTCTGACTTAAGTACACAATATCACTGACACCGTGCTTCGAAGGGCACGTTAAGCAGTCGGTCCCGGACGCTGTCAATAATGGCGGTCGTTACAGTTCCCAACCCGCAGTGGAGCAGCGTGGTGGACTTTAAGCTCCAAGCCCCCCTCCTCACCCTGAGGGAAGCCTAAGCCCCTGCAGTGGGGTAAAAATGGGCTGATGATGATTATGATTGTTTTATATTTGTTAGTCGATATTGTTTCACTTTTATCAGTCTTATATAAAAGATATAGCGTGTATTTTCCATTGTAGTTACATGTAGCTTCATAAAACAGTAACAATATTGACTAAAAGTCAAATATATACGTATTTCGAAACAATCTGATGTCAAACAACAGTGATTTCGAATTTATTAGCGTGTAAGTTTCTTTTGTAAAAACTAGATATTAAATTTAAATAGTAATAATTTATTATTACCAGTGGCATTATGCTGCCAAAGTAAACTTATACAGACTGTGTTATTACGCTGAAAAATTGTTTAAGTTTCATTTAATTTACTATTAATAAAGCAGTTAAGACAGTCTCACACTATCGGATGAACTTTCAGAAGAATGTCAGCTATGTTTGGTGATGCATATTCTATATGTGTTTTTTAATTCATGCATAAATATAAATGGTTAAGATTCTCTTGTTTAATTCATTTAGACAAAGCCTGTATTTGTAAAAAGTCTCTTAAATTTAAAAAGCTAATCGAGGGTTAATTAACATTTCTTAATTAATTATGTAGTTAAATACATTGTTTTTTAATTTCAGTATTTAGTCAGTCGGTGAAGTGCGTTTGGAAAATATTCGGAAAAACAAATCAGGTAATGCAGAATTCCATAGTCATTCGACGACCGCTTGGCCTAGTGGGTAGCAACCCTGCCTACGAAGCTGGGAATCCCGGGTTCGAATCCCAGGTCGGGTCAGTATTTATATGATGAATATTGATACTGGTACCGGGTCTTGGTTGTTATATGCATGTGATGTCTTCGTTTTGTACCCAAAACACAAGCTAATGCTTAGTTTGGGGCCTAGACGTTGGTGTAATGTATACGTTATAATTATTATTATAACGTATATGTATACGTTATAATTATTATTATAAAAATAAAAACTTGTGAACAAACCGATATCAAAAACTTGTTCAGATTTTGATTGCGGAGTAACACGATCAGTTATAAATAAGCTGTGACTCATAATACAGTTGAACAAAGATAGTCATAATAATTCTCTTAGTAAGTTCGTAGTATGAGAAATGGAACAGTAGAACAGTGGAAAGTGTGTGACTGTCTTTACACATATTGTATTCTCAATATTACATGATCTGTAAAAGTTGTTTTACTAAAGTTGTAAGTATGTGCATTTGTTTTGCAATGTAAGTATACACACGGGTTTCTCATCCGGTATATATATTTAAAAAAAAAATTAAATGTTATTCTGAAATATTCATATTGTCAATTTACAACAGAAAGAAGTGTGTGTTTCTGAATAATTAGAAATAATATTTACCTAAGCTAAAATTTTTATTAAGTACAATATTTATTTTTTTTGTCCAATATATGTTATTTTATATATTAAAAATTCGGTCCTTATATAGTAAATAAATAATCAAAAAGATCTAATAATATACTTTACGAGTACTTTAAGGCAAAAGAAATACAGGGATTATTTAATAATAAAAACGACTTTTTTTAAATACATAACATTTTCTACGAAATTAATTAAATATACGATAAATATAAGTAATAAATGTATGTGACATATAAGTGTTATGTTATATATATTTTTCGTGTGAACTTTTAATTTCTGTCCGAAAATAATTTCAATCCATTTGACGTAAATGCAAGTAGTTAAAGAAATTGGCGTAACTAATCTAACTTATCAAACTTTTTTGTTTCTAATAAAGGTGACAAATGGTCCTGGGTCTGTCTGTGCCTGGGGTCTCTGACCTGAGACAATAAGTGACCAATAAAGAGCGGAAAATCCACCCTCCCGCACCGCGCATACGATTTGGCAATGCATCTTTTTAACAACCAATGTCTATGAAGTTCCTCGTTTGGTTGTTTTTGTGTTATGTCGCCAATGACTTGATAAAATAGGCAGGAATTTCCTGAATGCAGCATGGTAGACTGCTTAAGGTGGTGTACTTAAGCGGGATTTTTGTTCAACAGCGAACGAATTCAGGCTGAAACAACAAGAACAAGAGAAACATTATTATTAATAGTTATTAGGTAATGTTTGTTAGGTTAGGTTAACTCCCGAACTGAACTGTTTTCAATAAAATTTCACTAAAAATGTATAAGGAGTGTTCGGCTGAACGTGTCCTAACTTACTGTACCGTAGAGCTTACCGTACTAAACAAAAATTTCCAAAAAATATATATAATTGACTGACCGGTTGGCCGAGTGGTTAGAGACCCTAACTGCGGAGCCAAGGGTCGCGGGTTCGATTCCCGTTCGGGACAAATATTTGTGTGCGTGAACACGCACTCTCTCTATAAGTTCTGTGTCTGGGTGCAAAAGTATATATGTATACATAGTGTTCAGTCAGTTTCAGTCAGTTGTTTAGTAACCCATAATACTGCTTACTTTTGTATTACATGACACTGTGTGGTATGTCCCAGTATTTTTATTATTATGTAAATGGTAAAAAAATAAAATTAAACATGTTTTCTCGGTAATAGTTAGTTTGCGCAAGCTTGTTTGATACTTTTTGTTGAGTTTGGTAAAGTACACACTCTGTAAGTCTGCCCTACGTTTCAGCCGAACACGTTGTATATATGGGATACAAAATAATTCACATTCGACAATACATTACGCAAATGAAAATAAGCAAAACTTTGAGTTGTGAAGAAACGAAGAAAACGATCTCATAATAAATTCATGCGCGTATTAAATATGATCACGGTATGTTCTTTCCGTGTGAACCGTGATTTGTTAACAAACATTAAACGTCGTTTCATTTTACTACGGACAATGTTAACATGGTTAACAACTGTCATAACAAGTGCCAAAGATATTTGTAGTATGATTTCAAACTGAAGACCGCTAAGCCTAGTGGGTAACGACCCTACTTACGGGGTTAGAGGTCCCGGGTTCAAATCCCAGGTCAGGTCAGTATTTATACGATAAAAATTGATAATGGCAGGCAGCAGGTCTTGGTTGTTATATGTATGTGGTGTCTTCGCTTGGTACCCACCCAAAACACAATCTATTGCTTAGTTTGGGGCCTAGACGTTGTTGTGATGTATATTATACAAAAACAAAAAAAAAAAACTTAAACAGGACAACAAAGCTAAAGGTCTTGAAATTCCGCTGAATTATTTATTGCCATAGCGTAACAACATTGACTACATCGTATGGAACGGTACTGACTGCTATGCCAATTTTAGGTATAAAAAGAAGGTGAACCAAAATGCGGACTGTCCTAGACATAGTTGTTATAGAGTCATCATCCGTTTCCCCCACGCCCCAGCACCTTATAGCTACCTATACCAAAAAGTAGGTAGTGTATTGGACCGAATAATCGATAATACACCTTTGTCAAACTATAAGCTTATATTTTTTGTTGTGAAACTTGAATGGCATTTCGTAAGAAATTCTGTTTTTAGAAAGTATTGTCTAAAATTTGTTTCAATTGTTCTGTGAATTGTTCACATTTTTATTTCCTAAAATTAAAATATATGTATCTAGTCTTAAAATATAAAATTGTTTATTATAATAAATGTATTTACAAATTATGTTTTATTTTGTTTAGCCCTACGACAATTCACTTTATATTTACGCTTTATTTTTGTGTGACTTTTTATTAGAAATCACCAGAAATATACCCAAAAGTTTTTTCCACAAATTATACATGGGTTCGGATAAAATGAGGAATTCGTAAGGGTGTTTTACATATTTTATAATAATATGTAATAGTTATTATTATACAATATATAATACGGTATATTACATATATCGTATTTAGATGATATGCACTTTACCCATTCACAGGTTGTTTTTTTACCTAAGACGTCTTAATTCATTTAACAAAGAGTCCTACGTTAATTATTAGACCAGATTCGCATTCATGAATAGAGCATAGAGTTTGCAAATGCTATGCATTCCGACCAATTACCAATGCGTCCTGCCTACAATGACATACGGTGCCGAAACATGGACTCTCACGGCAGGACTGGTCCACAAATTTAAATTCGCTCAGCGCGCTATGGAGCGGGCTATGCTCGGCATTTCCTTGATGGACAAAATCAGGAATACTGAAATCCGTCGAAAAACTAAAGTTGTCGACATAGCCGAAGTGATTAGCAAGCTGAAGTGACAATGGGCCGGTCACATTTGCCGTAGAACCGACAACCGATGGGGTAGACGGGTTCTCGAGTGGAGGCCACGTATTGGGAAGCGAAGCGTTTGACGCCCTCCGGCAAGGTGGACTGATGACCTGAAGCACCATACCGGGAGTAATTGGATGCGGAAGGCGGAGGACCGTGTGTGGGGGCGAGCCTTGGGAGAGGCCTATATCCTGCAGTGGAGAGACATGGGCTGATGATGATGATGATGCATTCCGAATTCAACTTCACTTAAAATTTTCAGATAACAGGCTATTTGTATACATTATGGATAATAGATGTATTTTGCAAAACAATTAAGCCATGGTGCACTCATTGCGTTCATGTATTCGAGAAATATTTAGCAACAATTAAAGTCAGACACGGCTAAAGACACTAATATACCTATAAATCATTCTTAAATTAAATACTAGGTGGTTGAAAAGCCTTAAGGGTATGAAAGAAAACTTTTTTTATATGAACCTAAGGATTTAAAATAAATATAGAAGTTTAAATAGTATAAATGGTAAAGACACATTAAAACTGGTGAGGACAAGAAAAGAACAAAAAAAAAAACAAAAAGGACAACACTTTTTGTCTAAGTTTATATAACACTTTCGATCTGTAAATGAAGTGTGACATTGCGTGACAAGGGGCGGGAGAGGTCTTTCCTATATTTCGTGACGTAGGTAAGTAAAAGTCTTAAACAAGAAAATCAGAAAATAAAGCGGGGCACGGGTGTGTTTTATTCTCAACAGTGGTATTTGGTATTATTGACGTAATAATTCGATGTGGCCTAACACTTAACAGCGGGTTCGAAGCGAATCAACGGGACGAGTCGGGAACAACCCTCTTAAAGGCGTACGTACGTACTGGCTTCATTCAAATTGGAACTCTCCGATGTCATATTGGAGATTTGCGGTTATGAATATTGTTGCAAATATTACCTATATAGATGTCCAGCCAGATCATAGAATGGATCCTTTCGTGAAGATTCGGCCAAGATAAGTTGATGGTCCACAATTTCTAAATTTATAGATTAGGTTAGGTTTGTCGATATTGATTCGAGGAGCGGAGCGATGAGCCGTCTCAAAAATGAACATTTCTAAGGTTAGCCACGACATAAACACATTGACCTAGCGGGTGGAATGGACATCCAATCTTATTAGAAACTTTCTACGAGAACCGTTGACCACGATGTCCTATTATAATTCATATTTCAAAACCGCATTTTCCTAAACAACAAAATCGTTTATTGAGAAAAAGCGCCCCACGGTTTTCCACTTAAATCCACGGGGTTCGATGATGCTTTTTTGCTTTTAAGTAACTTATAAAAGCGTGTTTTTTTTCGTTTTATGAGCCATATATCAAGTCTTTTAAACGAAAATAATTGAGCGTGTAGGATACAAAAATTAAATTTTATTTTCAACCTAACAACGATTTTTGTTCCATCGTTCCTCAAGTATGAATTTGTGCTGCGTTACTGCATAGAAGAACCGTCTTTTAATAAATATGTCCACATAATCGAGTTTCTTACTATTAATCGGCAAAATTAAACATGCTACAGACTGTCTAGGTAACATGCAATAGAGGATTAACATTTTGCACTTAAAAACAAACATTTAGATATACATGTAGAATATTCTAGGTATTTTAAGTGTTACCAAAACTAAGGTAGAACTGTATCTGTATGTAACATACGAAATGTATACTATAAAAAATATGCTACATTAAGAAGAGTGGCAAATTGTCATACATACGGAATTAATGGTTGCATCCCATTAAATCTTAACCGATTGGCGCAAAAAATTTATTGTATTCGGGTCAGGAATAACTAACTAGGTTCGACTGTTTTTATTTTTTAAATTTTTTTGATAGATCGAAAGAGAAAGAAACTTAAATGCGCGGGGCTATTTTTCATTTTTTTTTGTTTTTCACAATATATTGTGGAAATGCAATTGGTAATTAAAAAAAATAAAAACTTTGGGACTAGATGGCGCTGAGTGGACTGTCCCAGTTATTATTATTATTAAATGGACATATATGACGTGAAATTACTAATTATTCTATGTACATAGGTTCGTTTATACAGACCATAAAATCCTGAAGTAACCATAACCAGGATGTGCAACGGTAATTCAATTTGTTTATTTGGCGTGAAATAATTCTTACAGAAAAAAACTAATAAAATCTTTTTGTTTGTCTTTGGTCTGGTAAACACACTGTATCTCTCTTAGGTTGAAATACTAACGCTCGAGATGCCTAACAGGCCCATAAGTTACGGCAATAAATTATCCGTTGCTGCGCACACGAAAAAATACATGTAATGAAATAAAACATATAAAGCCTAAATTAAAATCGGCAAAGGTAGGTTAGTGCGTTTTGTGTGTAATATTGTCTAAATAAGCTCAATTTAAATAAAACTTCGTCGATAGAAAATGTGGAAAAAATAAGGCAAACATATAATCCAGGCGTATATGTTGATGGCTTCATGCAACAATCACTAATATAAATGAAATAATTTTCTCGTTACAGCTTAATAATTTTTTTACGATTTCGAGAAGTAAATACACAATAAAACGACTGTCGACTGCGTGTTGGATGATGTCAATAAAAAAAAACTTATCGTAAACAAATATAATCAGTTCGTTCAGTGTTGAACTACGCATTAACTTTATCGGCTATAACTCGTGACGTAGTACACCCTAAATAGTCGTGGTGATTGTACTCGTACTCGAACTATAGGGGAGACCGGGGATGGTTGACTAGTTTTTTTACTAAATAATACATATTTTTGCACTGTCAACGATTTTTGCCAGTTAGTCTACCTACCCGTATAGTCAACCATCCTCAGTCTCCACTACTATACTGTCGTTGTGTATTTTTTCGTATACTTCGGAACAGTGGTTCAAGTGTAGAGGGGCAGGGGGGACTGACGCCACCTAATTTTGGATAACAATCAAAAAACTTTATAATTAATTTAAAATAGTCTTTTAGCGAAATATTATAACGAAAGAGTAAGTAAAAAAATTACCTTCGTTTTTGCATGTAAGAAAAACACTTTTAAAAATGTTTTTTTAATGATCTAAATATACACTCATGCATGAGTTACAAATACGTATAGCCATGCCTCAACTTCATAGCATTAACAGTCTGCGAAATACTGATAGACAGACGGACAAATGGACTGAAGGTATTAGGATTTCTTGTCGGATTACAGTTCCCTGAAAATTCGGGTGGTTGTGTCGTCTACATGACCATATATATACAAGGTGAGATTTTAGTAACCGGCCAAAATTTTTCTACATATTAGGTATCACCAATAGACCTCATTGCGTAAATAAAAAATATGGGTTACATTTTCATAATTTTTATCTACAGTGTTATTTTATAACGTTTGGTTGCCTTCTTAACGCTATTGTAAACGTACGCGCCCGAGGCCTTGAAACTGAATAGGGCGACGGGCATGAATGGTAACTAGAGTTATTAGTTTTGTGTAGTCATATCTCAATATTTTTCTATAGAACGATAATAAAAGGAAACAAAACGCCTATCGGTTTTCTACCAAAGATCGTTATATAAAAATTTGGCTGGTCATTAAAACCTCATCCTGTGGATAGCGAATTTAAAAAAAATACACTGTGTGTGGTTTCGTTGACATCGATATCACGCTGCGCTGCTACGCAGAATTGTCAGCTTCTACGTATTATTCCGTAATGGATTAAGGTAGCTGAATCAAACTTTCAATAGTACTTTTATATTGTCGAGCACTGATTCTGTCAATAATATCTATAGTGTCCTATTCACTGAACTCGTGACTTCTGACTATATTTGCGTCAATTTAGCAAAAATAAAAATGCAGATAGTGGAAAAAATAGGTAATTTTATTATATTATTATTATTTTGTATAGTTTTATTTTATATGTATGTTTATCATATACAACAATCCGTTTTATTTTTGATTAAGTAATACTGACAGGTTGCAGAAGAAAACTGGAAAGAAATTGCCTGGTTCAGAGAGAAGTGGAAAAGCTGAGGATGCTTTTACTCATAGAGGGATCCCTATTTAAAGTACTGGAATACTATATTAAAATTTGCTAACAACGCTTGCATAAAATATTATTTGATATAAAATCAATAGCTTACTTTAGACAGCGATGTGCAACACAAATGTACATACTTTTCACTACATCAAGTATTATAAGGTTTACCTATATTAATTTTAAAAATTATTATTCCAAGAGTGAAAAGAATTTAAATAAATAGTTTAACTTTTTATTTCCCAAATGAGACTGAGTTACATTTAATAATAAAAATGTGAAATTGATTAAAATGAATGTTATTAATAAATATAAACAAAATTGAATTATGATTTGAATGCCGCGGGATTGCAATTCCTAATGGTTGATTGTGGTTAAAAACATATTTTTATGTATTTAATTACAAAATCGCATCTTAAAAGAGTCTGAAGAGGAACTCCATTTTCCCATTTAATTAAATAATTTTAAGTGTATCTATCATTAAGTATTAATTTTACGCGTAAAGTTAGTAATAAAACGAATCTTTGTTGTAACTAAGAAAGCGTTTATTCCTTAGCGACATTCGACATGTTTTTTGACACCAACCCGCACTGGAGCAGCATGGTGGACTAAGTTCCAAGCACCCTCATCCCGAGGGGAGGTCTGAGCCACTGCAGTGGGGTATAATGAACTGATATGGATTCGACAAGTTACATAGTTGCTTTAATTCATTCAAATCGATCTTGTTAGGTATCCGAATGACGCATACGAAACGAAATTTAATTTCGCTTTCGAGTTTGACCTTAAATATTCGTAGCTTCAGCATTTACGTCGCAATCGGCGGTGTCGTTATCGAGTTAATTAATTAAGAACGTTAATTAATTAACGACTGCACCATTCCTATACAAACACTGGCATTAGAATCAAAGCCGAAAGCCGAATGTGTGAAGTCTTTTACGACAGAAGTAATTACGATTCGATATAGCCTATAGGTATGAGTTCTGGTATAAATATGGAAACATGAATGTTTTGTCGATTTAAAAGATCGTTTGTTCAACTAGAAAGCATCGTGATTTAGTTTTGAAATAATACAAAAAGAAATCAAAAATATTGTTTTTTGTTTATTGATAAATTAAAAAAAAAAAACCTGCACTAAATATTGTTGACGTTTTTTTTCTATAATCACATCCTGATAGCAATCCAGCAACGCGGCCCGATGAATCATTTCTATTTTCGCATTCATGTAATTTACGCATAAGCATTTTCCACTTCTGTGATAATTTGTAGTTTAATAAATTAGTAGTTTGTTGTTAATTGGAGCATTCCAATTAAACATTAATTTATTAAATAATATACTCTAAATTAAAATCTAACTTAAAAAAAACTTATGATACCTACAAATGAAAAATACTATCTAAATAATGATAAACGAGAATATTTTAAAAAGACAACGGGTTCAGGGTGCCAAGGCTACTTGCCACTCTGTAATGTGACACTGATCCTTTGAACAAGGTATTCCTTGCTCGAAGGATCCCCTGTTAACAGACGCAGCGCGACACCCAAATCGTGAACAAATAATTTAGCATCCTTGGACCAGGGACCCATCGTCTCGACATCGAAAGAATGAAGTGGTAACGATTTAAAAGTTCTAAGTGCTCGGTTATTTTCCTACGAGCTACTGCCTCAGCAGTTGCTCCGTTTTTTCTAGATGTATTTTAAATAAGTGACGCACACAGTATCCACGCAAGTTACATCCCAAACAAGAGCTAGCACTTTTGTATGGAACCATGGTTACGCGATCGGGTCTATTGCCATCACCCCGGAAAATACCTGGAGGCTCAAGACAGGAAGGTATCTGTAAAGAAGACAGTGCGTCCTTTATGATATGCTTAAGACGATAATGCCTGAAATAGCGACCAGCATTTTTTATGCAAGAGAGCCCATGGAAACCATAAGTATTTGCATTTTCCTCACGGACACAACGGTGAGATCGGTAAACGTCCGTTGAGCTGGCGGTGTCAACATAGCGTAATCAAATTTGAAGTAGGCAGGAATTTGTTGCAAATTTATTGCTAATTTATTACCGCAAAATTAATTTTGTTGTTATAGTTATTTAAAAATAATGAGTACACCGCCAGCTTAACGTTAATCTGGCAGTGTCACATTGTAAATCGGGAGAAAAATGAAAGAAAATGACCTGAATTTGTTGCTAATTAGTTATAGCAAAATTAATTTTGTTGCTCTAGTCCTTAAAAAAATGAAAACACTGCCAGCTTAACGACAAACTGGCAGTGTATACATTTTTTTTTAAATGGCTACAGCAACAAAATTAATTTTGCAGTAACAACTTAGCAACAAATTCCTGCCTCCTTCAAATTTAATTCTGCCATGTTGATACCACCAGCTTAACGGACGTGATCGGTAAATATTGAAACCTAATCCCAAAGAGACGGCGATGCGTAAGGAGGCCGGGTCGAGCAACGAGCCCAAATTAGGAGAAGGAATAGCTCGCAGTCAGGCATTGAACTCACTTTCGCATGACGCCAGGAGTAATAGTAATTTAAATATAATAATAATATCTGGGCCATTTCACATGCTAGTTCATGTAGTTCCAAATCAAGCAGAGCCTGTACTATGGGTACTAGACAACTGATATACCTTCAGACTTAAATATATATTTTTTTTTAAATAATACGTCCATGTATAGATATTTTACACCCAGAAACGGAACAAATAGTTACACACGTTTCTGTACACAAATATTTTTCCGGGGCGGGGATCGAACCTGCGACCTTTGGGTCCTCAATCAGCGTCTCCGACAACTAGATCAAATCGGTCAGTCGGAATGTGTCTATGACCGGAGCCCTTACCAGCAATACCGTAAACTTATTTTCAGCACCAACATTTAGGTACATACTCTACTTTTTTGTTAAATCGATGAAGATCTAGAATCAACGAATAAAATAAGCATGGAGTAAATTAATGTGACAGAAGCATTTGGTTTTAATAGTCATAAATGTCACTTCACAGTATCGAAGTAACATTACGCAATTTTGCGGGGTCGAAGACCGGCGCGTGGTAATTTCGCGAGGGTGAAGACCAGCGCAGGGGAACCTCATGCACTGAAACTCGGGCTGACATTCGCCATCTTACACGAGATAGAGTATGAGTGGTAAGACGGTAAATGCAGAAGAGGGTTTCTAGTCACATTATATGTATACTTGTTTTATATATTTTCTTTTATTTCTGACCGTAAACATAATGTAGTACAGATTATTTCTTTACTCAGCGTTATTTCAATGTCCGCTTTTATGCTGTCTGTACCCACCTCTACTGCAAATAGTTCCGCTTAGTTAGCGGTCATGTCGAGCTTGTACGCTGTGCTATTGTGTTGTGTTTCATCGTTAGGAGTGGTTTGATCTGACACGGGTCACTATTCGCCTGTAGGGTCGTAATACTTTTACAAATAAACTACCTGCCGCCCATGGCTTTACTCACGCCTATACTTAAAGTATTGTTCTCGTTTTGTCTCGTCTCGCACTTTTTCTATTATTCTAAAGGAATGAGATATTTTCCCACAGAAAAAATGGCAATGTTCCTTTGGAAAAATAATACTTCACTTCACTTCATCAGCCCATTTTTACCCCACTGCAGGGCCCTAGGCTTGCCCCAGGAGGAGCGTGGAGCTTAAATCCACCACGCTGCTCCACTACAGGTTGGGCGTTGTAACGTCCGCCATCTATTGACAGCACCCGGGACCGACTGCTTGACGTGCTCTCCGAGGCACGGAGTCAGTGATAGTTATGTACTTAAGTCAGAAAAACTCATTGGTACACGCCCGGATTTGAAACATGGCCCTATGACCTTATAAATCTGAGACAGGTTCGTTTCGCTTTGGGTTATCACGACACAAATATGAGATAAAATATCAGTCATAAATAATACTAATAAACTCAAACCTTTGGTGGGATTATCCTCGTTCCAGCTCCATCATCAGATTCTCATAACCATTTATTATAAAAAGTGCTCGTACAAACAAATCTAATTAGTACAAACTTGGTGGGTTGAATAGCCATTGATGGGGTCTGTTGTCCACATTTCAGCTCCATCCTCAGATAGACCATCGTCACCATGTCGTACGAAAAGTGCTCGTAAAAGCAAATCTAATGAGCTGGAACTCAGTGAATTTACTGGTAGTTATTGATCTGGTATCGACTAATCGGCTCCATAATCAGATCAGTTCGATGATATCATAATTAAAGAATACGTACGTATTTCTAAAATTTCGCCTCGATTCGATTAACAGTTGACGAGTTTTCTCGTGAGAAGGCGATCCTGGCTGCATGGACAAGACTTGATCACCAGATTATTGTATGGTCATTGGAATTACATACATGTGCATAAATAAGCTTCGTAACTTAAAGGAAAATGACAGGAAAATTAATTACATAGTTATAAGTGATACACGAACCCACATGGAAAGTTGAACTTTAAATAAAAGCTTGTAAAAATACAAAGCGGCTGAGATAAATATTTCAACAGTTATGGTTCCCTGATGAGGGGATTTAAGGGAAAGAGGATCATTCGGTTACATCTTCTGTAATCAACTAATCGTGTGTACATGCAATATGTTGGATATTGAATAATCACGAAATTTCTTATTAGGAATTACTGGAAATATAATATTAATATTCGGTCTGCGTGATCCAAGCGGGCTCGTTGAAGCAAGAGAGCTCTCACGGCAAGAGAGCACGCGGCCAATCTAGGAATTTGGAAATTATAGTTACTTGTTCTAAAAATTATCTTGAAATAATAGTTAATTTTTTCTTATTAAAACGAAAGCTTGATATAAGACTAAATTATAATAAATTCTTGAGTAAATACCTACTTAATAACTCTGAAAGTATTCAAATTGATAAGCTCTTAATCCAATTACAGGCTGTACTTCATAATTACGAGTTTTTGCAAGACATTAAAATTGATTGACTTGATTGGCTAAATTGGCCTAAATGCTAATTAGCAAAGTTATTTTTATTCGGAACAATATAGTATTATATTCTTTATACATTGTTAAGAATAAAAAAAAAATGTTGGACCTGCCATAACGGTATTTAATTAATTATTTTTTTAAAGGACCACCTTTTTACTATTTTGTTTTTATTTAACGTTTCCTTTGTCGTGGATGTTTAAAAAAGAAATTTTTCACATATTACTTTTTAAAGATTAGTAAGGTGGTACCCAACAGTGGGATGTATACGACCAGATGATATCTAATGATGATGAAAAAACCGTTTCGAATTAACATATCTACTGCAGAGCCTCTGGAGACAACTGAGGCCGAGCCACTTAAATTACCTGATTACAACAAACTGATAAATATACATTTGTTCAAATTTTTTAAATATTTTTACCTATTATTGTAAAACAAAAACTTTGGAATATTTTTTAAGACCAACTGCTGTAATCATTTGATTTAAATGAAGCTCATTCTCATTTGCAAATCACTTGTAAATAAGAACCTTCCCAAATAAATTAGCCTTAAAATTAAAATAAACCTATTGATTTCGGTTCATTCATTTGAAAGTATCCGCAGACAAACAGAAATTAAACTAAGAACAATCTAGATTATAACGGCCGTCAATTAAAAAAAACTGCACTGAAATCGGTCTATCCGTTTAAATGCTACGATGACACAGACAGACAGACTAAGAACCATCTCCATTGAACCAGAGTGTGCAATAAAAAAATACATTAAAATATATCTGTCCGTTAAGGAGCTATGATGCTATAGACATACCTATTATGTAATTGTCTACAAACACAGACTCACAGGCCCACACACTTACAGACGTAGGCCTAGTCTTATAACATTTCGATTACGACGTCAGGGTTTAAAAAAATTGCTTCGAAATCCCAACTGATTTAGAAAAACACATTTACTGCAGCTCTGGTGGCTCTTATTTATAAAACATTTCTGAAACCTGGCTCTGAAGTGACATGCACGTGATATAAAAATTGTATCGGAATCGGTCTAATGTTTTTTTTAAAGGAAAATTACTATTTTTAAAATTAAATCACTGAATTATTAATAAATTATTATAATTATTAATAAAATTAATATTATACTATAGAAAAATATACAAATATACGCACAAACACACACACAAACACCACAACCTCCTACCTCAAAGCATATACCGAATCCGTGCCGTCTTGGGTAAGAATAAATATAATAGGTCTATCAAATGCAATTATTAAGTCTTTAAATCCTTCGGTATTTTATTAAATATATCTTATATGAGCAGTACTTATGTACTACTTAAGGATTGTCGAAATCGCCAAAAAAAAGAAATATTGTCCCTCTTTGATAGATCACTGTGAGTCGTAGGAACTGACTCGAGATCGCGTTCCAACAAAATAAATGGTTTGAGAACACCGATATTGGGACTGTAATATAAATTTATTGGTACCAATAAAATGGTGCTCTTTGTTCAGTTCGACAAAGGAATGAGACTGATATTTAAAGCACGAACAGTGAAACGAAGTTAGTAGTCTTCTGACTTGCCAAATAGGTATATTTTATTTTATTGGTAGTCGCATGATCTTCATGGCGTATTAGTGGTTACTATGAATGTAACATTTCTCTAGTTCTTGGTGGTTAATGATTACCAGGCTATCGCTGGCGCTCTCCTTTCAAATTGAAGTCTTCAGATCTTACAGTTGGTAGTTAGTGACGAACAATAGATAGCCCTACGTGCTATTCATCCGTTTATTTATTAGGATTTTGAATAAAAATAAAATGTGTGCGCTGAGAATTTTTAATTTGGGACTTTTTCTAGTAAAAGCTATCAGCCCATTTTTTACCCCACTGCAGGAGCTTAGGCCTCCCCCAGGGTGAGGAGAGGAGCTTGAAGCTTAAGTCCACCACGCTGCTCCACTGCGGGTTGGGAACTGTAACGACCGCCATCTATTGACAGCGTCCGGGACCGACTGCTTAACGTGCCCTCCGAAGCACGGTGTCAGTGATATTGTGTACTTAAGTCAAACTCATTGGTACACGCCTGGATTCGAACCAACCAAGTAATACCTTGTTTGAATAAAATTCACTGTGTTCTAAATTTAAAAACAATAAAGCAATTAAATAATTGCTTTTCAATTGTTTACACTATCGCGTTTGCATTCCCAACGTGGACACTTCGAAGAATTGAGTAATTTTTAAATACGAGTTCCGTTATGGCACTAACGCTGCAAACACGGCTCGTAACATTAATACTGTGTTTGGAGGAAACATGAGTAAAGAACGCATCGTACGTTTCCAGTCTAATAACTTTACGTTACTTGAACTAATAATAAAAAATTCAGTTACGGTAGAAGCCAATTCGTATTACCATATATACAGTATTCCGTATATGATAACCAGCATTGCTTCAGATTGGCATACAGACCATTTTAATTCATTTCCGCTAAATTCTCAGAATATAAAGTAATATCCCGATTGATTTTTGAACAAGTTAAAAGGTTGGTCCGGAATATTTATTGCGCCGCGCCGGCTCAATTCACTCTCGACCAGTTTTATTCTATAACTAACTACTACTATGCTTCAATTCCTAACATTATTACGGTACGATATTATTAGAATCATTTATTCAGTATAATTTAATTACAACGAAATATTAATGAAATAGATAGGGAATGTCGGAATTCAAAATGCATTCGCGGTTTATAATAATATCGGGAAACACTCGTAACTCACCCGAATATACCACAGCCAACATTCGAGTAAGACCTAGATTCCATTTATAGTTTTCCAATGGACTAACAATGAAGTTAGAACACCTACATGCATACAGACACCCCTGCGAATGTTATAAATCGCATATAATGAAAAATCGATCCGTATTATACGCCACGCCAGAGATAGTAACGCGTGGTAACGCCTTCACTTTAGTAATAGTAAGTCAAAAAAACAAAGATCTGGTATTAACCCACATTATTTGTTTAAAAATAAAAAGACTGTGTCTTAAGAAAATTCAGTATCAAAACCAGTTTAAAAAAAAATCGATTTTGTGATTCTGTGACTATTTTTGTGACTATTCAACGAGGATTAATAAAATCTGATAAAAAAAGTTTTGAAATTGCGAAGAAGTAGATTAAACATCCAATATGCCTACGAGCAATGTACATTTGGTGAAAATATTAAAATACGTGTTTTTTTTTATTACTTTGCTAAATTCTCAAAACTAAAGTATTGAAATGTTTCGCCATAGAGTTATTGGGCTAGTAACTCACAAACAGTCGGTCGGCGGTCGCCAGTGGGACATCCCTCACCGTTGCATTCGCGGGCTATTTCATGGATAGTATTATTTTATTTTTATTATTTATTTATTTGTATAAAAAACAGCCTAATGGCCAAGTTTTCAGTATTAATGTTCGACTAAGTAATCAAGCTATATCGATAATTGAATATGGAAAAAATTTTATGACAGAAATTCAACCTAAAATTTTTTTATGGAATATAACACAAAATATGTATACGAACGAATATATTAAAATAAACGAGATTTTGTGGTGACACAGAAATAAAACTTAATGGAACTCAAAAATGAAGTGAAGAAAATAAAGTTTTTTGTTTGTCATTATTAGAAAATATTGCATTAATGTAGAGGCGAATTTGCCAAAAGACAATTTATCTACCTCGCTCCACTATTATGCAACACTATTAACACTAAAATTGAGAATCATAGCAACTATGGCGTTAAAAGGGAAACCAAAAATTGGCTAAGCGGCTTTGATTATGAAGGTGCAGAGAAACTTGTTCATACAATAAAGTAACACGTTAGAACAAACGAATATGTATTCCATTCCATTTCATCAGCCCTTTTTATACCCCACTGCAGGGGCTTAGGCCAAGCCCCAAGCTCCAAGCCCCCTCAATATGAGGAAGCTTGGAGCTTAAATCCACCACGCTGCTCCAATGCAGGTTGGCGGATTGTAACGACCGCCATGTATTGACAGCAACCGGGATCGACTGCTTAACGTGCTCTCCGAGGCACCGAGTCAGTGATAGTTAATGTACTTAAGTCAGGAAAATCTCATTGGTACATCCGCGGAGTCGAACCACGGCCACATAGCCTTATAGATTTGACACAGGTTCGCTGCGTTTGGGCTATTACGACACGACAAATATGTATATATAGTTACAAACCAGCTAAGTCACAACACGCGTACTCATTCACGTTAAACACCCACACAAATACCATAGCATACATGCTTGCGTACACAAATATGTATTTAATCGATTCATTTTGTTAGTTTTAATTAATTTTTTAGGACATTAGTAAGGAGAACACTATCGTGACACAGTTTACTCTAGTATGGTGGTATGGTGTGTCTAAAATATTACTTTAACTATTCATGTCAATGAAAATTTCTCATTATTGATTTATCGAATGCTCCTAGGATGTAACACTTGTGACCGTTTAAACAATAACACCGAAACCTTTGCCTGGCTCTAAAAAAAAAAACTTAAAAACTTGCCCTTGGTTTTTGTTAGATCTGTTGGTAGAAGCTGTTTCTTGAATCTATCGAAATAAGATTTTTTCCCGTCCAACAAAACTTTTGTATAAAAATATATATTAAATCTATATTAATAAAATTGAAGTGTCTGTCTGTCTATCTGTCTGTCTGTCTGTCTGTCTGTTCCGGCTAATCTCCGAAACGGCTGAACCGATTGCAACGAAACTTTGCAGACGTACAGAGGGCATTACTGGGGGTGACATAGGCTACTTTTTGTTTGTCTGTCTGTCCATCTGTCTGTCTGTTTGAGCTGATCTCAGAAACGGCTAAACCGATTTCAATGAAACTTGGCAGACGTGCAGATGTTATTATCAGGGGTGAAATAGGCTGATTTTTGTTTGTCTGTCTGTCCGTCTGTCTGTCTGTTCGAGCTAATCTCCGAAACGGCTAAACCGATTTCAAGGAATCTTGGCAGACATGCAAAGGGCATAATCGGGAGCGACATAAGCTGTTTTTTGTATGTCTGTCTGCCAATTTGTCTATCTGTTCCGGCTAATCTCCGAAACGGCAACGTGATTTCAATGAAACTTTGAAGACGTACAGAGGGCATTACCGGGGATGACATAGGTTATGTGTTGGTACTCAAACTTGATGTTTTGGCAAGATCTATGTGACCACGTGACCAAATTTTCAAAAGCTTATATTTTCGAAACTATCAATCGCAGACCTATCGTATTCGTACTCAAACTTGATGTTTTGGCGAGATCTATGTAACCGCGAGACCAAATTTTTAAAAGCATAAGTTTTCGAAACTATCAATCGCAGACCTATCGTGTTGGTACTTAAACTTCATGTTTTGGGGGGGTCTGTGTGACCACGTGACCAAATTATTAAAAGCTTATATTTTCGAATCTATCAATCACAGACCTATCGTGTTGGTACTCAAACTTCATGTTTTGGCGAGGCCTGTGTGACCACGTGACCAAATTTTTAAAAGCGTATATTTTCGAAACTATCAATCGCAGACCTATCGTGTTGGTACTCAAACTTCATGTTTTGGCGAGGTCTGTGTGACCACGTGACCAAATTTTTAAAAGCTTATATTTTCGAATCTATTAATCACAGACCTATCGTGTTGGTACTCAAACTTCATGTTTTGGCGAGGTCTGTGTGACCACGTGACCAAATTTTTAAAAGACTTATATTTTCTAAACTATCAATCGCAGACCTGTCGTGTTGGTACTCAAACCTGATGTTTTGGTGAGATTAATGTGACCACGTGACACGTGACCAAATTTTTAAAAGACTTATATTATCAAAACTATCAATCGCAGACCTATCGTGTTGTTACCTACTCAAACTTGATGTTTTGATGAGTTCTAAGTTTTCACTTCTATCGGCAGTCCCTATAACTGCCAACAAGTTTTTTGTCTGTTTGTCTGTTCCGGCTAATCCCCTAAACGGCTGAACAGATTTAAATGAAACTTTGCAGAGATACAGAGGGCATTACCGGGGGTGAGACACAGGCTACTTTTTGTTTGTCTGTCTGTCTATCTATATGTATGTTCGAGCTAAACTTTTAAAGATTTAAATGAAATGATGCAGACATTAAAAATAGATTGTCAGGAGTGACATAGGTAACTTTTCGTCCGTGTGGTTGTCTGTCTGTCTTTTTGTTCCAGCTAATCTCCAAAACGACTAAATCATTTCTATAAATCTTTGCAGACATAAAAAGATTATCACGAGTGACATAAGTTGGTTTTTGTCTGTGTGTTTATCTATCTGTTTGTTCGGGCTAATCGTCAAAACGGCTTATCATATTTTACTTAAATTTTCTAAACTTAAAGAGCGCGTTGTCAAGAGTAAAAAGCATTTTTTATGTACATATAAAAAACTGTAGTGTTTGTTAGTATGTCTGTCTGTTATCATTAATCTTCAAAACGGCTGACTGATTTTGGGACCGACTTTGGGGATAACTATTCTTCATGCTAAAATAGCTAAATGGATTTTTACGATATTAGATATAGAGATTTCTTAGGTAGTTAAGTTTCAGAATGTTCTAGAAAGTGCTACAATGTTCTGGAGCGTCGCGTTCCTGTACCTGTCCCGGTACGACTGTGTAGTCCACGCGAGCGAAGCCCGCGGGCGGAAAGCTAGTATAAAATATAAAACAACGTATTTTGTGATTCGTTGATTGTTTTTACGTACTCGTAGAGAATCCGGTTCGGTTGCAGGACACGTTTACAATTTCATTTTCATTTGTGCTCAGACGTTTTTTTCTAACGCCCATTTACTACTGCATACCTCGCCACAATTTTTCGTTTGTGCAAGCAAGACTTGAATTTGATTTCATGTCAATAAATGAACAAGTGCGATTTCTCTAAGGAGTACTTTGCAGACTAACACAATTGGGCTCGAACGAAAGCACACCTAATTACCTAGGAAACATTTTTATTTTTCTTGTTATCTACTCGCAGTTCTGGAATATTAAGTCGGAATTAAAAAGTCAGACTTTTTCACACAAATTTTGGATACTTCTCGAATTTTCAAAAACCTATTGGTCCAATTTCAACTAATCTTATACCATACGACAGCTCTTGTCTATACGTGGCGTTTGACACCAAACACATCCCGGCACTTAGCCAACTTTCGATGTTTTCGAACCATCCTCTTATGTCGTGAAATCGGGCCAATAATTAAAAAATCGAAAAAAACATTTTTAATGTTGGTAATACATACAAATTGAAGTTCAATTTAAGTTTAATGGAAGTGCATTAAATACAACTTGGATTTTCAACACATAAGTTGGATAAAATCTTTATTTCCCGATATACTTTTTAGGAATTTCGTGTTTTGGGTGTTATTAAATTTAATTTTTATTTATGAAGAATGGGTGAAAATATTAAATAGAAAATACTGTCTATACGAATATAGACTGTACTTGGGAGTGTATTAATCAGATTATACAGTGTTTATCCAAAATGACAGTAAAAAAAATTCTACTATACACATCTTAGGTTAAAGATTTGTCTCTTATTTGCTTCTACCAGAAAGATTCCTATCTATTATCAATAATAAATAGACCGGCAAATTTTTTACAGCAAAAGCTAAGGCAAACATTTCAATATTTTCTACAACGACGCTTGTTTTTCTTTATTATACCATTGTTCACGAAGTTTTTCTTTACAAACCTGCATTTTATTTCAAAGCATGCGGCACATTATCGTGATGCAGACCACCTCAGAGGTCGCAAAAGAGACTGATTCGAGTATCTCGTCGTAGGAATAGTTACCGCATATAAGTTGTGTAGGTTAGCGGAGTCAAGTGGAAGCGCAAGAAAGACGAATAAACAGTCTATATATTATGATTAAATTATTTATTGTTTTTCAACTGACAGACACACAAATAAATGCGGTCCAACTGGAAGGAATCGTATATAAATCACCAATACGTTCACAATAAAAAGTTTTCAAATGTATATATAAATACATGAAACAATAAAATGCAAATTAAGCTCACAACGTCCCACGTAGACCGCGCATGAATAAAGATAAAGCGATATTGAAAATCTGCGAGCACCTGTTCATTGAATTATTCAACAACCGAGGTGACAATAACTACTATATTTTTGCGCAATTTTTTCTCTTATTTTTACTACAAAAGACTTGACTTTCAATAAGCTCCGTGGGATAAGGGATTATAATTTTATTTTATTCAGCTTTCAGTACCTAAAGCTTCACGGATAAAACGTCCTTCTGTGTACAGCTAGAGAGTACCTATTTAGATTTACATTTTACAAAACGGTCGTTTCTATTACGAATATCATTTCTCACCGCTTTTCTTCTTCTTAATTATAGTGTTTTCTGCTTATATCAATTTTGTCCGTCTCGAGTTATTATTTTTATTACTTTGCTTTGGTTGTTAGACACTTTGACTGCATCAATACTGCACCAGAGCAGATGCACTTTCTCTTTTGAAATTTGAAATTCAAAACGACACAAATCTAGTTTCATTTATTATTACTATATTAAACTATTCATACACACATGTATGGAACCCTCAGTGCGCGAGTCCATCTCGCACTTGACAGTTTTTTTGCTTTATAAAAATTGTGTGTATTTATCTACTTTTATTTTCTGGAAAATAAAAGCAGATAAATACACGCACATCCTTGCACACTTCAAATAATAATAAACTGTTATCCTAATTTAGACAAAAGTAAGTACCTCATTATTTTGCACAAAGATGTAATATGTTCTTACACATTTTTTATAACAAATACAATTTTCTAATTCAAGTTAGCAAACAAACAATCTAAAAGCATAAGTTTTTCAAACGATCTTGAATTGAACAAAATTTAAAAATGTACTAAAATCTGAACAGTAACGTACAGACGTAATCTTGTCCAAGAAGTTGAGAGAAGTAATCGTTTTTTTTTTCGTATTATACACAAATTTTTCTTTAATCCGAAACAAAGTAGCCAATAAAGTTGAATTTTTTCTCAATATATGCAATGTGTGAAACGAGGCGATGTGCAAAAGGCGGCCAATGCACGGACAAACTGAAATATTCGAATGATTGCAGGAGGATATATAATTATTTCGTTAAAGTTTAATCTTACAGAATTTATGTCATAAAAATATTAATAAAATACATATTTTATAATAACAATATTAATGTGGTTACGGCCATGTTTCCAAAGTAAAACTATTTTTGAAAGTATAAAGTTTAAAATTAATTCATATTTCAATTGAAGTAGTTAACAATGTTAGCCAAAGAGAATTCCGTTTTCAAAATCATCAGCAGCAATCCAAAATTATGAATTCAAGCAAACGAAGCCGCTATCGGTCGCTAGTATTAGTATTTTCGTGACAGTCGGTTATTAGGAATTTGATGTATTGGACTTTTCTTGTTAGAAGGGCTACGCGATAAGTTATTTAGTTTAATATAGTTTCGCGTTATTTATGAAGTTACTGTTCACACACGAGTGCTTTATAGTAATTGATTTTGTTACAAAGTAATAAATAAATAATAAGACTTATTCGGCTTGTACTTTATTTTTATCTGTAACCACGAGATTTAACTTTCAAGGTCTCAAGTCTAGCTGTAATTTACAAATATAAATATTGTAGGTACGTTTCTAGCGAAATTAATAAAAGCACAAAACGCCACAATTAAGAAACTTATCTACATTATTAAGCATTAACGTCTTTAATAAACATTTTTCATGTTGACTTTATTATACAACATAATAGTCGACGAAAAAAGGTGAGACAGCATAATATTTTTACGAATTTACGAAGACAAATAGTTATATATTCAATAATGGGGTAGGCAAAGCCACTGTTACTGTAATTTTTTTTGAAATTAGGATACACCTATCGTAGGATACAAAAAAAAACCATTTAGATTATGAAGATCCCGTGTGTAATTGAAATAATAGATTCAACGCTTATCAACAACAGGCGGAATGCTAGCTGAGCTTTTGTAGAACGTGCAATATGATTGTGATGCAGATTTAATTATATGAAACTTTTGATGTTACACGGTTGCAGCATCACCACAGTTGTATATGGTCCGCTATTTTTGTGAATATGTCAAAATTTTTGTCCCATAACTCCATAGTTCTCCTAGTCTCTTTATAACCTTTCATTGTTTTTATTTGAATGAAATTTGGGCCGTACCTAGGTATGGTGGCAACCGATCTATACGTAGTGATATATATTTTTTATTTTTTATAACGCATACATCACAACAACGTCTAGGCACCAAACTAAGCATTAGCTTGTGTTTTGGGTACCAAGCGAAGACACCATATACATACATATAACAACCAAGACCCGGTACCAGTATCAATATTCATCATATAAATACTGACCCGACCTCGGATTCGAACCCAGGACCTCCAGCTTCGTAGGCAAGGTCGCTATCCACTAGGCTAAGCGATCAATATATATCTAAGTAAGGAATATAATGGTAAAGTGGGCAGAATTGACTCATGGATAATTGATTTTCAAGTGCGTACTTAAAAATCGATTTGAGAGTTTGTTTAAATAATTTCATTAGACAATATGCCATTTGCAATATTAGCAAATATACACTATTTAAATATTTGACACCATTTTCACGTGTGCTTTGTGCCGAAAAAAAGTACTATATCATACAAAATTACTATGCGTTTCTTTATGTTTTACAATTATCTTCAACAACATTTCGTATCTTACGCTATTTAGAGTATAACAAACTGATTATTACACCTTTTGAATTAAAAAAAAACATTCGGATTAATACCGGAGATATAACACAATTAATCAAACTTTGTGAATTGCCGGCCCGTTAATGACGTCTGACGACCCGTTAGTGAAGTCACTCGGTACGCGCTGCGTAGAAATGACCCATCTCAATAAAATCTTCCCTTTATCAGTTTCTCTTAATAAATATAACATAATTTCTATAGAACAAAACGTATCCCTTACATATATTAAAATTATGTACATAATATTTACGATTGACCGATTGGCCGAGTGGTTAGAGACCCTAACTGCGGAACTAAGGGTCACTGGTTCGATTCCCGCCCGGGACAAATATTTGTGTGCATGAACTTGTCTATTTGTTCCGTGTCTGGGTGCAAATGTATCTATATGTATATATTATAAATGTTTAAATATCCATATCAGTGGTCTAGTACCCTAGAATACGAGCATAATACCTGCTTACTTTGGGACTAGATGGCGCTGCGTGAAATGTTTCAGGCATTATAGTATTATTATTATATACAACTTTGTTTTTGTTCAAAAATAAACAAAGAGACATTTATTCATTTTCGTTTTCTTTTTTTTTTGCCTTCCGCTGAGATAGTTTGGTTCATGAATCTTGAGTGATTCTATGGGTCGACATATTATATAACTATCAAATAATTATAGATTTAAAGATGCAAAACATTTTTTTGAGTCGGTGTTTAAAATTACCGCAAATAATGAATGGAGACGCAGGGCCAGAGCAGCCACCCTCGGCTCCACTTCGACATTACAACAATGTTCACTCTCGTAAGAGTGCATGACTGAGAAGAAGAAGGAAAGGACCAGGATTAAAATTACGCGTTGTGTAGCTATTGGTTATAAAATATAGGAAGCCACATATTTCCGAAGGAAGCTTTACATAGACTGTGGGAGAACATTTTTCGAATGTAGAACTTTAAGTTAAAGGTACATATAAAGGTATGTCGATTCTTATATAGGAAACCGGATGATGATTTTAATATAAAGATAAAGTTTTAGGTCTTATATTTTTATTATTATCTTCAGAAACTTATCAACTTATCAAGCACTAATAAGTGACTGACAAGCATAATGGCAAAATTCTGTGTTGCTCAACAGTGGCGACATCTGCTTCGACCTTTCAGTTTTTAATCCTAGTAATGCGTTTAACTCATGCTCTAGCTAGCTCGCGTAAGATGGCGAGTTTCAGTCCGGGGTTCAGTGCGCGAGGTCTTCACCCCCGCGAATATGCAGATTTTCGATACTGTGAAGTTACATTTATGACGCTATTAAAACGAAACGCTGCTGTTGCATTTTTTTAGTCTATGTAGGAAATATGTTTCTATTTTGTGCGCTAACGTTTAAATCTGGGTGTACAGGCTGAATATGTTTTTTTTTGTCTATACTAATATTACAAAAAGGATAGATTTAGTTTTTTGTTTATTAAGGATAAATTCAAAAACCATTTAACTGTTTTAAAAATTCTTACATCTATAGAAAGCTACATTATCAGCAAGTAATGTAGACTATATTTTATTCTCAAATTAGTTTTCCGCCCGTGGCTCCGCTTGCGTGGACTATACGGTTGTATCGGAACCGTTATAATTTTTTCCATAGATATAGTTTATAAGCTGAAGAGTGACATAGGCTACTTTTAATCCCGGAAAAAGGGATACGGGTACAACTGCGTAGTCTACGGGAGCAGAGCCGCGGAAGGAAAGCTAGTAATATGTAAAATGCAACCTTTAAATAATAATATTACATGGGACGACCCACACAGCGCAATTTAGTCCCAAAGTAAGCAAGTATTATACTTGTGTTATGGGTTATACATATTTAATTATATTTTTTTTGCAATAATATGTACAATATATAAATATTATACACCCAGACCTTGAACGAAATAAACATGTTCATGCACACAAATATTTGTCCCGGGCGGGAATCGAACCCGAGACCGTTGGCTCCGCAGTTAGGGTCTCTAACCAGAACCACTGGGCCAATCGGTCGTCAGCAAAAACAACCTATAGCAGTGAAATAAACCTATATTGTATTCCACCACGCTAAAATGGTGAATAATTTTACGGGATCTATACAATGGAATAGGGCTCTCTGTTATCTTAAATGTAAGTACAATATTATAATAATTTAAAAATAAAAGAACGTTGCTGCAAACAGTACTGAAAGGCACATTTAAAGAATTTTTTTATTATATGGTATTATATTTTCAATCGTCGCTAATACGCGAAATGGTGATATAAAAGTTTCAAAGTTCCGTGAACAAATTTTCAGAAATTAATCACGATTGAATGAAAGTAATATGGCGTAAGAAAAACTTGATTGTTTCAGACGGGACGTGAATGACAGAGTTTTTTTTTTTTTTTTTAAGTACCCGCCACGCAGAACTAGAGAAAACCATTTGATAAGCTACGACGCGACGGTTTTATTACAAAAAATCCGAGAGTTATTGAACAGTTTTAAATAATTTTCCAGATTTGGACAGTTTTGTAAAAAAAAAACTTACATAAAACATAATACCTGGGACATACCACACAGCGTTATGTAGTACCAAAGTAAGCAAGTGTATGCTTGTATTATGGGGTACCAGACAACTGGTATACATACATAAATAACCCGTGACCCGTTAGGCTCCACTCGGCGAATCGGTCAGCCAATTACTTTTGATTACAAAAATTTGATAAGTAGGTACAAATTGTCCTCGGTATACATAATACCTATGTATAACACAAGAAGTCCTAAAATATAATTTTATTCTTAAAATTTTTATTTCCTTCAACAAACTAGCTAGATACCCACCACTGATCGCACGCTGTGGTTGTAAGATGTCATTATAGTATCGACACGTGGGAAGCTTGTGATGTTCACACCAACTATACACCTCACTCGTTTATATGAAATTTTGTTTTTTATTTCATTTTTTTTCTAATACATCTGCACATTTTTAGCCCTATAGAGAGAAAAGAATTCCTGTCAACAGTATCTGCTTAAACTATATCTATAATCGATATAATTCATAATTGCCTTTATTTCTTTTAATTTCTTTTTTAAGAGAACTGACTTTTTTATTATATTAAACGCCACTCATTACAATTGTTTCTTTAGTCGTTCTCTAAGAAACTTTGTTCCTAAAAAATCATGTTTCATTCCCGTACATAGCTAGTTTTAAATTGATATGCTCAACGATAAATTCAAGAACAAAAAGTTCAAAAACCATTTTGGCTATTTTTAAAACTTTTCTACATCGGACGGACGGTCTCTCAAATATACGATCACAACTGACAAACGAAAACAAAATCAGTGTCATGCAATAGGCAATCAGTTTTATTAATTTATGTGCGGAAACGATCTATAATAAAAGAATGAAACATGATCAGTACGTTAGTTACGATTTTTACGGAACTTACGGAATTTAGAAACGGTTGGAAAGACACGTGGACGGGACCGATCTGGGCGTGAGTAGTGCTTTTAAATGCGTAATTGTACAAGTTTATGTAAAATTCATACTAGATACAGTAAATAAAAACAACGACAGTGTTACGTATCTATTTGTTTCGTGTCGGCGTATAAAATATTTATATTTGTATTTATTATAAAAAATGTTTAAATATGTGAATATACCAGTAAATTCTGTGGCCTACTTCACATAAAACAAGCTCTACTTATTTTTGGAATAGGTGGGATATCGCAGGTATTATTATATATTTATTATACATTTGTAATAAAAGTACCACAAGTACCTATTACCTTGAATGGGTTTTTTTTTGTGGACATTATATTATGGTACGCGTATTATAAACTACCATATCACTAAACATTTCCAACCTCTTCTATTGTTTCACAGCACAACCATTGGACCATAAACTAACAGTTACATCGTAGAACAGAGATTTATGTGTACGAGCGACCTCGACACTGAACGATGTCAAGCCCAAAGTTGAACACAGGATCTCGGGTTATGACATATTTACGACTTTTTTCCTAACCCCTCTCCTCGCCCCTAACTTCCAAGCAAGCTTCCACCAAGGAATCGCCCGCAACTTACTTTTTTCATAAGACGAGTTTTAATACCCGCGACCCTCATAAAATTTTGCTTAGACGTCCATTTAGTCGTTTTACTGCCTTGCAAGTATAAATCTAATTTTTAAGCTCGTCTCATCGTCTTTCAGTTTTATTTACTTGAATAAAATATAAAGTTTTATATTATTGTTATGACTAAAATTTTGTGCGACATTCAGTTCTACGCAAGTTCTTTCACTTTATGTCCCTTTTCAACCCATTTGAGTGAAATAAATTCGCTAATATTACAGTGGTAAAATCAACTCGTTAAGAGTATTGTATAGTGGCTCGTTTCCATACAAACGACGTTGACGGTTGCACCCCATTAAACCTTAATCGATTGGCACAAAAAAAATGATATACAGATAAACAAAGACTAGATTTAATTTTCTAATATTTTAAATAAAAAAACTTCAACGCATTTAAGTTGTTTTTTTCTTATGATGTATCAAAATATTTAAAAGATGAATAACTTTATAAGTTTTTGTTCATCTGTATACGATATTTTTTGTGCCAATCGATAAAGGTTTAATGGGATACAACCGTCAAGGCTGTTTGTATGGAAATTCGTCACTACACAATTCTCTTGTGAATACTATTTATCTGATTGTCGTTTTAGTTTTTAAGTGCGCCACCGAGCGCTTCTCATAAAACTTCTTTCAGATTAAATTAATCGTCACTTGTTTTATACCAAACATCCTGGAACATCCTAGTGGTAGCGAAGCGTAGATAAAATCGATGATATACACATAACGATATAAATGTCGTTTACAGGTTATGTTCGTGTTTAAGTGTCATCGATATTAGAGAAAAGGTAACCTAATTGGAAGAATACTTTTCTATGAAAATTAGACAAAAGTATGAATGAAATATTAAAAAATCTTAAAAACTAACAAAGATAAGGGTTTAGAATTGAGCTGATTAATTTCGTTCTTTTCGTGAGGTCATTTCCCGTGAACGAGATGCGAACGATGCTCCAGTACCAGATGTCTTACCACGTGTAGATAACTAGATACCTTTCTACAATCATTATTAGTAGGCCTGGCATAGGTATGTGTGATTAGCGTCTGTAGTAGGCCTAATAATAGATATTTAATGAATAAATAATTATTTAGTAAATTAATAAAAAAATAGTTTATAACGAAATTAGGTACTCTAGTAACAATAATGTGGGTATGGACACAATAAAGCTAAATAGGTCGCAGTGTAGGGTAAGCACATCCCAATCAAATAAGGTAAATAATATTGTACGGAACAGGTCATTCACGTTCTTCTGGTCCCATAATAGGACAGTTCTTGACGACCGCTTGGCCTAGTGGGTAGCGACCCTACTTACGAAGCTGTAGGTCCCTGGTTCGAATCCCAGGTCGGGTCAGTATTTATATGATGAATATTGATACTGGTACCGGGTCTTGGTTATCATATGTATTTTGTGTCTTTGCTTGATACCCAAAACTCAAGCTAACGTTTAGTTTGGAGTCTAGATGTTGTTGTGATGTATACGTTATTATTATTATTATTAATTTATTATGTTCAAAAGTGACAGCAGTGTCTTACTTTAAAAATAAATGAATTTTCATTTATTTATTTAGGCAGGCCTAAGTACTATGGTAACAGACCACTGAATAGAAATGTTCATGCAAATATTGTCCCGGGCGGAGATCGAACCCGCGACCTTTGAGTCTGTTGGTCAAATGGTCATCTCCAACCATTTGACCAACCAGTCAGTCAATAGTCAATCAATAAAATTATTGAAAAGTTTATTATTGTACTATAATTACGAGTATCCCACACAACTACAGTGTGTGTGTGTTATGAATTTTTCTTTTTAGTATGATTTAAATAATTGTTTCATAATTTAATATATTTATGTAAAATTATACTACAAAACATTTTTAAAATATAATATAAAATAATATATAGCTACCAGAGGTATATTTCCGATATATTACAATAATAAAAAATATCCTTTAAAAGGGATTCACTTAAAAAATGGTAATGGTCATAATTTTAAGTTTTTCACATGTTTCAAATATTTTTCCAAGAAAATGAAATATTATAACGTGGGCAGTAAGTCCATGGGTAATTGTGGAATATTTTTCCATTTTGTAATACCATCCTATTTCTATATAAATAAATAAATGGTATGTATTTCAACATAAATTCCCTACAAGAAAAACCTCTAAGCTATGTATAGATTTGTCGAATGTAATAAAACGGCATTGACCATTGGATCTTGATCCAAATTGGTTTCGTTCAAAGAATTCCAGAAAATTCTGTAGAGAACGCTATTTGCATACACATGACAAAGAGTTCGATAGAAGATTAGAATGTTTTAAAATTCCTTAAATGTATGCTGGTGAAGTTAAAATAATTGACATACTTATGCCATTAATGGAACTCTAAATTTTCATAGAAATAATTATAAAATAAATAAACTAGTCAGAAAAAATAAATAAATTATTATTTCATATACTTTGAACTTACCTTATATGTTAGGTTAAGATAGACTATTTATTATTGACAAGATTTTTCATTATTGAACTTCCTTACCAATGTTTAATAAATAAATGGGAAACCTATTACTAAGGCTCCGCTGTCCGTCCGTCCGTCTGTCACAGGGCTGTATCATCTGAACCGTAATAGGTATACATATTTTCAGAGAATTTGTATTATTAAGGCCGCTAAAAAACATATAATAAAATTAAAAAGTTAAAAATAAAGGGGCCCTTCCATACAAGAAACGTGTTTTTTTTTAATTGTATAGTGGTACGGAATACTTTGTTTGCGAGTCCGACTCGCAATTGACGAGTTTTTTTGTGAATTAAGTGAAATATCTTTTTAATTGATTTTAGGCATTTTTGATACCCGTAGTAAATTTTTCTCGGTTTGTCTACCCTCTTCAGTACACTGATATCATTAATCATTGATTGATGTATCGAATTTAGTACATTCATATTTTATTGCGATAAAAGTGATAACTTGATTCAAATTATTATTTAAATAAATTTCCGTGAACGAATTAGAGTCACTGACCGTAGAAAGTAGACCGAGCGATTGGCCGAGTAGTTAGAAACCCTATAAAGCCATAAGGGTCGCGGGTTCGGTCCCCGCCCGAGAAAAATATTTGTGTACATGAACGTGTCTATTTTAGCCGTTTTTCCGTGTCTGTTTATAAAAATATCTATATATGTATGTATACCAGTTGTCTAGTACCCCATAATACATGCATAACACTTGCTTACTTTGAAATTACATCCTTATAAAATCCAAATTGTTCTAAAAATCAAACCAGACTACAACAAGCGAAAAATTTACCGTTATAGAAGATGTTAGATTTTTCAGAGGAAAATGGGATGGACAATGTTTATTTTAGCGATGAGTCACTTTTCACCTCGAAGGGTACATCAATCGTCAAAATTGTCGTTACTGGTCATCCAGCAATCCAAAAGAAAAACCAAAGTTACTGTATGGTGCCTAATATCGTCGTAGAAAATCATCGGGCCATTTTTTTTCGAGAATGACCGAAAGGCAACAGTTATGAGCGAGAGGTATACCGACATGATTAATATTACAGAAAAGTATATTAATAGCTACAATAAAAGGAAGTTGACGAGTCAGGTGTATGGTTTGAGCTAGATGGGGCCGCAGCCCACACAGCTAAGGTTTTTATGGCCACACTAAGAGCGTTGTTTCCGGGAAAAATCATAAGCCGCTTTAGAGACATATTGTAGCCACCCAGATCTCCTGACTTAACCCCAGCTGACTTTTTTTTATGGGGTTATATCAAAGCAACAGTTTTTGATATTGTAGGATCGGTTCCTATCGGGAGCGTAGATTAATAGAATCACTTCACAGACTTTCACGTTTATTATTAACGATTATTAAATATAATTACAATATTTCGATATTGCCTGGCTCACTAGTCGCGTACATCGATTTTCGTCTATTTCTCAACCCCGACTGTCCTTTATTCAGTTCATTCTATATTATGTAAATTTAAATTTTTCGACATATATTCTAGAACCATGATACATGTGTATGGCCAGTACCTTAAGTGGCCAGCTACATACGCTACAATATTATTACGAATTCGGAGCACCTGAGGACTAAATTAACGACAGAAGAACATATCAATTGACATTCTGCGGCGTGTCTTTGCAAATTCGCAAGTCCGAAAATGAAGAGTGCATTCGCCGTGATGGAAGACATCTTGACGGTGTTATAATCAGTACATAAAATCCACACTAATAAACTATAATTTACTGAAATTAAAATAATATAAATACAATCTTTGATTTTTTTTTTATAAATATGCAAAGTTTAAAATCGGCGCTGAGACACCCTTTATTATATCATAATTTATAAATAATAAGTTACAAGTTTTGACACAACAGTCGCCCCTAAAAATAATTAAGTAGTAAAGTAGTTGAAAATAAAATATATTATTACAAATTTTTGCTTATATTCATGAACCGATGTTATCTTCAACTTACATTTGAGAATATAACAGCGTATGTATAATCAGAAATAGTCTCGATTGGCAGATGACATCGCATATGTATGTGGCAGGGTCACTGTCAATCACATCGTAAAAAGGACAAAGGACGGACCGACCTTCCTTTTTATATCCGCGATAACAAAATGCTCCCGCGAAATTGCTTGTTGCATTTTTATGTTCGCCGATTTCGATGGGGACACTTCAACTTATTTTTGATGAAATTCCGGCACTTGGCGTGAGCGATTGGTAATTTTTAGTTAATATTATCAAAAATGATTATGAAACTGATTTCTGGTTAGATTCTTATAAGCGCTAACTGAAATATAATTTTATTGGAAATTGATTTAATAGATTATAATTTTTACAAATTCATCTGAGTCTATGTTCAGGATTTCGTTGGGTTAACCGCACCCCTTCGCAAATCGCAAAGTTATACTATCGGATTTAAACTTTTGGTGTGTTTTAGGTAACTTCCTAAAAAGTATTACCGTAAGCACATATTACGGTGTTTGTTATTGCACATATGGACTGTGAGATATGGACGTGTTTTGGGCGTGTAAGCTTACAATATAACCCGCGATATGATCTGTGATAATAAACATTCCTTGGTAGGTTTAAGCTATCGTTAGCTTTATTATTGTCTGCTTTTATGACCTAAATAAAGAATTAATAAATGACAGCAATAATCAATGTTGGGTTAATTACATGAGAAAATTGATGAATTCTTTAGTGGTGAATTCATGAAAATGATATCTGGATGAAGTATATAAATATAGCAATCGGAACAGTAAGCAATATAGTAATTTGACAGCACCTAATTTTATAGCCAGTATTTTTCCAAACATTTTTTTACAGCTGTCACTTCTGAAATATTTTTCTTTACATTCAAATATTTGTCATATTTCATAGACCTATCGTTTTTTACAACAATTAAATTTTCCTCTAAAATGATGGAAATATACTAAAACATAAATTATGGAATATATAACACGTTGATATCTGGTACAGCACTTCTAACAAATACCATCAAAGCGATATATCCAGAAATCTTAACAATGGATGACCTGAGTTTGGGTAAGAATGTAAAAGATGAAATTATGCATTGAATATAATAATTATTCGTAACCACGATGTTCTTAACTAATATTTTTCTATACGATGATCTGAGTTTTAACAAATTGACTCCGACCGGAAGCTCGTGCTATTCAAAAAATAGGGTTATATGAAGTCACCGACTTGAAGTAGTGCAATAAGGGTTTGTTGAATAGTGATTTTCTGTGATTTAAAGTAACATTGCATTACTGTTGGCGTCGTAATATACGACAGTAATGCAAAATATATACAAAATTATTGCTTTAAATTAGATAACACGCGTTATATAACGATAAACTTAAGTATTTTTTTTGTTATTTATTTATTTACAAAAACGTCCTAATGGCTTAGATCTTGGTGTTGGCTCAAATACCTCTTCACCGTGTTAATTTTCTCTACCCTTGTTCTACTGTTACCCATTTTCTATTGTCACCTTCTTTTTATTTTATTAATTTTTCTATCCTCCGTACCCGCTCTACTACTTCCCTATCTTCATTGCCCTCCAGTAGATCTCATATATATTTCCTTTTCTCTCCCCTGCCCTCCATGCTCCATCGATTGCTCCAAATCTCCTTTTCCCCTACCAATTTTACATTTCCTATCTTCTTTTGCCAACTAATATTTGTTTTCCTCTACTAAGTTCCCACATCTTAATCTAACTAATGTTTTATCGGAATGGTTAAAGATGGCGGATTACGTGGATCGGAAATTGGGTTTCAATGGCAATGGGGGATGCTGCCAAGACGAGTTCCTTTAATTTCCATAGACTTACATAAATCGATTGGAACTTTACAATACAAGGTGTCCCAAAATTTTCTACAAAAGTCAGTTTTAATTTCTTTCAACGGACTGACTTATTTTGATATTGAAAAAAAAGAAAACTGTAAACTCTTTAAAACCACTTTTTGTTTTTATTGTGATGAGCCTTTTGAATACTAATCACCGATCTTTGAATTGTTCAATAGAGGAGTAATGCTGGCCGTTTAGTATCATCTATGAACCATAGGATGAGGAACGGTGACATGCGGGACGCATTTAAGGCCTACGCGATTGTTTACCTAGATATTGTGTTGTATCTATGTGTTTGTGTAATACCCGTCACAACTAGTTACATACTATTGAGTAGAAAATGGATACTCTAAAAAAAAAATCAGTAATATTGTGAACTTTGACTCGTTTAGTGAGACAAGCGTGCGCCTGTTAGTCCACTACATTCAAATTTCGATGATAATTTTATAGTAGAAGAGTAGAAAATCAGATGGACTTTTTTAAATCCCAGCCAAATGGGAAAGATTGTCATGGTTCCAACATTCCCGCATGCGTAAACTTAATAAACAAAATCCCTGATGGCTATTCTGTGTCAGTTTGTAAGGAGTATCATGAATAATTTTATATATTTTCGTCTATAGTCCTATAGCGTGTCATGTCTTCGTACGTGATACGCTTTATTGCAACGCTGACTGACTTTATCGCGGTGCTCGGTTTTTTCTTTTTTCAGGTGACACCGTAGAAGACAGCCCCGTAGAATCAGAGGGTTCAACTACATCGGGCAGCACAGATTTAGTGGGATCTCAACCAGTTATGTTGGAATTGCACAAACTGACCAATTCTCCGTTGAAAGCGGACGATCAGAAAGTGCCAAAAAAGAGGAAAAAGCTCACCAAACTCAAGAAACCATTGTTGCACGGTTCAAGCACGGATTCTGGAAGTGGTTCTGTGCCACAGAGCGTTTCTTCTTCCGATGACGTCGCTCAAGATCAGTATTATGATGCTCGTGAAAGCTACCATGGTATGCCAGGTGATTATCGAAAATGACATGTCTAAATATAAAATTCATTGCTTTCATTGTGAACAAAGTAATCAAGCTTTGTTGTTGAATTTATTTACATGTTATATTCATACCGTTTTTTTTTTAACATTGAAAAATAATAAATTTTAGTATTTTCTTCTTATTAACGAAAGTAATGAAAAAGTTTACGTGTGACTCTCTACTTTTATGTAAGAACTGCAATGGGAAATATTGTATTATCTAGAAAGTATCAGAACCAAACTTTTTTCTAGAATATTCGACATTTTTGACACATCCAATTAAAGAGAATTAATAATGAAACTTGAAAAATTCTAAACACAATAAATACGCTGTATAAAGAATCCTATAATGAGCGTGTCCTCTTTTAACAAAATTGTGTAGGTTCTGTTTCACACGCTAGAGTATATATAACAAATTGATGAGACTATACTTTTTGAATTTTGGGAAAATATCGATTATTACTGAAGATATAACAAAGCAAACTTCGTATTTTTACGACCCGCCCGTGACGTCACTCGGTGCGGCTACGTAGAAATTATTCACATTAGCCCATAGTAAAGTAACCGAGTGACGTAATGGCACGATTTACTATAAAAATTTGTATCTTAGGCATTTTTGTAGATATCAATAAAACACTTCCACTGATTAGTTTTTCTTATTAAATACAACATATTTCTACAAAATGCAAAAATGCCAAGTCTCGCTCATTCTGAAAGGTTTCTTTTAATACATTAATGGCTGTTACAATACTTTGCTATAAGTTATTTTCAACGATTACAGACAATGCGGCGCCAGGTCTACAAGTGGCATTATCACAAACACGCTCTGAACACGGACCAAAAATAATATCTGTGTCAGCATTACCTAGTCGACATACACAGTCGGCTTCACTCACTGAACCCATCAAAAACATACCTCATGTTAGTCTGAATAGTTTTGTAATTTATTTAATTTAGTAAAAATATTTATTTACTAACAAGAATAACAAATTATATGACAATAAGTTTTCACAATTATTCTGCACTCATAGTATTCGTAATTGTTCTACAATATATACCCTATTTAATGTATCACTGCCTTCTATCGTTAATGTATACAATATCAATTTGGATCCCTGTCTCCTAAATAAATAACGAAATAACCATAGAGTAAATAAATTTTACAGCATCGTTTGGTTTTAATAGAGTCAGAAATGTCACTTCACAGTATCGAAAGTGTCAAACGCGATTTCGCGGGGGCGAAGACCGGCGCGCGGGCACTTCGCAGTCTCAACTCGGCCTGAAGTTCGCCATTTCGCAACGGGTACACACCAGCTAGTTAGAGTATAAGTGGTTAGACGGTAAGCGCCGAAGTGGGCTTCTAGCCAATTCGTACTTTTATGAAAATGACAGATTCTGAGTTTAGACAGACCATCAGACCATACTCCATTCTTTATTCGCTTTTATAGTAGGTACGAATTTTTCATGTACACAGTCAAAACATCAAGTGGCGTATGTTTGGTCCGTGGCGTATGTTTAGAACCGGCTCGGCATTAATCGCTTTATTAATATTATATTATATATTTCTCGTTCTTGAGGTTTTTTGATATCTGTTTTTTTTTCAGATTCCTAAAAGCAGTTAATCAGTTTAAGTGTTAACTTGAATATGGCAAAATAAAATACATACCTAATCCATATGTTTTATTTTTACATAACATCCATCCATATCCATATCAGCCCATAATCCCCCACTGCAGGAGCTTAGATCTCCCTTCGGGATGAGGATGCTTGAGCTTCATCCACCACGCTGCTTCAGTGTGACTTGGTGGATTTTAACGACTAGCATCTGATGATGGCAACCGAGGCCGTCGCCTTAACGTGCTCTCCGAGGTACAATACGCGCCACCGATGTAAAAGGCCGCCGGTTGTACACACTAGCCGATCGGAGGAATAAATTGTCTGTTGGGACAATTTGGGAGCAAAAATAGTTTTATAGATTTTTTACATTCCTGCGAACTAGATACTATTATATATTGTATATGTCTGGATACTCTGGATAGAGAGTAGATAAAACGTAGACAAAAATATAACCTAACTGCTCGGTCATAATTCACGCACACAGAGACTGTTTTTCCTTATGGTTTTTATATGGTTAGTACGACGCGGCGGCGGTGGCGGCGCGGACATAACGTCGGCATTGTATTGCGAGGGTTCATCCAGACATTAATCAAAGTATAATAAGTACAGAGCAACTTGATTTTGTTGGACGCGGATGGTAAAATATTAAAATTTAAAATTCGAAATCTGTATTCTCATGAATTTACGAATTTCGAAAACATACGAAAATACGAATTTTACAATATGCGGCATTTGTACCACGTCTGGCGACTGGAAACTACAAAACTACGATCTTACCACGATAACGCAATAATTAGATGCGGTGCTGACAGCAACGTCGAGTTGAATAGTTCCCTAATTAACGTACATAGTTATTCTCTGCAAGTTATTCTTAAGGAAATTGCATATTTATCGTCTTTGGGTATTTTATAATCAAGGACAATAAAGATTTGCACGTTTTGAGTGGTTTCGAGGAAGTGATACGATAGGTGACATTTAAATCATAGACTAAAGATTATTTAGAATGTAACATTTATAATGAAATTTTTCTTTGTCAAAACGAATTTTGACCAAAAATAGAATTATTATAAAAACATCTGCTTAATGCAACCGAGGAGTGTGTGTAAATAAGGTAAAGTTTCAAAAAAAGGATTACAATAATATTTTCCTAAAGTTATGCGTATGTATTTTTACAATTTAAGCATTTTTTTTTTGACAGATGGTATGTAATTAGTAAATAAACATGGAAAAATCTAAACGTAATAAAGGCAAAAACAAGAAAACGTCGAATAAAGCTCCACCAAATAAAAAGAAAAAATGTGAGGACGGTCAGTAAAAATTTATTCTGTTTAACAGCATTAAAGTGTCAAATAGCTATGATGCCAATTCTGACCAACTTTCCAATGTATTAATAAGTCCTGCGGGTTGGCTTTCCAAAACTATCACCCTAAGGGTATTGATAATAAGAAAGAAGGGAGCGAGGTGAAGAGAATAAACCCACTTTTAGATTTTTTAGAAATGCGGAAATACGAAAAAAGGCGGAATTAAAAATGAGTAATACATACCTGCTACTAAGACATTTTTGATAACCTTCAAACTCAAAACACTTGAAACTAACACTAAATGGCCGCCACCCTTCTAATAAGTCTCAACTATTTAGATTCAGTACATAAAAGAACGTTTAAAAGAAATTCGGTTAAGGTAGGTTGCTTTCCCGCCATTTCTCAATCAATAGGTAGGTTCGGTTTAAAAAAATATACAATGAAACCGAATATATGGGCACTCCGACTACTGTTCCAACAATTGATGGTCCCAATCCACTAGGAACATAAAAAACGCGCAAGGCGAGCGAGTAAAGCGAGCGTGCCGCGGCAGCGCCCGCCGAGCGCCACGCGAATCAAATTTTCAATTGTTACTAAAGGTAGGTTAGGAAATTCTTAACGTATTTACTGTTTTCAATTTATTATAACGTTGAAGTCTATTCCCTCCTTCAGTAGTCGATCCTTTGATTATGTCAATATAAGGAGCAAATTCATGTCTGTAGTAACGGGTATGTAGTTTTCAGTTTTTATTTTTGGTTTTTTTCACATTTTCGCATTCCTGAAAATTCTGAAAGTTGGTTTTCTGTCCTCGTCCTTCCATCCCCTAAATTATTATTAACACGTCTGGGGTGGTAGTTTTGGAAAGCCGTACCAGTCCTGCACCTAGAAGAGGTACCTACGGAACCTATTATTTTGACTCATGCGTCCGTCTGTGACAATCACAAAACCTGAATAAGTAGGTATTAGAAAGGGTACGCACTCCATAACGTGTCGTTACACAGGCACAGATGACGAAAAAGTACCATCACGTGAGCACTAGGTCATACTTTAATTTTGTATTTTGTTCTCCCATAAATTGTAAATGCTACAGTTTCATGTTGTCTAGTATATCATTATCATCAACCAGTGGATCTCCATTGCAGAATATAGGCCTCTCCCAAAGCTCGCCACCAAACAGTCCTCTGCCTGTCCGGTGTCTAATAAATGTCTTGTTCTCATACCACCATACCATTCTCGTCAGTACCTACAATGTTCCCAGTTCTTGTAAGATCAAACTTTAAGATGTCTTTTAAGCGTAGGAAATAGTAGAAATTTTATCTACAAAAATGTGAAAAATAAAGGAACCCGAAATGATTTTTTCACAACCATCACAATTTTTTTTTGTTTCATGGTAGGTAAACCAGTGTTTAATTAAAATACACATTATTAACTAGATTATTAACATTTAACTATCTTTTCTTACCTGGGCACAAACAAAAAACAAAAAAAAACATATTTTGTTAATTTTACTCTTATATCAGGAAAATAAGGCATTAAAGTGACGAATAAAAGAAGTGTTCTATATTCCTATGGAGCAAACACACACATACACAAAAAGAGAGAAATTTCAGTTCCAATGCAGTACTATAATTTTTTTTTGAACTGCAATAAAACGCGATTTAGTATTAAAAGAGTACCTATATAATTTAATTTCAGGTCCAACGTGTTCTATGTTTTTGGCCGAACTCACTCGGAAATTGGCCATCAAAAGGAAAAAAAAGGAAGAAACAGAAGTGACAAATAATATCGTGGGTAAGTAAAATTTTATTAGACATTAAATCCTACTAATATAAACGCAAAAGTGTGTATGTATGAATAATAATAATAATAATTTATTTTATAAAAAATTACCAGACAAAAATGTTTGTTGCTTCTTCACGCAAAAACTACAGAATGGATTTTAATAAAATTTCACAATAATATAGCTTGTGCATCAGAATAACATATAAGCTATAATAGATAAAAATACTAGCTTTCTGTCCGCGGATTTGCTTGCGTGGACTACACAGTTATACACTGATTTTAAAAATTCGTTTACCTAATGAAAGCTACATTATCAACGAGTAACATGGGCTATATTTTATTCTCAAACTAACTTGCCGCCCGCGGCTCCACTCACGTGGACTACACAGTTGTACCGAGACCGCTATATTTTTTCGCATGGGTATAGTTTGCTGAAAAGCTGAAGAGTGACATAGGCTACTTTTTATTCAGGAAAAAGGGGTCACGGTACAACTGTAGTCCACGCGATCGGAGCCGCGGAAAGAAAGCTATAATATTATAAAATTTTAAAATTTGTATGCATGTATGTTTGTTTGTTTGTTTCCGGGCTAATCTCCGGAATGGCTAAACCAATTTTGATGGGACTTTCATTGGCAAAAAAAACTACTTTTTATTGAGTGTAGCGGGAGTGTTGGTAGGAAAGATATAGGGTAAGGGAGGGCAGGGCAGAGTAAGTGGCTGGAAGGAGGAGGGGTGGTGGAGGGAATGCGAAGGGGAACGTTTCTGTAGTCCACCTGGGCGGAGCCGGGTACGAACGCTAGTAAGAAAATAAAAATACAACAAATATTTTCGTTACAGAGTCTATAATAGACAGCATTACAAACGCATTGCCTATGAAAAAAGCTAGGATTTCGCCAATTCAAAAAGAATCTCCTATGGGAATAGATGCACTGCAGAAAATTGCACCAGAACTATTACCGAATTATACAATAGAAGTACCACAAGTATCAAAGGTAGAACCAGATATGTTGATTATTAAAGAACCAGACGTCGTACAGTCACCGCAAATACCGCAATCGCCGCGCGGTTTCGTTATGCCTAGAATGCCATTAATTAACAGCGAAGTGTTCAAAGACACCAAAAAGGATCCAAAGAGATGCATCAAAACTCTAGACGCAGCCATAAACACGGGAGTGGAACATGACGTTGCACAAGAAATAGAAAAACACGTAGACACACTGCGTAAAATTTCTTTGATAGCGGAAGAATTTAATAAAAAAACAGGTTTGTTTACGAAAGATTTATTTGTTTGTTTAATAAGGAAACATCGATCACGAGGTACGGCAATAAATGTAAGACTTAATAAACGAGGGGCAAACGACAAAAATTCAATTTGCAATTTTCCTCATTCGTCGTTGTTAATAATTTGAAAGATATAAGGAAATAATATCAAAAGTGTTTCTCCAAACAAGGTTTCCTTTATTTATTAAACGGCTTTTACTTCGCAGTGAATTTTTACTACCATTTTGGGGACGTGGGAAATTTTAATTTTGAATTCTCGGAAAATAATCTTTTAGTGTTTTTCCTCGCACGACTAACTGCAGATATTTGGTAATCACCAACCATACGTTTAGATATACACCAAGGTGATCTTATGTGCGTAAATAAAGCTTTTATTTTTGAAGTGAAAACTTCTTTAGCCGCGTTGAGCACTTTTTGGTAGGAAAAAATCAGGGAATATTGACTTAATGAGTATTGTATTTATATTTTGTCATGATCTTGTAGAGCCCGTAATACATTTGAATAATAAAAAAACCATATAAACATGCATATGATGGTTGGTCGGAATGTCAATAGATGTGAAAACCAGATTGATGTCGATAAGTTTAATTTAAACATTATGAAATTTCAAATTTTAATACTGAAAATTCTAAGTTTTTACTTCTGTCGGCAGTTTTTTATAATTTGAAAATAAAGACCAATTCGCACTGCTGGTAATGCTGTTAATTATTGCATAAAGTTTTTGATTACAGCTTAAAATCTTTGTACAGAGCAATTCAACTTTAACATGTTCTTGTATAGCCCAAGGGCTGGCTAAGAAATTCTTCCCTATACTGTGTTGTTTATTTCTTTGTTCCTCTTTACTGTGAAAATACTGTTATATCGATGTCACTAGAATGGTTTAATAGGATGCCGTTTTGATTTGCTATTCACCACAGCTTCAACGCAAGGAAAGCTTTGAAGCGTGCACTTTGGTGCAGGATGCGATTCTCGGACCACTTGACTTTATGTCTCATGAGACTATAGCGATGAAATACATTTTTTATATCGAAAATCTAGTTCTGTATTCTGAATAATCATATGTCTTAACGTGATTTTCGAAAACCGTAGTGTTTTATATGACTTCTGAAAATACGGAATGATATTGTTACGACATCATATCTTCACTTCAACAGCCCATTTTCACCCCGCTGCAGGGGCTTAAGCCTCCCCCAGGGTGAGGAGGGCGGCTTGGAATTTAAATCCACCACGCTGCTCCACTGCGGGTTGGGGACTGTAACGACGCCATCTATTGACAGCGTCCGGGACCGACTGCTTAACGTCCTCTCCGAAGCACGGAGTCAGTGATAGTTATGTACTTAAGTCAGAAAAACTCATTGGTACACGCCCGGATTCGAACCATGGCCCTAAGGGGCCTTATAAATTTAAGACAGGTTCGTTGCGCTTTGGACTACCACGACACGACATCATATCTATCTAGTGTAAAATATTATTCCATTCGAATATTCGTTACGCATTACTTTCCTAAATAACAACGAGCGCCATCTACCGGTACGCTGAATCAAAAACTACCGTTGTCGCAACGCGGACGCATCACAACAAAAAATGGCTCAATGGCTCTCGTGCACTGAGCCTTCTCATATAAAAGAAGAAAGAAGAGAAGCAGGACGCACCCACAGTAGAGTGAGATCTGGCAGCTCCTCGCATGATAAGTCCTTTTTCTTTTACCTTCTTTTTCGCTATTCAGTTCTAGCGTTTTTCCCGTCGCTTTCGGTCAAGGTAGAAACGAACCGAGCCATCGTTTCCAAAATTTTGTAACCGACGAGGACGTAGCACTAAAGGGTCAATTCCCAAACGGATATTGTCTGATGAGACAAAGTCAAGTGGTCTAAGTATCGTCTCCTGGTCATACAATTCACGGTACCCTAATTTTTCTAGTTTTCTTTATTTCAAAAATTTATTCCAAATGAGTGACATGGTTATGCTCAAACCATGTTTCTATTTATATAGTGGAATAATATGGATCGGCTTCTACCTTAATATGCATTTCTTTATTATTGACTTTATTAGTTAATTTTGCAAGTCAAAATTTCAGTGCGAAAGCGAATAAACCAAAAGAACATAATGCCGTTCATTATTCAGGTGTCGTGATAGCCCAGAGCGCAACGAACCTGTCTCAAATTTATAAGGTCCCATAGGGCCATGGTTCGAATCCGGGCGTGTACCAATGAGTTTTTCTGACTTAAGTACACAATATCACTGACACCGTACTTCGGAGGGCACGTTAAGCAGTCGGTCCCGGACGCTGTCAATGGATGGCGGTCGTTACAGTTCCCAACCCGCAGTGGAGCAGCGTAGTGGACTTAAGCTCCAAGCCCCCCTCCTCACCCTGGGGGAGGTCTAAGCCCCTGCAGTGGGGTAAAAATGGGCTGCTGATGATGATGATGATGATTCATGTTTCCTTCAAACACAGCATTGATAATAAGATCTGGTGTGTGAGTGTTTTAGCGGAACTCATATTCAGAAATTACTCGATTTTTCGACGTGTCCGTGCTGGAGTTCAGACACGTTTGTAAAAACAATTGAAAATTAATTATTATAATTTATTATAATATAAAATAATTTTATTAATTTTTAATTTAAAACAGTGGTTTACAATTTAAAAAAAAAAACATCCCAAATAAAAAAAATTCACCGTACATGCTTTATTGTCATTCAAAGTTGCCAGTCGCTAGAACGGCAATTTCATACTTTAACTCCTATTATATTCTCATGTCAACAGATTTATTCTTTGTGACACATTTCTAAGCACAAAATACAAATATATCATTTACAACTTTGAACAGTTACAAGCCTACAATTAAGTATAATGTTTGTTTTACAGCCAGAAACTTGATAGAAATCGTGGATAGCGTGCAAGTGGATCTGATCAAGAAATTAGAAGAAATACAAGAAGAGCGACCCGTCACGTTGCAACAAATCAAAATTATAGAAAAGCCATAATTTATGATGTCATAAATCAGAAATAGAAAAAAAAATAGAGTTCTAATTCAAATGAACAGAAAAAATGAAAATAGTAAACGATATTTTTAAAAAGAATTTTTTTAACAAAACTTCGTATTTTCACAATCGCTTATAGGGAAGGATCGCCAGAAAAATGTCTTAATTAAATTCCCTGAATTTTCATATTAGAGACTCAATTATTTTTTCCGTTGAACATGATATAATATTTACTGAAACGATTTGTTGCGTATATTTTTATTTACCATTTTTCATTACGATAATTTGGAAAATGTACATTTAAATTAAAGGTGCAGATGAATGTCTTTATTTCCTTTATTTATTTTCCATTAGAGATTCCTTACATTTCAACTCGTTTCTTACTGCCTTACTTGTTCTAGTTGCCTTCATTAAATCAATTATACTTACGTATAGTTTCTATGATTATTACCTTTAAATTTAAAATCACAATAGTTGACCTTGATCTACAAGAACATCTAAAAAAGTTCAACCACATCCAGTCGCTGACGAGTGAAAAACATACAAATATCGTTTCACTTCTATATATGTTGAAAAAGTATTTACTGGAAGGCCTTGCGCTATACGGGATATTCGGCTGAACGTAGTCCAAAATAATAGAGCGTTTAGAGCTTACCGAACTAAACAAAAAGTTTCAAGTGAGCAGATGGCGCAAAATAACGGTTACCGAGAAAAACATGTAAAAAATTATGTCAATGTCTAAATTCTTTTTTTTTTATATTACATGCAAATGATACAACGACTTAGACATTCGACTGACCAGATGTCAGTGTGGTTACAGGCCCTAACTGCATAGCCGAAGGTTGCGGGTTCAATTCTCGATCTGGACAAATATTTGTGTGCAAGAATATGTCTATTTGTTGCGAGTCTGGTTGTAAAATATTAATGTATGTAAAGAATATTTAAGTATGTATATCAATTGTTAAATACCCATAATACATGCTTACTTTGAGACTAGACGGCGCTGTCTGGGAAATCCCATGTAAGTATTATTATTATATATTATTTTATGCAATATGGAAAATGTAAAAAAATTAAGGACAAATAGACGAAAACCTATTTTAATTTTTCTTCAATCCTAACGCGTCGAATCGCGTGGGCCTTATCTGCTAAACAATAAAAGAAACATGTACGTCATTACATGCCTTTAAGTAAATATTTAATAAAAAAAATCGTTAACGATTTTTTAGCAAAGATCAGGCCAAAAAATCGATTTCAAAGAAATCAGATTTGTCTTTAGCGGATTGTCCTGAAATTCTGTTCTAACCTGTATATTATATTATACCAAACTAAAAGTATTAAATGCTTTGATAACCATTTAAAGATTTACCAGCATTTACAATTAACTGTATGATTCTTCTTTTTCTTAGTGTTATTCAAAATATTACAATTTTAGTTTCATGACTTAACTAACTAGTTTTTATAGGTTTCGAATTACATGTAACCATTAAAGACAATTCAGCAATCGTATCACATATTCAATAGAATTATTATTTTTGAAAGACATTATTAAGTAATCAAAACAAAGATAAACGCAAGAATATCTGAGAGGATGATCGTTCTAACTGTAGTTTCAAGATGTTTTAAGTTAACAATTTAAATCTGGGAAATGTTGGAAGGTAACTACTACTACTTTAGTTTGATTAAACTGTCTAAATACTCTAAACAAAGTTTCATCAAAGTAAATCAAGTCATGAAACTCTGTCGATAATTCTCAGACAGCAGAAGAACAAGAAGAACAATCAGTTTACAATGTTTCATAGACGAAGAACTGACGGCTAAAATGAAGGTTTATTAAGCCGGTGACACAAGCAAAATTGGTGGTCAATTGGTGGTGGTGGTGGTTATTTTTATGCACAAGATAGTCAAACGAAACTTGAAAAAAACCTTCATCTTTATTCATTTTAGTTTGTTAAAATAAATATGTGACATACATAAAAAAAATCTCAAAGTGCACTAATATCGAAAATATAATTCCTATCTTGTAAGATTCCTACGAAACATTGTTTAGTTTTGCTTTGGATAACACATTTGTCAATATACCTATCGTTCGCGCCAGGTTTTGTTGTGTTGTACTATTGTATATAAATATTATAATGAAATTTGAACTTTAGTTTACATGCATTATGTATATAAGGGCATTGACCGCTCATACTAATCTCCAAATCAGTGACCACAATGTCGCAACGTTTTTCGATCATTTTTCACGGTCATTTATTTTAATTGAAAAACAATATTTCTGCTAGGTCAGTACGAGTGACATCGCACGGCCCAAATACTTTGGACTCTCGGATGACACCAAACGTTTTCTGATTGGCCAAATACAAAACATGTAAAATACTTAGCAACAATATGAATTGTTCCCAGTAGAAACACCACCGCACTCAGGTACGCAAGTCCTTGTCCAGACTTGTGTTATATAATATTGTAAATATTTTTTGTATAAAATTCATTAAATTCAATTTATTAGTAAATTCGCTTTTGGTTTTACTACAACATCTACTGATCGGCGAGGCGCGGCTGAGGACACGACAACCTCCCCTTCAGTCTACAAGTACAAGAGTCAGACAGATGTCAATTTTCATAGGAAGTGTATCCCATCCGTTTAACCCCCTATATATATAATATTCTTTTATAAAATTTTTGAAAAATCACAAAATGTTGAGTTTTGGCATCAAACTGACCGATACAAATATTGGACAAGGTTTAATTGTCAATCAATGGTTAACACGCAGTCGCTAGCTTGTTTATTAAGACAACAAACCATCGATGCATCCCGACCACCCCAATTACAGCACCAAACACGTTCACAAACGAACGGATTGGATTCTGAATCGTTTTGATCCGAGCGATCCGTCGAACCGTTCATGAGTAAATAATAGCACGCATTAGGCAGAGAAATGTTATTGACGTTCCTCTTCTATCTAAACGTTTCAGGAGTTGAAACATTGACTGAATTTATCCGCCGGCTCTTAGACTATAACGATAGTTCATAGTTTCTCATTTTACACATAAATGGTCAGCGAGCACTTGAAACAGAAAAAGCTCGAAAATCATAAATTTCATAAAACTTTTCAGATGCCTTTATTCTTACGGCATTTCGTCGCTTCATAGTAAACTAGCGCCAGCGGATTTGCTCGCATGGCCTACACGCATGTATTTAATATATTATTATGCATTTTTAAATTTATTTTGAACCGGGATTTTTCCATTTTCCAGCCGAAAAAAGATATTTTATCGCGGTCAGGTTCGTTTACGTTAATCTTTTCAAAAAATGATTTCGGTTACACCTTTATATGTATGAAATAATGGTTGTAACTACATCACCGCTCGTGTAGGTACAATTTTATTTTCCCTTAGGAATGAATTATCCCTCGAAAATAGCAATGTCCTTCTCTGTTCATTTAACTATTTCTACCTTACATTAAATACGAAGTGATACATTTTCTCAGTCGCGATATTAGTAAATATGCCTGCAGCTTTATTTGTTTTATAGAAATTTTCCGATAAGAATATTCCCGTGGGACTTGGGAGTGAGATATTTTCCCGTCAAACTGTTTTTGTGCAGGAATCACATCGTTTCGATGCACGGTTATACCATGTCGAAAAAAAGACATTATTTATTAATATATTTATAATATTAGTTTTAAATGTCTCAAGTTGTTACGTACGGCATTTATATTTTTTCGACGCAAATATTAACACCATTTTCACATCTCAGGGGCATATAGGACGTGTTTTAGAAACGGTTTAGTAAATCATTCTGCAAAGATAGAGAGGGACCTCTTTGAAAATGTGGGCATCGGATTTAAGCACAGAAATATTTGTTAGCATAGTTGATTCTAAGCGAATAAAGAGCTAGTGGTAATACCAAATATCAAGATTTTAGATCAGCGGAAAGTACCCTAGAGGTTTTTATGGCGCTCTATTTCGTATGAAAATACGTGATATGTTTATATAAAATTTACAAACTCCAATTTTTGAAAGGGCCATGGACCCGTAGATATCTGTATTTAATATCAGTTTCAATTTAATACCTCTATAATCCCCCTCAAACTTTATGGCGGATCGGAATACAACGCTTTAAGTGTGTTTGTGCAGATACAGTCATATACCCCTCGCTCCACTAGGTCCTGCTACACCAGAAACTGGTTACTGTGACGTGACTAGTGCCTTCATTCGAATCCGCCATAAAGTTTGATTGTAATTGTTCCAGTTACTGAAAAAAAGAGTGTGGACCGACAGACGGACAACAAAATTATCTTATAAAAAATCTGTTTATTTTCCCTTTTGAGGTACGTATAGGATCTTTTTTTTTAAATATATATAAATATTGTGCAAAGATACGTACTGATAATTCAACGATTCTTATTTGCCTAAGTGCTTAATATTCAACTATTTAACAAAAAATTGTAATAAAGTCACATATTGCAAGTTATCCCCGTTCGTACTGTTCAATTAACGAAAGTTTTAACTGAAAACACTCATCTAAGCGGTTGTCTCGTTGGATGGATTTCAGCAAACTTAATTTAAACTTATTGTTTTCTCATGTTTCGTTCGGGAATTTTGGAATTTCGAATGCGGATGGATCGACCCTCGTCCCTGTCCGTGGGTCAATCCGAATTTCTCAGTGTAAAAGATCTGTTATAGAAGTACGAAGTCGTTGCGAGAAGAAATGTCTCAGAAGTTCTATTTCAAAATTTAAATTAATGTGAACTTACAAAGTACGTAATTTAAATCGAATTTTCCTTATTTGGAGATTTTATTGCATTAGATTAGAATTTTCTTAATTTTCCAAATAAAATTTTAATCATATAATTTTCTACCTACGGAATTTTTAGATTGTATACGAATTTAAAGCATTATGACATCTCAATTTAACGCTCCCCAAGACTTTCGTCATTTACAAAGAGACATCGTGTTGTGACTAAAAAAATTTGAGCAGAAAAATATATGCCACAATCCAAATATACACCACTTAATGTTTTAACTTATTCACTGTGGACTAGAATTGAATGTAAGACACGTGAAATTCGTACTTATTGGAAAAGAAAATGAAGATTCTGAAATTACATTTCAGGTGTAATTTAACAAAACGTCTGTTTAAAACAATGATAATAATGTCTTAACAATAAATGTCTTATCTTCGAGTACCTATGTCATCACGTTACAGAAGCGCCACCTGGTGAATGCGAAGACTTTACCACCTTTTTCGGCTTAGTTCATTCCTGAAGGTCGTCTAAATGTCTACATTTTAATAATAATACAGTAATAATACATAGGACATTCCACACAGCGCCATCTAGTCAAGTATTATGCTTGTGTTATGGGTTACTAGACAATTACTGATATACATATTGAAATATTCTTTTTTTTTAATATATAATGTATTCAATATTTTACACCCATCCACGGAACGAAACAAAGATGTTCATGCATACAAATATTTGTCCCGGGCGGGAATCGAACCCGCAACCCTTGGCTCCGCAGTAAGTGCCTCTAACTACTCAGCCAATCGCTCAATCATTTTAACCATTGATATATTATTACACGAATCATCATTGTTGTACATGGTCCGCAAAAACCAATCTATACGTATTGATGTAGGTATATCTATTTCAAACAGTTTGGCAAACTAATGTGGTAAGTACTGTCGAGCAAGTCTGCTATCACATTGCTATATCAACCGATTAAATCGAGCAGTATCGACCGTGTGGGTGTGAATATCCTTAGATTAGCCTAAGCATGTGATAATGCGGTGTGAAATATTTTCATCTTTTTCATTATTATCGATCGTAGTCAAAAAGTTGTTTGGTAAACGTCGTAGAGAACTGAATTTCCTACAAGTTTTATTTCAGATATAGTTTTTAGTGAAAAGTTAGAAATGTATTAGTTACTTATTTAATAAATGAAGATTCCTTCGTGAATTATGACAATGAAATAAGATATCGACGAAAATTGAAATTTGGACTGACAACCGTCCTCCTTAATTCACGTACTGGCCAAACGCTCTCCGCGCGCGATTCGCAAAAAAACTCCGTTTGCTAAGCGGGCTCAGCAGGACTCGTCCGCGTGCGATTCTAACGTCTATTTCTGCACTTTATTGTATAAAAAAGTATTGAGTGTTGACGACCGATTGGCCGAGTGGTTAGACACCCTAACTGCGGAGCCAAGGGTCGCGGGTTCGATTCCCGCCCGGGACAAATATTTGTGTGCACGAACATGTTTATTTCGTTCCGGGTCTGGGTGTATAATATTTATCTATGTATATATTATTAAAAAAAAAGTATTTATGTATGTATATTTGTTGTCTAGTAACCCATAACACAAGCATAGTACTTGCTTACTTTGGGACTAGATGGCGCTGTGTGGGATGTCCCAAATATTATTATTATATATTATTATTATATTATTATATGTTGCTGAAAACTAGATTAAATTTGCTAAATAGTTATTTAAATTTGAAAAAGTTTGACCCAGAAATAAATGTACCGTTGCAGTTTAAATCTGGAAAAAGTGAAAAATTTACTTTTTTTGTGAAATATAAATAAAACAAACTTATATTTCATTGAATTGTGTTTTATTTTTAAGTCTTATTTATTACAAATACATATCAATAAAAATAGAAACAGTTTCATACAATTTTTTTACGAGACAGTCATTTGAAAAAACTATATTTTCACGCAATGGTTGATTGACGAGTAAAATTCTAGTCTGTGACAAAAATAAAATAAATTTTTATTTTATTTTTTGTAGATAGTGTTGTCATCCAAGTAACAGAGTAAACACAAATTGCATTGATCCGACCGCTTGAAAAATAGTAGGATGGGCCGACACTGTGAGGGAGCAAATCGTCTTTAAGAGAACTTTGGCAATGGCGTTAAAACCGTAGCGTCCATATCGGGACGCTTGGGCTATGTATGTGGTGTCTTCGCTTGGTACCCTAAAAACAAGCTATGTTTAGTTTGGGACCTAGACGTTGTTGTGACGTATATGTTATTGTTATTATTATTATTATATCAAAGCAATCCAATCATTTTTTCTGAATCTTTCCTATTTTACAGTGCGTCGTAGGCGGCATCATGAAATAAATCTAATTTCACGAAAATGGATTTTTATCTAACGCCAAAACACGTATTAACGTCGCAAAAAAAGTTTTTTTTTTTTCAATTATCTGTCTTGGAGCTTTCAACCTTTGACATAGATTAATGGAATTATTTAATGAATCTATCACTCACGTAATCGACGTTTGTCTAAGTAGCGTTAGTCCATGGCTCCGGCCCTTTGGATGTAGGTAGGTACATAAAAACGCCTTAATTTATGCTTTCTCATTTCCGTTCCTTCAAACCCATCACTTTAAAGTACCATATTATGTCGGGTATTAAATTTTAAGAAATGGTAAATTGAGTTTCTTCTGTGCTGTAATTTTTGTCCACGACAAGACGGGGACGGTAAGTATATGCGCTTAGGGTATGTACGAAGTCATGTGTTTGTGCACATCTCTTACCATTTCCCTCAAAAAATATTAGGCCGATTTCTAAGCGATTTTTCATATTACACAGGTATCACATTTGAGCAGGTTTTTCGACATGTTTTGCGGACAATGGCCGGCAGGGGGCGCTACAATAAATGTGCTTCTCTAAATGAGCTGGGATTTTGATACGGTTTTTTGTATTGCATAAATATCATTCCAGAGCAGGTTTTTAAATAAGTATGCTTTATAGTTTTGGTCAGCAAATGGAGCTGCAGTTTATTTGTTTTCTAAAACGACTGGGCTGATTTCGATGCGGTTTTTTTTATTAGGTACATAGTTATCACTTTAAAGTGAATTCATAGACATGTTGTAGCTATAAAAAATAGCCACCAGGGGGCGCTGTAATAAATATGTTCTGCTAAAACTGTTGTGATTTTGATACGGTTTTTTTGTATTACATAGGTATCACCATGGAACTATTATGTACTTGTATGGGTATCACTTATGAGCAGGCCAAAGACAGTTTTGGTTACCGTAGACAAAAAAAAATATCTATTCATTCATAACATCATATATATCTGCACAGTTCTTCTAGCTTTCTATACTTGGATCACATTTTAATGTATTGTTCGTTATACATTCACATTGTGGTCTATCGAATTTTGGCATTGAAATTTTAATAAATGTGAGCCAAGGAGCGAAGTCTGAACTCACACTTATTGGAATATCTGCTTGATGAAACAAAATAATATTTATGACACGTTACCCGAAAGTCCAAACTGAACATAACATTCACGCTAAAATATTTTCTAAATACGACATAAACTTGTTTAGAACTATACCTACTGTATCATATTTATATACCTACTTTTTATGGCAACTAGATGCTGGAACAACCTGCCCCCTCCTCTTCGGGAAAATTTGTCAATGTGTACTTTTTAAAAATGCGAATGCAAATCTTTAAGATGTTTGGACATATCACACGCAACGAAAGCTCACTGGAACGATTGGTGGTGCAAGGAAGAGTAGAGGGTCAACGTTCCCGTGGCCGATCACCTACTAGATGGACAGACCTCATTAAATCATCTACGATGTGTTCCCTTACTGAGTGTACACGCAATGCCATGAATTGAGAAAGATGGAGAAATCATGAAAATCGGCGCTGCGACGTGAGTCGCAGTATTGGGTTGAGTTGTGACCCCTTTCATGGGTGCGGCACAGACCTGTACAAAGTATATATATATGTGTTTTAATTGTTATTTTTGTTTTGTTGGGTTTGCTATCGTTCCTACGAATAAATATATATTCTTTCTTTTTTTTCTTTCTTTCTTTTATTATCACTCATGAATCAGTAAACTAAATGATTATACTATCGATAGAATAAATCATTGATAACGTATTTTCATAGTAGGTATGATAATATATAGTCATAGTTCAAAGTAATATATTAGCAATCTTAAACTGGACACGAATTCGATCCTATTCTCTCTTAACACAAATTGAACTGATAATTGTATCAAATTGGTTATAAATCACCCTAGTATGTTATTTTCACAATGTTAGGTACTCTATTTTAATTCGTAGAGTTTATAGTGTGTTTTCTGTGGGTTCACTGACTCATCTAGCCGATTTGAACTGTTTAGAGCTACCCTGCCTTATAATTATACCTACTACATAATTACATCTCATATATTAGATAGCTACCTAATAGTTTCAATTTAAGAATACTAAAAAGCTTTTAAATAAAAAATTAAAGCCGTTCTAAAAAGCATGTAAGTATAAAATTACTTCTTCTAAAGAAGATTTAAAACAAAAACTATGGGGTGCAGAAATAGATAATTGATGTCCGAATAGTGCACCTGTCTTGTGTATAAAAATACCTAAGACATCCTATACAGCGCCATCTAGTTCCAAACTAGGCAAAGCTTGTACTATGTATACCAGATACCAGACAACTGATATAAATACTTAATCTTTATAACATTTACATATACGTACAGATATATATTATTTTTTGCACCCTGACACGGAACAAATAGACATGTTCATGCACACAAATATTTATCTCGGGAATCGAACCCACGACCCTTGGCTCCGCAGTTAGGGTCTCTAAGCACTTGGCCAACCGGTCATCAATTATAGTTAAAAGACCAATTCTAAAATTTTGTTTTATTTCATAGATATTATTTTACGACGGTATTTCTTAGTCCGTTTAAAAAAAATTCTAAAATTTGTTTTATTTAAGTCGAAGAAGGGTCAAAATGAACTTAAAAACTACGAATATAACTTTGAAAAAATAAATAAGTTTTTGTATACTATTGAACAAAATTAATCCATGTGTAATTTAGACAACAATCGCAAACACAGACATAGTGTATGAATAGCGCACACCTCAGCGGATCATTCAAGAATGATTTTTCGCCATCTAGCCCCATCGCCAGCAAAGAATTTCGCTCAAGCCAGCTCGAAGTCGTTGACCTGTCAGCCTGACCCGCTCGGGATTGTTACGATAAGACTTGTTTGGGCTCCTTCGAATCAGTTTGCAGTCGTCGTCTGCGAACACGCTCCGATAAATGTAAAATAATATATACAGCCTATAATTTTCTAAACTAGCCACCCGCCACCCGTAGCTTCGCTCGCGTGGATTACCTACTCTTATCCCCGTTTCTTATTAATAAGGCCGTAGTTTGAATCCCAAGGCATGTAAACATGAGTTTTCTTTAACTTATGTATATCATTACGCGCCAACGCGTCTTAGCGAACAGTCGCATATATCTTAACTGTGCTAAAAATGATTTGTTTTAAGTGTAACGAGCAGGTTACGGATTATGTGGAATGTACTGGGTGTAATGGTATGTACCATTATGCCTGTGCAGGAGTTGCTGAAAATACCTACAGGAGGATGGGTGCAGAAAAGAAGGCAGCTTGCCGCTGTTCTCAGTGTCGTACCGGCAATTCAACCTCGGAACTTCAGAGCGTCCTAAAGGAAATAAAAGCCCTTAGGGCTGATTTCGCCTCCATTAAAAGTGACGTAAAAGATGCTAGTTCGGGAATTCACAACCTAAATATCAAATTTGCTGAGATGGAGACGCGTTTTTCTAACATTGAAGATCGTCTTTTTGCTGTTGAGGGTAGAATGAAAGTGATTCCAGATTTACAATCTGAATTAAGTACTGCTAAGGATACTATATCCTCATTACAGGAAGCAAACAATATGCAGGATCAGTACTCTAGATTGAATAATGTGGAAATATCTGGAGTACCTGTAACGAGTGGTGAAAATCTGATGACAATCCTACATACCATCTATAGTAAAATAGGACTAAAATTCGATGACAAAGAAGTTGATCACATAAATCGAGTGCGACGTTTCGAGCGGAATAGTACGGGAAAAAATACCGATAATACTCAATCGGTGTCCCGTATCCCGGCTATAGTGGTGAAATTTACTAGGCGCCTGTATAAAGATAATTTGTTATCTGCTGTACGCTCGCGCCGCGGCCTAACATCGAGTGATATTGGAATGTCTGGACCAGCAAAAACCATATATGTTGGCGATCATCTTACTCCAGAAAACAAGAAATTGTTAAAACGTGCTCGTGAAATTAAAACCGAATTAAACTATGCATATTTGTGGATTAGGGACTGTAAGATTTTGATGCGGAAAAGTGAGAAATCAAAGGTAATTCGTATCTTAAAACCATCCGATTTGTGTAAACTTAAGTGACTAATTGGTGGCTATAGATATGTATATTCAATCACCGAACTGTGCAAAAGCTTATTTCTTTTCTCATTGAAAACGTTTTATAAACTATTTATATGTCTCTGCTTACTTAATTTTTTATTTGAAATGAAAACAGAGTATTTTTCTAAACTATTTATATGTATTTGCTTACTTAATTTTGTATTTAAAATAAAAACAATCGATTTTGAACTACTAAAAAATTTTAAAATTATTAAATTACCAATATATGTTAAGATTATCTATCTTACGATTATGGTAAAATGTAATTCCATATTAAAAGTAAAAAGTAATATTTTGTACTCATATAAATATTATAATTTATTGCAGACATTTCAGGTTGTGACAATTCTCGGCAGCTTGGTGCTCTTATTCTTTCTTAATAATTCAAAAACTGTGGGCTCTCTTACTACCAATCTATTCACCGATACAATATTTAAATACCTATTTAAGTTTAATACAAAAATAATACTTTACATTTGCAGATTTCAATACTAAGTTAATGGGATATTACCAAAATGTACGTGGCCTTCGTACAAAATCGCACGATTTCTTTCCACAGGTAGCTATTGCGGACTATGACTTTATCTGTTTAACTGAGACATGGTTAACGTCTGAATTTTATGATCGGGAATACGTTGATGGCAGGTATGTACTGTATCGTGTTGACCGGTCAGCTGAGGCAAGCGGTGCGTTACGCGGTGGTGGCGTGGCGGTCGCGGTACGTGCCGCACTCCGCCCGCTTAGGCGCGCTTGGCCGGTGCCGTCGCCCGCGCACTCTGAGGTCGTGTGGGTATCGGTACCGCTTAGTGACAAGATACATACAAATCACTTAAATATATGCTGCGCTTACATACCTCATGGGCCAGACTATAGAGATACGTTAATTTCGTTCTTTGATATTGCGGGACATTTGATTTTAGATAGACCCGGAGACTTGTTTTTGTTGTGTGGTGATTTTAACATGACGGATACTGAATGGTATATTTCAAGTAATGAAACATTGAAAACAATTTCAAATGGAAATATTTTAACTCAAATCCTAACAGAATTCATGTCTCTGACTAGTCTGCATCAGTTTAATTTTGTTCATAACGATAATTCCCGTATACTTGATTTAGTTTTAAGTAATGCAAACTGTACAATAGATCGTTGCAGTAGGCCACTTATTTGTGAGGACACTCATCACCCTTCCTTATTGATAAGTTGTTCTGTGGATTGTGTTGCTTCTCTGAAACCTGTCATGAAAAAAGTTTATAATTTTCATACAGCTGATTATGAAAAAATAAATACAGAACTTCTCGAAACTGATTGGCCATATGTGTTTGGTTCGTTAAACACAGAACAATGTGTCTCGATTTTTTACAACCTCATTGAAGGTGTGATGGTTAAATATGTGCCTTTACGTTTGATTAAATCATCGAGTTCTTTTCCAGTTTGGTACACTAAATCGTTAAGGAAACTATTGAGAGAGAAACGAAAATTCCATAAATTATGGAAACAGTATGGAAATCCATTGGACTATGATAGTTATAGTGTTTTGAGAAAAAGAGCTACTAAACTTGAAAAGGAGTGTTATAAAAACTACATAAGGTTAGCTGAATCTAAAATAACAACTCACCCTAAGCTATTTTGGAGTTATGTAAAATCGATTACTTCTCATACTGGGCTACCACAAACTATGCTTTATAAAGATAGGTCAATAAATGAAGGAAAGGACATTTGTGATTGTTTTAATGAACATTTTCATTCTGTGTTTGAACCAGCAAAATCAAATAACCATATGTTTGACCAATCTCAACTATGCCAGGCCGCATCGATAGATATGCACTCTATTGTGGTTTCGCAAGATCTTGTATATAGGTTTTTAACTTCAATTAATGTCAACAAAGGTGCGGGACCTGACGGTGTGCATCCAGTCTTTATTCGTTCATGTGCCTCTTCTCTTACCCTACCTTTAACTATAATATATAATAAATCTCTGCATGAGGGCTTGGTCCCTTCTATATGGAAACGTGCCTGGATCACACCAATACCCAAAGGAATAATCAGCCAGGATATATCTAAATATAGGCCAATTTCAAAATTATGTTTGTTTGGTAAAATATTAGATAAAATTGTAACTACGCAGGTATTTAATTCAGCTCGTCAGTGTATACTTCCCTATCAACACGGTTTTTATAGGGGACGTAGCGTTGATTCTAATTTGTTAACTTTTACAGAGTTTATATTGAATGCCATGGATGCCGGTTGTCAGGTAGATGCGGTGTATACCGATTTCGCTAAGGCCTTCGATAAAATATGTCATAGTACCTTAATTTTGAAGCTTTGGCGATTTGGTATACACGGCGATCCTCTGCGTTGGATAAAATCGTATGTAGAAAATAGAAGCCAGGCTGTCGCTCTTGCTGGTTATATATCCGATTACAAAACGATCAGCTCGGGAATTCCCCAGGGATCACATTTGGGCCCACTGCTTTTTACGCTTTATATAAACGATTTGTCTAGTTTTGCTAACGGGGCTAATACATTACTGTATGCTGATGATACAAAGATTTTTAAAGTCGTGCATGACACACAAGACTGTATTTCCTTACAAAGGGACCTTGCTATTTTCGAAAATTATTGCAGTAAAAGTAGCCTGTTTTTGAACCCTGAGAAATGCCATGTCATAAGTTATAGCAGAAAAATTAATCCCATCTTGTATAATTATTCATTATGCGGTAAGGCTCTTAAGAGAGTCACAGAAATTCAGGATCTTGGAGTCACTTTGGATTCGAAGCTAACTTTTGTGCCGCACATTGATAGAATTCTTAATAAAGCATACAAACGGTTAGGGTTTATATTGCGAGTTGCGAAGCCATTTAAATATTCGCGAACTTACAGTTTTGTTCGCAGCATTGTTGAGTTCGCGAGTAGTGTATGGAATCCTTTTTATAAGGTACATATTGATAGGATCGAACGGCTGCAAAAGAAATTTGTAAAAGCGTTAGATTATAGAACAGGTTATACTTACAGTGACTATGAAATATCGGTGAATAGACATAATATTGAGCATCTTTACAAAAGGCGTATCTATGTTGACATTGTTTTTGTTTTCAAAATTATAAATAATATTATTGACTGTCCAGAATTGTTACAACACATTAATTTAAGAGTCCCTCGTAAACGTGAAAGGAAATGTCGTAAGAAGGACTTATTCTCCATAGCAAGTAGTTCAAAATGTTATGTAAATAATAGTTTTATTCGACGTGCTTGCAGGTCTTATAATAAGTTACACAACAGCTTTGAAATAGATATGTTTTCCTGCACCCTTCCTGTTTTCAAAAAACAATCAAAAAAGTTCGTGTTACAATCTGTTTGCTGATTAGATTATCTTGTATAAAATTAATGTAATGTGCATTGATTGTTGGATAGTGATAAGGTTTTGATAACTGTAATTTTGGCTTGCCAGAAGTCTCACAGATATAATTATTATAAGTGAGGCTAAGACAAAAAATTTGTTAGTAATAATTAAGGAAACTATAGGTCTAGTCTGTAAAAAATTTCTTATTTAGCAATAATGCCTGTAAAAGACTGTTTGTTTCTTACAATAAATAAATAAATAAATAAATAAATATCTATCACTAACTCTGTGCCTCGTAGAGCACGTTAAGCCGTCGGTTCCGGTTGCCAGAAATAGATGACAGTCCTTCAAATCCACCAACCCGCACTGGAGCAGCGTGATGGATAGGCTTCTAGCCCCATCATCTCCGGGGGAGGCCTAAGCCCCGGCAGTGGGGCATTAACGGGTTGATGGTATGGAATTTGGTATTTATTAAGGGTTGATTTTACAAAAACAGAGATGTGTCATTTTTAATTTCCAACCTAAAGAGTAATAAATACCAGTTTTAACTAGTTCAACCCATTACGAGTTAAATTTTCATAAATACTCAAATACGTTTTTACTTTGGAAAGTAGACAATTTCGAAAAAAGAAAAGAACCTAATGATCAACAAACACAAATAGTAAAAACAACATACATAAGTTATGACATTCTTTATTTTCCATTTCCATATACAGTCTCAATACGATATATTCAGTTTAATATATTTACAGAATTTACATAAAACAATAAATGCCTTAAAATATACAAATAGGTCCCATATAAAAAAAAAAAAAAACACTTCATAACATTAGTACTTTTTTTTCTCATTACATAAAACATATTATTATGAAATAAGCAAATTATTAAAATAAACAATACGAAAATTAGAAATTCTCATTTTTAATTTACCGAAAATATAACACAACTATTATTTATATACATATTTTGCATTCAAATTAATTCATAATTTTGCATAAATTAAAGACAGGGCCATACTTTATTGCCGCATTAATTTGAATACATACTTAATCTATTGAATTGAATGTACAATTATAATTTTACATACTTACCTATATTATATGCATATATACTATATCTTTTCCAACAAATTCGTTTGCAAATTTTTGAAGCAAAGTTTAAAACAACCAGATACCAATGTTTTGGAATTATACTGCACGGCTTCCGAAAATTGATCCGCAATGACAGACATACTTAATCGATTATAAAACTGAGGGTGAAATGTAATAAAAATAATAATACTTGGGACATTCCCCACGGCGCCATCTAATCCCAAAATAAATATTATGCTTGTATTACGGGTACTAGACAACTGATACACATACTTAAATATTCTTTACAATATATACATATGTTAAATGTGGTTCATAAATATCTGTAATGAAAACACCGTGTTACGATAGTTAGGTATGGGACAAAAAACAAAGATGAAGAAAGGCTATAAAAGAGAAGTTACGTGACGTTTCATCACACAACTTCAAAAATTAGGGGACCATATGCAACGATAATAATACCACTTACTTGTAACAATTTTGCTTGAAATATGCTTAGTCAACATAGATAAAAAGGACAGGCCTATATGCGACTAAATCAAATTACTACAATTGTAGAAATTTCAGCTTCTCACTTTCCGCGTGCTAGTGCGACATCTAGATACTTTTTTATACATAATATCATGGGTCGGATAATGAATCACAAAATAAAAAAAAAAAACTATACTTGTCGGGCGGAATAGAAGCAACCGAGAGCAACATTTGGATACTTGATTTGTTGATACATACGGAATTACCTAATGTAGGTTTATTAGTCGAAATACATAAATTAAGGGTAACGTATTTTTCTAAACTTATTTGCGATTATCTTCATAATACAATGATTTAATTTTTTCCGTGTTAATATAGTTATTTCTTTAATATATCTTAATAATAACGAATAAACAATCAGTTAAAGAATAATCGAAATTCCCCAAATTTCGACCTGAAATTCGAAAAGTATCTTTAAGCGGGCCATTCACTAATGTACCGACAGCGGTTCACCTGTTTAAAAAAACGGTCTATCTCCTATTTCGTGTATTTCTCGAATTAAGCAATAAATATATTTTTTCAAATGAATTCTAAATTCTAACAAAAATATATTTCTTTCGGTAACGGTTGGATTGCGCTATCTAGGCTGTCTGAAACTTTTTATTCACTTTTATGAATTCAACATGCTCTATTAATTTGCAAACTGTTTTCCACAACATCCTGTATAACTATAAACTTAAGACTAAAAATACATTTTTCTCTACATTATTAAACCTAAACGATATAAACCCTACTCCCTGTTTCGTATAATAAAATTATTTTGGCACTAGAATAATATTCATGTCCACAAATAATAGTTTAAATAAGCAAAGTTTAGTTTCTAAAAAGTTTATCTAATCTGAAAGCTACTTCAAAGATGGGTTTAACTTACACAAAATTAGTAAGTAGGTATTGTTAAAAACATTTGTATTACATTTAATATTGACATTACTGTTAATAAACTTGTATATTGACCAATTACTAAAAAATAACATTGTCGCCTAAAATTAAAAATATTTTAATTTGCGAAATCAGAATTATATATTGAGCGATATTTACAAAATTATGTGGTCAATATATTATGTGGTCGATATATCATGTGGTCCATTTACATAAAATAAAAATTATACAAAAATGAAGAAGGTGACATTCGAGTTATATTCATTTCGAAAATTCATAATCTCGAATGATTACAATATTGAAAAGAAACTATACAAATTTGAAATGTGATGAGCATTTTTAAATTAAATTTTTATTACTTATGCCTAATTAAAAAAAAAACCTATTAAGGTACAAGTCGGAGTTACAGTTTTCGAGATTTGGAACCTTCAGGATAGTCAAGTTCCGTGATCTCGCATCAAACAACGAGTATCGGAACATTAAAAATGCACCTTGGAATGTTATACCTTGACTTTCAGACACAAATATTGATTTTAATAACGGCGACCGTACATATAAGTCCCATGCTTGGCTTTAGTTGGATGGCAAAGTCAACTTAAGCCAAGAACCCGTTTACACATCGAACCCAATTACCAATCATCAAATGTACGCGACAGAAATCCAACAGCTTCCCACATTATGAGGTCCAATCGTAATCATCTTTTGGTTTGGGCAATATGCAGGCTCGGTTTAATAGAATATACAATATATTCAACAAATCCATTTAATTATTTTAAAAAGCCTTTCAGAAGCTGCATGTAACAAATCTAAAACACAATGGAAGTACAAATTACGCGTAGTTTGATCAGCTTTCAGGATTAGTAAACGCCATTGCTCAAATAAATGCTGCCACCTGAAAATTGAAAATGGATATTTTAATGCTGACACCACTAGACGAAATAAATATATACTAATAAATAACACCATAACGCCATCTAGTCACAAGGTAAGCAAGGTTCTATGCTTGTGTTATAGGTACTAGACAACTGATACACATATTTAAATATTCGTTATAATATATAGATATTTTACATTTAGACATGAAACAAATAAACTTTTCATTAGCACACATACTCGGCGGTAATCGAACCCGCGACCTTAGGTTTTACAGTTAGGGTGTCTAACCACTCAGCCAATCGGTCAGTCTAATATCGCTGACATATCGATATACATGCACATAGATGTCATTTCTGTGTCGCTTAGACCGCCTTGAGGAATACAATGGTGAAAAGGTGCCCGTCGCCAGATGTTTTACAGGTAAAAGCGTCAATTCATCAACAATACTTTTTAAATGCAATAACTATAGCGAATCTCCGTGATGGGAAATAAAACTTACTAAAATTCTAGCATTCAAAGTAAACTAAAACTAAAATGTTATAAAAGTTTTGTATAATATATTAAAAAACCGGCCAAGTGCGAGTCGGACTCGCGCACCGAAGGCTCCGTACAAACCTGTAGGTATAAAAGTAAAAGTAAGTTTTGGCACAGCTTAAAGGTATTATAGACCTGAGTATTTGATATGAATTTCAATTTAATACCTCTACGCGTTCAAGAGGAAAGGAGTAGTAAGTTTAAAATTATTAAAAATATTTTTATTAAATGATGTAACTAAAATTTATGCTTTTCGCTATTTTCCCTTTATCTGTGCTATAAGACGTTGCTTTGTACTAAATTTCAAGAGTCTGAGTGAGACAATTAAAATTTTTTTTTTGTTTGAAATGGCCAGTACTGAAGAACGGCAACTTCATAGGTTAAGATCTAATATTTTATCTCAGAACTTTTACGTATACCATACCTCGAGCATACATTTCACGCAAGCGAACGCGGTGTGAAGACGTGCACGAGGGAATCCCAACCACAATCGGCCAGTTGATGCGGCCTCAAAGCGCTCCAGTCCAAACCGTACGTAAACTCAGAATGATGACGGACCGTCTCAAGCGGCTCGCAGCCACGTTTCAAATCCCATATCCTGGTGCATAAAACATTTCTGTTTTTAATTTAATCCACGCATTCCATTCAAGAAAAATAAATTACAGTAAAAGATATGTCTACAGGTATACAATGTAATATGAAGTCATTTCACTGAACATCTTTTAGGAAGTTATGTAAGGTGGCACTTGTACAAAAACCTAAATTTGTAAAAAGAAGGTTTAACGACTGACTAATATTATTGATTCTTTCTATACTTTCGAAGGATTTGTCAAAAAAGAAAAACTATTTTTTTACAAATTTTATATTTTTGTACAAACATTTTAAATTTATTAAAACAAATAATAATGTCCATTGAAAATATTAAATAGAATTATTTTTACAGTACCGTTTTATGTTTTATCTATTAAAGCGTATAAAGAATAATAATATATTATTATTAATATTACTATTATAATATAAAATAAGATGATAAAAAAAATAAAAATAATTTATTTGTAAATAGCTCCATCTATCGTCAAATACTCGTAGTATGTAGGCAACGCTCGGCCATTCCCTATATCATTATTACACATTGAAATACATGTTGGATTTATTATCCGGTTAAGATGCTATTAAGACTGGGCGTTTTGGATTTGAAGACTAATGACAGAATTGAAGTGTTACCCTTGTAGAATTATAGAATGCAAACGACTTTTAGAATTGAAAAAAAAACCTGAAATTGGGTATTTTTTTTTAATAATTTTAACTAGTGACCTGCCCCGGCTTTGCACGGGTACCAGAGCATATGCGTACATGTTTTTTTCTCTCGTAGTGTTGTATTAGCTTGTTGCGTCGAACATATGGATTAGATTTAATTAGATTTATATGTAATATATGGGTGTTCACCCTGCTTAGAGTATTATTAATGTATTTTATTTTTAATTTTACAAATATTTGAAAAAATAAAGAATATAAATACACACATCAAAAAAGTCTAAGCAACACATACTATTTCAAATTATTCAATCAATTATTATATCATTTCTTACCAAGTAGTTAATACTTATATAAACTTTTTTGATCTAGAGGACATACTGGCTGGTTGTAAAAAAAAATCGAGTATCAGTTGTTTTTTTTTACAAATTCAAAATTTTTTCGAATTTTATAGCGTTTTATTTGCTTATTAAAATTTAGTATTCTGTATCAATTTTATGATTTAAACAATAATTTGAAAAAAGTTTTGAACAAATTTGTATTTTGAGACATTTTTTGCGTCATGGAGCGACGTCATTTGAACGCAGATGAAATGCAAAGAGCTGTAGGGATGTTGCAAGCGGGAAGAAGTCAATCTCAGGTATCTCAGTATTTTGGTGTCAACAGAAGCGTTATTTGCCGTCTTCATCAGCGTTACACTAACACGGGAGATCCTGCTGAGCAGCACCCAGGTCGAGGAAGGTGTACAACCACACGGCAAGATCGATACATACAACTGACTGCAAGACGCCAGCCGATGTTAACCGCCCGAGAGATAGGTTTAAGGCTACAAAATTCAAGTGTTGTTGTTGTTAGCTGCCAAACTCTACGAAATCGACTACATGAGTATGGCCTACGAGTACGACGGCCAATTAGGTGCCCACCGATACGTCACGGGAATCGCGCTCGTCGAAATGAATGGTGTAGGGAACACATTACATGGACCCGGGAACAATGGGATAAAATTTTATTTTGCGATGAGTCTCGATTTGGGTTCAAGTCTGATACTAGAAGGGTAAGAGTGTACCGTCGTCCTGGAAATACTGAAAGACTAAGGTGCGCTCAGGGAGTGCATCTATACAACGGCTCAACAGTTATGGTATGGGCAGGTATTATGAAGAACAGACGAACCGAGCTCGTTTTTCTAAATCGTAACATGATTTTTTTGTATAATAGTGGCCATTATCCAAAAAAAATAGAAATCATTTCTTTACAGTGGCTCCATCTATCACCAAAACATTATCCAGGACAGGCAATGCCGCACTTAAAATTGATAAAAATAATTAATGCAAGTAGCGATTACAAATACACGCCTAACGGTGAGAGTCGTATTCCTTTTAATTCAGCTCACTTGCTTCTTTAGCTTTTCAAAGTTCGACGTGGTGAGAGACTTTAATTTGTAATATGTAGTGAAGTGCAGAATCGGTAAGGAGTGCCAAAAACGGTGCCGCCAAAGTGAGTGAATTTAACCCACTTTGGGTCTCAATAAATCGGGTGGCGTCTTTCGACTGTGTTCATAGTCATTGGTAGCTCTCTTTTCATATTAATGTTTCATTCTCTTTTACTACCTCATTTATAATTTATTATTTATTTGCTTCAAATTAGTAGGTATATCCATCAGCCCTTTTTATACCTCACTGCAGGGGCTTAGGCCTCCCCACAAGATTAGGAGGCTTAGAGCTTAAATTCACCACGCTGCTCCGATTCGGGTTGGCGGATTGTAACGACCGCCATCTATTGACAGCAACCGGGACCGACTGCTTAACGTGCTCTCCAAGGCACGGAGTCAGCGATAGTTAATGTACGTACCTAAGTCAGAAAAACTCATTGGTACACGCCCGGATTCGAACCACGGCCATCCTTATGGATTTGAAACAGGTTCGCTGCATTCGGGCTATCACGACATACAAATAAGTATTAGTGAAGTCGTAAAACATAGCCGCAATGACAGATGGCGCATGTATACGGGTATCATGTGATGTTGACACGAACTTAGTAGAGAAATCGTATGTCGCAACGACAGATGGCGCTTGCTACATTATAAGAGTATCGGGTGATGATAATGATACGAACCTAGTAGTAAAGTCGTATGACACAGCCGCAATGACAGATGGCGCGTGCGGCGAAAACTGCACCCTCCGCACTGCACATTCACATCCTGAAATGTAGGTATAGCATCGAAATAAAAAAAAAAATAGAATCATTTAAAAGACAATTTATTCATATAGATTGTTATAGTATACCCTTTAAACTTTTTAAATTAGAATTAATAGAAAGCTAATCACGGTTTTGACATCACTATATCAGACATACTTAAAATCAGGTCTTTAATCTCCGGCACCAAATTGTGTGTAAACCTGTAGGTAATATAATATATATTGGGAGGCAACCAAAACACAGGCTAATGCTTAGTTTGGGGCCTAGACATTGTTGTGATGTATACAATATTAAAAAAAATAAAAAATATAGGACATTCCACACAGCTATCTAGTTCCAAAGTAAGCAAGTATTATGCTTGTATTATGAGGTACTAGACAGCCGATATACATACTTATTCTTTTTTTTTCAATAATACTTTTACTGATACTTTTACACCCAGACAAGGAACAAACAGACATGCTCATGCACACAAATTTTTGTCCCTAGCGGGAATCGAACACGCGACCCTTGGCTCCGCAGTTAGGGTTTCTAACCACTCGGGCAATGGGTCAGTCAAAAGTAAGGCCAGTCTACATAATCTACTTACTATCTAATACTTTTTACACATACTTCATAAAAAAACCGAATAAACTAATTTGCGATTCAATGGACTGGATTACTTTTGCATAGAGAACATTCATGTATTACGTAAATTAAATCAAATAAAAAAAGCCTCAGATACGAGAGATTTGAGAAGGATCGTCATTATATTTTAATACCTTTAAGCGTAAACATTGGCGCAGTGAGCCTTCGTAGGTCCCATCCTCGGACAAGTCCATCAGATCCGGCGGTTGCGATCGCGTGCGATTCTGCGCGACTCCAGTCGCATGATAAAACCTGGTTTGAGAAAAATACATGAGAAGAATTGTTAGGTTTTGATATAAATGTGTACGCAACAGTGCTTAAATACTTATTAGTTCCATGGTCAGACCAGTCCTTTGAATTTTTTGAATTATACCTATTATATTTATACAAAATACTATTTTACACACATGGATTTTCTTGGATTTATCCTTGTGGATGGATAAATTACTAGTTTGTAATGAATCCATTAAATGACTAAAATTTGTATATATGCAAGATCCAGAGCTCCGAGATACATGTAACGATAAACTGACACAGTGTTATTCTACACTGTAGCAATATCAAGTGTTACATAGTATGATACTAAAAAAAATAAGTACTTAGTAATTTTTTTCAATTTTTAAAATAGGAAATTATATTCAATCACTATAAATTAAGTATAAATTACATACAATAACAGTTTCGTTATTTGTATAGAATCCTAGTAAATGAATCGAAGGTCTCCAAATTGTACTCAACCCCAGATTGACCTTAGCCCACATTATTACAGAACAGTTGTCTCACCTCAGCATCATGAGCTTTGACAGCAGCCGCAGGTCTTGCGGGTTCAGTGCTAGCCCATAATTTCAGATGGCCGTCGCCTGACACGGAAGCGAAAGTCGCAGGTGAATGAGGCGAAAACGCAGCTGTATAAACTAATTGGGAATGCCCCGAGTATGTATTTAGACAGGCTTCAGTTTCCGGATCCCACTGGAATAATTTAATCGGTAATGACAATCACGCACATTGCACTGGTGTCAACCTTGGTGCTGTACTATGAATAATAGTAGGTACAACAACACTAACTAGCACCAACTTCCAACACACGTCAGAAACAAAGAAAGTAAAACCTTAGAATAAATAACACAAGACTTGCTTCCATGTGCAAGGGTCCATATGTATTGTGAGACAGTGACAACATCCATTTTTTTATATAAGTAGGATTAAGTCCAATATATTGGTAAATCAACAAAAATACTAGTCTGTCGCTAGTGGCCAATTAGTGAAAAGAAACAATTACGTTGCCACTAGAGGTAAAAAAGAAAAAAATACAATGGTATTCTGCCACAATAGGCAATTTAGTAAAATATATTCCACCACCACCAGATGCAAAATTGAATCAAATTAGATATTTGTCGGAATGGAATAACATAGAATTTTCTTATTCGAAAAAGAAAAAAATATATGGTTGGAAAATACTAAAAAAAATAACACTTTAATAGCAAATCGAACTATAAAAAAGAAAATAACTTTTAGTATAAAAATAAAGTGATATATGTGAAAATTTATTTTATTGTGAAAAAGCATGGAGTGCCATGAAATATTTATAACAACTTATATCAAGTTATTGTTACGTTATTGTGAGAAAGCGTGGAATGCACAATATCAGTTGTTATAAATAGGTATATTATATCTTTGCACTCTACATTTTTTCACAATAGTATTAATTTTCTTATTAATCACTTTATTCTTTTACTAAAACTTATTTTGTTCTTTACAGTTTGATATCCTAGCATTTTTTTTAGTTTTTTTAAACTATAGGTAAATTATTTTGTCGTTGTTTGTATTTTTTAACTACATTTCATCAAAATTTACAAACATACAGGTGGAACTCACAATTACCCATAAAACGATGAACTCATATACAAAGCTTCATGTCTGTGCTACTAACCACTGAGGAGTTCCCTCTTAAACAAACTATCCTGGTGGATCAGTCAGTTCATCGTGAAAATTTTTGTTTAAGTATTAGAATCCAACCTATATACAAAGTTTGTATTCATGCTATTAACCATTGTGGAGTACCCTCATGAGGAGACAAACTTCGGTTCAGCATTAATTCCTGATGAAAATCATGGTTAACTATTTCAGCCCGATATCCTCAGTGGAAATGGGTAAAAATCGCGTTCAAAGATTATTTACATTACATACAAACCGACAAACAAACAAACAGGTAGATCTTATAAAAACATATTAATAAATTCATCCCTTAGTAGGTAGGTATCTCCTAAATAATTTAATTTTCACAATTTCTCTACAGAATTGTGTGGTGATCCATACAAGACATATGCCTGTGAAATTTCATCACGAATAAGGATTGATAGAACAATGACGCATAAAGACTGTGACATGCGAACAGACAGACATACAAACACAACAAAACTATAAAGGTTATGTTTTAGCATTTGAGTGTGAAACCCTAAAAATTTTAATGTACATATTTAAATAAAAAGTGACACTTCAAAAACATATGAATTTTATTATAAGTTGTCATGTAAAGCTGATTCATATCCTGAATGAGTTCTTGACTATCCTATGTGATACCTATTCTATCCTAATCCTAATCCTATAAGGCCAAAGTCATAGCAATAAACAAGTTTTATATCTCACCAATTTAACAGTGGTATCCCAAGAGGCGCTAAGTAAATGCGCTCGCAGCCAATCTACAGAGCAAACCTCACTGGTATGCGCTCGAAGTACGCGTAATGGCGCCGCGTGACCTCCACGCCATATTATCACTGCCCCGTCTCCGGCGCCACAAGCGCACACACCTTCTCGGGAACCGCTCCATGTCTGTAGAAGAATTTGTGATAGAGAGGATACTGAGAAATGAACAATTCAATGACATAATAATAATTTAATATAATATTTAATAACGCACACAATCACAAAAAAAGTGTGTTTTGATAATAATATGATAATGCATAATGATGAAAACCATGAAAATATTATATACGGAAACAAAGAAATCCATGATGCAAGGGAAATCGACCAAAAGGCACATGTTAAATTTACGTATGGTTTAGAAAAAACTGCTGATAAATTCGAGACCTCCTAGAAATTGCTAATTTTATATTTCCTTTAATGAAACATGTCAGTCTACAACAAAGATAATTCCAGAGAACTCAATGTGAGGATAGGAAGTTTTTGAACCTAAGATAACATTCTGAATGCCAAGAGAAAAAATTCTAGTTAACTTTTTAAAGGTTCGAGTTTTGTTGTACATTTAAGCCTTAGTTTTATTATGACTCATGAATTTTGCTCAGGCATTCTCACTTAAATACTAGAACAAAAAAATCCCTACTAAACTTAAAAATTATCTAAGAATTATTTTTTAGTTACTTCGGTGCCCTTTTCAGAATCAACTTCCAACGGAGCGAGTTTAATAGAAGTACAAAAACATGTTTTTATGTCTCTACTGAAAAAAATATAAAAAATCATGTTGCATTTACTTTAGGCATAAACCAACGCACTATAGTGCTTTATTCAATAAATAATCTCAACCTCTGTAAATAAAACCAATCATGAATATTGGTAGAACTAAACTAATTCAGCAAAAGTAGGTCTATACTACTTAAGTCAATCATCTATAAATAATACAGGAATAAGTCTATTAGCAAAGAGTATTATCGTCACTACACTTTACAGGATTCAGCGAAGAAACATCCGCAAACTCTCTGCGTAATGCATGTCGCCATTATGAACAAATCCAATAAAGAGATATTGTTTTCATTTGGAGTGAATATTGATGATTAAGAAAATGTACAAAATATGTATTTAATATATTAAACTGTACATAAACTAGGTACTTTCAGTTGTGTTTATTTATCAAAGAGTCATCTTTAGGTATGCTATTTAATAAACTATAAGTTTGCAAGGATTAAAAAAAAAATATTTTTAACACTTATCAAATCATTCAAATCAGTATTATAGATTCGACTAAATATTTATTAATTTTATTTACGAGTACTTAATCATCATAAAAATACTATCATTTATTTCGATATGATAAGATTAGTAGGTACTTACAACATCAAACAATCCATCGGTCCACTCTAATTTCTGGACTTCTACTAAAGTGTTGCCATCTGGAGATAGTTCGAGAAAGAACAGGGTACCACCTCCAGCTAGCCCATAGTATTGACTGGTAGCTACAGCTAATGTATCAGGACGGGTCTTTGAAAACCTCACGCTGTAGCCATGCCGGCCTGGCGTGAGGAAAGTAGGCATGCTGAGAGTATAACTAGAATATCAGAAACATAGTTTACAACTAAAATGGTTTTATCACACAAACTATTAATTAAAGTAATGAGTGACAATTAACTTGTTTCAATTTCAAATAATAATAACATCATATTGTTTTTGTTTAATTTTTTTTTAATCTACACATCAACTATGAAACATTGAAACCATAGTTTTGGTTAAAAGTTATAGCAAATTTTCTTTATTTTTAAATACTGAATTATGAAGTCAACAATAGGTACCTACTAAGCAAAGTATATACTTATCTATGATGGGATAGCCAATGCATTACATACTATCTTATTTTTCTCCAATGCTGCTTGATGCAAACCATGTTCATAATAATGATCAATTATAAATTTGGCCAAAACAGGTTGATGGTCTACCATTTAAAAAAATTGGTTAGGTTATGTTAGAGCAAGGAGCCACGAATAAGTGTTAAGTATAGTATTTTTTTTCTAATTCTATTAAAAAAATGTACAGTGGGAGGTTCTTACACTTTTCCCTACAAGCTCAGTTCAATATTTTTAACTATTCGTCAGGCAACATTGTATATGTAGCGCTAGGTACAAATTTTTTAAGTCTTATTATTTAACCATGCACTCAGCAGTCTTACAACTCTTTAAAAATATAGTGTTTTTCAAAGGATATTTACACAGATAACTGATAGGTATTTCATTCCACACCAGACATTTAATTTTATAAATCTTAAAATTTGCACATTACAAGCTCGATGTCACTTAATTCCGTTCAGTAACAGTTCTAAAAGTTGTTCTCATTTGTTTAATGTTTGACTGACTCAAGTAAGCCATACTTAAGCACCTACTCTATTTAAACAATGTAACAGCGGGAGCACTAAATGAGATACAAAAATTCTAATTGGTAAACAAGATTACAAGATCTCTTCAGAGTTAATACGTATGGTAAACAATATGTACAAAGCGCTGGATTTTCCTATTTGTAACAGGAATTTTATGTACATTACATAAAATAATTTATATTTTTTTTATATTAAATATTGCGCGGCACACATGTACTTACAATTGCTTACATATTTATCAATAAATGCTGCTGTCAACTTCTGACTTCGTAATATAATTAGCCATTGTATATATTCCAATTAGATTAATAACGTGAGTTAGGTATAAAAACCAAATAAATAGACCGGTTTTACTAAAATTAATTTTATTTTAACCTAAATCAATTCTGTTTCTGTCTGTCAAAGTGAAACGTCAAATAACTTTTTTTTTAAATCGAAAAAGTACTAGGTACCTAGTGACGTTTGTTGTCGAATAAATCGATAGACCAACAGTTGTGGCACGTTACGTTATTTTAATCTTGTTAGCACGCCCACAGATATATTACAATCCTATTAGAGTGCTATTTTATTTTCTACGAAACCTCACATATTCCTGTATATAAAAGAGAAGATTTTCAGGAAACACAACATTTCTGGCGAACGCTTCGCATCATTCAAACTTCTACGATATAGTCCCGATAAATATATAAGTTTAAAATACTTCTTTTTATATAATTATCCTTTCAGTTATTCGAAAATCAGCTAAAATGCTTGACTTTATTTCTTTAGTACTTGTTGTTGCTGTGAAAGTATTTAAGAAAACAACACCAAATGGAAAAATTACTGTGTACCTTGGTAAACGCGACTTCATTGATCATTTAGATTATTGCGACCCCGTGGATGGAGTTGTAGTGGTTGATACTGAATACCTGAAAGGAAGAAAATTGTACAGCCAGGTAAATAAGTGAAGTGATTTTGTGCAAAATCAATCAAGTGAAGTGTTGTTGAAATGTTGAAGCTCGCAACTCTACTCGTGCAAACTTGGAGAAAGAAAAATATTTTTTTTTTCAAGAATCAGTTTTTAAAAATGTGAATTTTCGCGATACGTTTTCTCTTTTTGAATTACATTTCCTTTTCCTGTTGCTGACTCCGCTCTCATTCTGTGTCTTGTTATTTTTCTGGTGTTCCGTTTTGTGTCTCCATGTTGTTTTCGATTTAGCTCTTAATTCTGTTTCGGATCCTGTTGGATTCTTTGTTCCGTTCTTATCCAGTTTCATTGCAGGACCTTTTCTGCCCAATATCTACTTATTCTTTCTGATTCATATTCGCGCAACTCTCATTTCAATTCACGTCAAGGGTTCTTTTCAATTTCAATTTTACATTATATTCCAATATATTTCTAATCCTAATTACTGTTCTGTTTGTTACTTAAAATAGACTCCGGAATGAACAACCATTTCGTAACCATTGCAATGTAAAATTTGAGTTTAATTCTGTTAACTGCTATAATTTCTATTTCCTTTCATCCTATTCACTTTCAATTTTCGTTTTAAGTGAGATCCACATTGTATTTTCTGCCTCTGTTTTAGTTCCATTTAAATTTTTTGGTGTGCTTTACGTTTTTTATTTTGTTACTTGATATCTAATTTCTAATACACATATTTGTTTCTCGAATTAGAAAAGTTTCATTGCAAATAACGTCGAAAGCTTATTTTGTTTTTTTAAGCAGTCTATATATCTAATAAGACAAATTCTACTTAAATAGTTGAGGAAAAACAATGACCCTATTGGAAAAATGTTAACCCCCTTTTGAACCCCTTAATACCTGCTTACATCATAGGTGATGTAATATGCTTAGAGTCTCTCTAATCTGCAGAAAAATCGAATGCAACTGGTCCGCACCGTTTGCACAGTCAATACCGTTGCAGAAGAGAGGTTTTTAAATAACGGACACTAACCGGACTTCCCAGCTTAGAACGTCCCCCTACTAGGCAAGCTGACGACCTGGTGAAAGTCCCTAACCATCTTTGTTTATATTTGGCCTAGACCATTCATCGTAGGGATATAAAGAGACGCCTATGTCCAGCAGTGGACGTCTGTCATCTGAAACGAAACGGACACCTTGAGGAATATTTTGTCGTATTTTTGTTTCTGAAATTGATGATCTAGGCTGAACATTGCTGGTTCAGATAATCATATATACTGAATTTTTGTTTTCTGTAAGTAATAACATAGTGTAATATCTGTTCAGCTTGTCACCACTTACCGCTATGGTCGCGAAGAAGATGAGGTTATGGGAGTTAAGTTTTCCAAGGAAATGGTCATTGGGCAAGAACAAGTAGTACCAATGGTAAATAGCAAAATGGAACTTACACCTGTCCAAGAGAAATTGTTGAAGAAACTTGGTCCTAACGCCTATCCGTTCACATTCAACTTTCCGGAAATGGCTCCAAGTTCGGTAATGACGAAACAGTTTGCATCATTTTATTCTGTAGGAATTGAGTAGGTAGGTATCTAATGTTTAAACTATATTCGTAGGTTACTTTGCAACCCACAGAAGACGATCAAGGAAAACCAATGGGCGTAGAATATTCTGTAAGAACTTACGCTGCTGAAAGTGAAGACCAGAAGTGCCACAAGAGAAGTTCAGTGACGTTAGCTATCAAGAAGGTACTAACTGAATCACATACACACCTACAACAAATCTGGTTTTCCGAAAGCTATTTCGAATTACTGTGTCTCAGCAAAATTTATAAAACGCTGATAAATAGATACGTAAAATCCAAGGCACTAAGTGTCATTACAAAACAAAGCCGTTTTTCAGTACACCTAATTGACGTTTAAGTGGATTGTGTTTCTACTTAGTATTAGTAGGTAGTAGTAGTATTCTATATACCTAGTAGGTATGTATAATATTTTCTGTAGTGTTACAATTTTTTTTAATATGTTAGTACTTTGCCACCTTTCGCGATCTTCATTGTAATTTAACATGAATTTAACCGTAAGTTCAATTTATATTTACATGTAAATAGGTCATGATTTAAAAAATGGCACCAATATACCTAGTAATGACATAGCATGACGTTCCGAGTAAGTTGTCAAATGCGTGGCAGTTTTTTAACCTTTTAGGGAATTTATTGAAACGTCGTTTAGCGCATTGGAGAAAATTTAGCACTCATATCAAAAACTAATAAAAACGACTGATCAATATTTAGACGCATCACATGTCACCTAAACAAATTATAAATAGAAGCGGATATACGTTTTACGAAATACGCGGATACGTAATTTATGTGTTATTTTACACATTTCTCAGAAAATTCGTTGTATACAAAAAGTTTGATCAAATTTTAGTTTGTTTGCTTGAAATTGGTCAAAAATAAAGTAAATAATCAGATCTAGAGACGGAGGGAAGGGTGGGCAATTGCACCTCACTGTTGTATCCGCGCTTGATTTCAAATTAAATTGCAAGTCAAGCAAACTCAAGCAAATTAATTAATTTTCAGCTCAATTAAATTGAATTATCGTTAAAAATAACGTCACACAAAAATGATTTAGAAAAAATCGGCTAGTTACATTTAAACACCTACCTATAGCTTTCCTTTATTTACTGTAGCGCTCTTGATTTGTCAAATGCCACATATGATAATATTATGTAATGTACTTATTGAGTATCGTTTACTATTTATTTAATCGATAAATTAATTTAACTCAAACTAGTTAAAAGTAGTTTTTTCAATATATTTTTTCTTTACCTATACTAAAAGATTATTCAGAAACTTCCGGATTCATATTTCCGAGATAAAATTTTAATTGACATTTTTAAACTAATTATGTTGAAGGCAAATAAAGTAGTATTAAAATGTTCTCAGAGCAATCATTCTTCTGAACTTAAGTAAAAGACTAGACACATTTTGGAAAACGTTTGAACAATGTAAAATAACAAATTTTTTTAGTAATTATTTAATACATAATATTGGTTAAGACGCAGGATTAATTTAATTAATTACACTTATGACACAGCTACAACATGCTCCTTTGAGTCGTGGTCGACGTCTACCAAGCTCTCTGGTCAGCAAGGGATTCACATTCAGCAACGGAAAAATCAACCTTGAAGTAACTTTGGACAGGGAGATATATTATCATGGTGAAAAAGTAGCTGCCAATGTCATCGTTTCTAATAACTCGAGAAAAGCTGTGCGTAACATACGCTGCATGGTTGTCCAACATGTCGAAATAACTATGATCAATTCTCAATTTAGCCGCCATGTAGCGTCTTTGGAAAGTCGGGAAGGCTGCCCGATAACACCTGGGGCTAGTTTGTCTAAAACGTTTTATTTGGTACCATTGGCTCGTACCAATAAAGATGTTCGAGGTAAGAATCTATTGAAAAATTAATGTATGTTTTGTTTTATTCATACTGAAGCATTGAACTAAACAAATCTTAAAAACCAACGTAATTTCAGGTGTCGCCTTAGATGGACACTTGAAGGAAGATGATGTGAACCTGGCTAGTTCTACACTGGTGGCAGATGGAAAATGTCCAGCTGATGCCATTGGTATCGTGGTCTCCTATTCAGTACGAGTGAAATTGAATTGTGGAACACTCGGAGGAGAGCTTGTGACCGATGTGCCGTTTAAATTACTTCACCCAGCTGAAGGTAAATTAACATTTAGGTGTATATTTACAATATCATTGCAATTTTAAAGCTTTTTTATTCCTAATACTACTAGATACATATTACTTAGACTCTATACTTTCTATTACATGTTCTTACTTATGTAATTTAAATTCCTGTGTTCACGTATAATAGGCATAAAATATAAGCACGAATTAGGTAGTATTTACATAGTATTTACCATGTAATTAAAAAATCGTTTCAAGACATTTTATTAAAGTACACTATTTTATTATTTACGCATAAAAAAAGTCTAAGATTGTGTGTATTTATGGCATCAAAAATTAGGCTGACTTTAAATACAATTTACTCCATCGTAAAAAAGTTGTCACTTTTTTAGATTTATAAATGGCACTTAGAATTATTTCATTCTGCTTAACATTATTTGCAAGCAGACGAATTATGTACAATTTATAATGTGAAATCATCAATCTAAAATTTGAAATATTTATTTATTTATTATTTATTGAATAGAAAAGTTGAATGACAAAAATGTATTTTCTAAACAATTCACCTCTTTAGATAAAATCTTTGAAAAAGTACCCAATTCTTATATATGGTACTGCGAATAATACAAAAATGTATATATACCTGCAGGTTCTATTGAGCGTCAACGTTTCAACGCCATGAAGAAAATGCAATCTATCGAAAGACATCGCTATGAAAACTCTCTCTATACCAACGAAGAGGAAGACAACATAGTATTCGAAGATTTCGCACGGCTTAGGATGAATGAGCCGGAATAAATGACAGACATGAAAGTCAAACAAAAAAAAATTGAAAAATCAAAAAGAATTTAAAAAAAATCAAGTAAGACATTATATTTCAATAATTATCGTCAAATCATCAATACTTAGCAATTAATAAATATAAATATTGTAAAAGGTTTAGGAAGCTAGAGTGTATTTTATGCTGTTAACATTTACTGTTCTTAATTTGCGTAATTTGTTTACTAATTTATTTTTCTGTGATATTGTAAAATCACTTACCTTATATAAGTTGGGACTGTATAGTGTTAACAATTTGAATTTAATAAATAGTTTCACCAGAATTTTCAATTTTAATTTTAACCACTATATAATTTTACATTTAAAATTAGTACTGAATTTATGAAGTAGTAACTACTTGTGAGTCTCGTAATCTACTGACAGTGTACAAAAGATGCATTCCGAACCCAAGTCCGTATTTTGCATACATTATATTGTAATGTTTATCAAAGTAGGTACCTGTTGAGGGGGCTTAAGTTCCCCGCGTATTTTTTATACTCGCTATTCAAACTGTCCGACCACTCGATTATGTAAAGGCGTTGGGTAAGGGAACAACACTAGATGATTTTTTTGACGTTTGTTTATTTTTAGCGATAGAGAAATAGGTAGAAAGATCAATGCGGATCTCATCTCCGTACTCTGTTCATTCTACCTCCCTGACCAGTCAGGGTACACCATGAATTAGAATACCTACCCACGTATTTATTAATGTATGTCGCGTTTGTACTAAGTAGGTAGTTACCTATCTTATTTTATCAAGCATTACGTGTACACCGTAACGCTTGATAGCGTAAATATTTACATAATACCTATAATTCAATAAGTAGGTAGAGTCGTGATAACCCAAAGCGCAACGAACCTGTCTCAAATTTATAAGGCCATAAGGCCATGGTTCGAATCCAGGTGTGTACCAATGAGTTTTTCTGACTTAAGTACATAACTATCACTGACTCCGCGCCTCAGAGAGCACGTTAAGCAGTCGGTCCCGGACGCTGTCAATAGATAGCGGTCGTTACAATCCGCAGTAGAGCAGCGAGGTGGATTTAAGCTCCAAGCCCCCCCCCCCCCTCACCCGGGGGAGGCCTAAGCCCCTGCAGTGAGGTAAAAAGGGGCTGATGAAGAATAGGTAGGTACTCTGAGTCGGTGCCAACTCAGACACTTTAAACGGGTACTTACCAGGTAATAACAATTACAACAATGATATATTTATAACTATAACAAATATAGAACACAATTTTAAGTGTCTGAGTGAGTAGGCACCGACTTCATTAACTATATGCCGCCTGTTAATGCTCCTTTCTTTAAAATGAAAATTTTATTTTTAATTTTTTAGTTTATGTTTTTGAAGTCGGTTTTTATTTTTTTTTAAATTATTTTTAAACACTATTATTTAAAAAAAAACATCGAACTACAAATTAAAAATAATCGTCAACGTTAAAATCTCAATAGTATGACTATTTAAATGTGAAATATGTTGGTAGGTAAGTATTTTAAAAGCTTGAGGCTTTGTTTCAAATATAAATTTTCAAACTAGTCTTTATAACATGCGTGATTTCATCAAAAGAAGGGTAACACCTGGGCTAGTATTAATTAGTAGTGTTAATTAGTATTAAGCTAAAAAAACTATTAGTGCATATCTTGCTTTTCAACTTACGCACTAATAGTTTTTTTTAGCTTAATAAAATGGCTGTAACTTACCGACAGACAGACACATGGACAAGCAGAAATTAAAAGGGTTCTTTGTCGGACTACGGAACCATAAAATTATTAAATATATTTTTTTTAAACGATATTCATTTTATTTTATGGAGAGAATCATATTGTGCTAGGTATAATGCATTTAAAACTAATTACTATTTTACTTATGGTCATCAGTAGTCACAGATTGGTAAAATAACCTCTTTTAATTAGATACTAGAGGCTGCCCGCGGCTTCACCTGCGTTAACTAGATGATTTTACTAACATTAAAGTCAGTTTCGGCATACTTCTTGCTGAAACCAGTTTTGGTATTTTCCCGTGGGAATGAGATATTTCCTAGTAGTAAAAAGTAACTATATGTTGACTCAGGAACTAAATTACCTTGATTTGACGAAAATGCGTAAAGTAGTGAAAATGCCTTTTTTGGCTGTTCATCTAAACCGTAACTTTCAAAAAACATTCGTCGCACGTAATCCGTTATATTTTAATTAGGGTAACAAACATACAGACACTTACCCACGGTAAAAAATATTCTATGTGTTATCCCATATACAAAATTATCGCCACAACAAATTTCATCAAAACATTCAAAAGTTTCTGCATGATATGTGCACAGGTAGACGAACGGACATACAAAAATTTAGAAAATTTCAATTTTCGTTTCCATATTACCTACTCGTTACGTTGTTTCCTAAAAATTAATGTATATCGAAAGGAGATTTCGAATCATATTAGTTTTTATTTATACGCGTTTTGTTTATAACACTTTGACGAGACTGTAAAGTGTAAAGTTTTTCGAGAGTAGGTACATACATGCATCCTAGATATTTCTTTGGCACGCCTTGCAACGTAGACGGCTTGATTTAATTCATTGAACATATATGAGGTTTAGTTACATTCGTTTGAATTGTCGAAGTGCCATAGGGTATATCATATTTCAATATGGCGTCTGTGAATCAAAAATAGAAGGGGAATGAAATGAAATTTTTATGTTATTACAACAATATGGGTATCAAATGTAAGCTAGATATGCTCATTCTAAATATATAAGTGGTATAAAAACACTTTTATGCTACCATTTTGACATAAAGTAAAAAAAAACCCGTGTGTTTATTGCAAAAACAAAATATGGACAGGTTTTGTTAAACTGTAAAATAAAACTATAAACTTTGAAATAAAATGGATAATTTAAAAAAAAAAACCAGGCCTCAAAACCACTTAACACAAAAGAAAAGAAATCATTAACTAAAAAGAGAAACACAAGCCATATTTTAATAGAATTTGGTTTGAACAGCGTGAGATGTAACTTGCAATGTTTTTTTGTCCGATATCTACCATTTAAATATGACTTGAATGGTAGGTAGGTAGTAGGTTTTGCAGTCGGAGACAAACAGAACAATAACCTAAATTTGTATGGTGGTGGCCATTATGTGAGAATAAGGATTTTCAAAACAAATATGTTTATAATAAAAACGTTGCAATTCTATAGAATATAGCTTGTTTTTCTCTTTTCAGTTAATCACTTTTTTCTTTTCAGTTAAGTGATTTTGCAGTCGGATGTTTTTTTTAAATGTTTTTGTATTGCTAAAACGCATCGAAATTCTTTCGAACGATTGCTCTTCCGACCGAAGCGGGCTTCCTCAGCAAGTCAGTCAAAGAACGCAATAACGCGCGTTGAAGGTCATGCCTTTGATGAGCGTTCTTAGATGAATTGAAAAATAAAATACATATAAATTTTTCGAAGTTCCTTTTGAAGAATAAATTACTAAAAAATTTTACACCGAAAATTTCAGGGAGAAACAAGGAGAAATTAATCTAAAGTTGAACACAAAACACAAATAAAGAAATGTTATTCAAAATATCAAGACGATTCCAACACGGAAAGGGTCAGCTGGTCGCAAAACTGGTCAAACGACTTTAGGATAATACGCCAAGAAGACATTGTCCTACGACATACGCGTAGGGTCTTCACAGTCCGCATAGTTGCCAGGCAAGTTCTTGCGTGGGAAAGGACATTGAGCAATGACCCTTTATTTGCATTCGCATACCCTATCCCTATCCTTTTGAAACGGAAGGATGGGTCACCCTTCACAAATGGACAGGTTTTGAATGGTCTTCGCGAATAATTGGCGAAAAAAGGGATGGACAATGGTTCCCATGGCGCGATGTGGTCAAACTGGTTTTATCGGTGGCGATTAGAAAGGGCAGTTCCTTGTAAACGTGATGTCAGTTGCTACGGAAGGATTACGTGGGAACTAAACCTTTCCTTAACTGTCAATATGTGTCTACGACTTGGTCTTTTTATAGCATTTTTTATTTGCATCATTAAAATGTGTTTTTTAAAATATTTTAAGTATGTTAACTAAAAAAAATTTAAAAATTATTCTATCTTATGTATTTGCATATAGTAAATTAATTTGACAGCAACGTATACATAGTTATGCAAAAGTTACTATAAGCATAAAAAACATTAATAATACAGTTAATTAGGGATTTGAATTATGCATTATAACTTCGAAAATTTGGTTTTAATAATTCATTAGAAAAAAAGACCAAAGTAAAAATTAAACTATGTCCGTTTATAAAAATATATACTTGTACGAATAAAACGATGAATTTCATAGGCATTTTATAATTGTTTGCTTTCAACACCTTTAACAAATGACCCAGTGATAAGACATTTTTTGTTGAACGAGAGGGGAGATTTGTCTCGTGCGATATTTGCATCACAAAATGGGAGCCGGGCAGCATACGGGTCCTTTTAACTGCTCCTTTCAACCGAAAATCTATTGTGTGTCACCTGTTACCTTGCAATTATAGTTTTTTCTTGTATGCGCTGGGTTCGATGTCATGTCGGATACAATTTTAAATATTAATTCGGAATTACTACAGTGTGCATATGACTTTATTAAGACGTCTACCACATGTGGATTGCAATTTTTAAAGTGATTTACATATTATATCAAATATCGTATCGAGCGTATGTAACATACATTAAACTAAATAAAATATATTTTGGTGATTAAATTTTCAAAACTTTTTGCACAAACTATGGTAATAATTTTCCCGTTGACTTCCGGTGACGTCATTAGGTATACAAAGAACATCCGGCGATTCATTTGATTACCTTGACATAGTTTTTTTTAAGTATACTCGTATTATGGTCAATATTACATTTAAAATGTGCACATGCGAACAAAATAAAAATGCGGAAAGTTAATTTCTCTACTGCTCACTGTCTCTTGCTTTCTATGTAGCATTTGTTATTGTTAGTAGTGATACAAAAAACAAAATTAAGAAGTAAATCTTTCTTCTTTAAATATTCAATCACCCATGTGTTTTAAAATTCGACATAAAGCTATTTATATTACACAGAGGCCACGTGTTAATAGGATGCAATTGCTTCCTTTATTCTCCAAAGTTACAATTTATAGTGTTTTATATTTATATTTTTTTAAAATTTAAAAACATGGTGTAGGTTGTCGAATGTGACTTCGTCCACTAGTGTACCGTGTATTGGCGATAACGTGTAATTGATATATTGTTTTTCATATGTCTGTGATATGTGCATAACCTATACCATGTTTTATAATTTTAAAAATAAATTTTTATTCTGCTTAATATTGGTGAATTCGTATTTGAACGTAGATATAACTGGGACATATAATTTCAGTAAATACCCGATCACAAAATACACCCCGTACCTATAAATCTTTTCATTTGCTAATAAGCAATTTTCTTTACTTTACATAAAAAAAATCTGTATAAAGTATTTTCTACGAACACTGTTTATAATTTAAGATTTCTTCTTAAATTGTACAGACTGATTGTAATCACATTTAGACTGCACAAAATGATATTAACTCACTGTGTTTACCAGTACAGATTTGCTGAAGTTTATTGGTACCTCGGAATTGGTACTCAAATCAAAGTTCAAGGTCGACACCAACTCTCGAATAGAACCCCAAACGAGATTTTGTTAAATTTCGCAATATTTATTTTTTAACTCATCAATGTTAAATTTTTTACTCATGATACACGTTTATTATCATTCTATAAGAAATTGTTTCGTGAAATAACTTTTTAGTCGGTACACCTAAACGTCAATTCAATAAGAAACAATAAAAAATTGACAAAAAAAGAAATTAAAGGGAGAGTTAGATTCATCTCCCTAACCCATTGTCCAAAAACTCGTACGACTGGTTTTAGATGTGGGAAAGTATGTGTAAAACTTGACCGTTATTCTCGATAAGAATCAGTAGGTACAAAAGTTTACTTACAAACGTTTTATTTAAGAAAATAAATAACTTTAACAAAATTATAATTAGTTCTAACAATTATATATTTTACTAATTTACTATGATTGGTTGTAGAACGTAAGCTTGGCCAGTAGCTCGATCAATAACGTGTCCCGTAGAAGGTTCTAAGAACAATCTTGGAACAGAAGCAGCAGTTAGTTGGTTATGATGCTGCCTCACACCTGCACCACGTTCATAAGGTACGTATTGTGGCTCTTCTTTCTGGACTGCTGGTTTGTAATTATCTCGACCATCATTACTGTCTGGTTCATCTTTTACTTTCTCCGTAGCGTCGTTACTTTGTGAATCGTATTGGGCTCGCTTGTGATTAGTTTGTGTTCTATATAAGTGTGTTCGTCTTTCTGTAGGTTCTGTGTTTACATGAGTAGAAGCTGTTTGAAGACGTTCATATTTTTTTTCTTTTCTTGTATCAGTTTTCTCTGCTTCTCCTACTCCTTCTTCTTCTTCTTCAGGCACTTCTTTACGTTTTATTTTTCGTTCCGGTTTAATTCTTGAATGTGCACGTTTAGTCCTTCCACCGTCTGCATCGTATTGCGTAGGTTCATCGTAGTTGGATGATCTATCGGTTTCGTGCTGATGACCTGAATCGTACGGCGAGGAATCATCATTCCCATAATGTGAAGGATCATCATAAGCATCACTGTGACGGTCATGTTCATGGTCAAAATTATAACCGTCGTCATTGTGACTATCATCATCTGCGCCAGCGTGGTTCAAGTCCCAATAATGTTCACCGTACCCACCTTGTTTATCGCCCCATCTGACCTGGGTTTAAAAAAAAATTATAAACTATACAACATTAAGATTAGTTTAAGACATCGTGTTACTTATTACAATCACAAAATATAGTTTAATTTATGTTATATTCTGAGAAGTGAAAGTCATTGAAAAAGAAATAGTGAAGAAAAATTAGTCACAATATAATAAATGATATTTTATTAGCATATCTAAATGAAAAAAAAAATTCTAATATGTTGTATAAGTCGAGTCACATTAATTATAAATTAGCTGAACGTCGCGCGTCAAGTTGCTGACATATAGAAATAGAAGAAAGCTAAAAGCGATATGCATACTTTAGCTGAGAACAGTCCATTCGTAGGTCGGGATCGCTCGTGTCTCTCCGTGAAGTGTTGGTCGGTCCCTTGCCGATGTCCTTGGTCGTAGTCCTCGGGAGTCGGCGCATGCATATACCTTCATAACCAAGCCCAAGCGAAGCGGAAAGAGAGAGAGAGAAAGAAATAGAAAGTTAGAGTTTTCCAGATTAATGTGACATAATTACTTTTCCCATGTCTCTGTGGTTTTTAAAATCTTTCTTCTCGTAACGCTGCTCCCAACTGTTAGGGTCCTCGCAGACGTGACCGAATTCTATGTTGTACGGACTCAATTGTACCGAGAAAAAATCCCTATAAAGCAAATTTAGGCGGTGTGAACGGCAGTCGTAGTTTTTCTACTCTTATCCGTTATTTTTTGTTTTCTATTTTTCTTTCAAACTAAAGTCACGGTTGTTTCATTTTGTTAGAAAGTGAAAGATAAACGAATTGTGGTAAGGGTCGACTCAGTATCCAATTATTAATAAAATCGAGCATTTTTGTGTAGGTACTTACTGAAAAAATTTTGACTGTGCTTGCACTGTCGCCGCCAGAGGCGTTTTATGTGAGCTAGGTACTATGACCCCATTGACGAAATTCGGTACTGGATTGATATACAACGCAACCACACATAACAGCCATTTCTGTAAAGATCACTATAAATTAATAAAAATATTCACGTGTTTTCAGAGCACTTATTATTACGATGTTAATTTAATTACTGATTATTATTATATTTTCCAATGGTTTAAATTCGATATTGACCGTAACTTCGTGTTGGTTTGACGACATCTCGAAAAGTGGTGCTGGAGAATGGCTACTGTCACTTTATTTATAGAGAATAACGGCAAGCAATGAACCTCAGAGTTGGCCAACAATTTTATATCTACTGTATTCGGAAGCGTTTGTTATTCGCTCACCGAAATGTAACATTTTTGTATATCTGTCTATCAGAGCTCATAAACTAAATGATTAGAGTATAATAGATTCAATTTAAAAAAATTGCAATAATGTATTATTATTATGATTATTTTCCAAAGAACGGATCATCGTTATAAAATCAAAAATTAATACAATCAGCCGTTTGTGTAGTGCGATGCAACAGACAGAAACAAACAAACAGACAAATAGATAAAAATGTAGCTAAGAACCATCCCGATTAAAACCTGCTTCCAAACAAAAAAAGCTACACTGAATTCAGTTTATCTGTTTGGAAGTAACGATGCCCTAGACAGGCATAAGCTTCAAACTTATAACACACGTCTTTTTTCGTCAGGGGTTAAAAGCAAAATGATGATGATTATGATTACCCCAACAAAAATAATTCAACGTTTTAATAGGCAAATACAAGGTCACACGAACCCCTTTACGAATATTATAGTGAGGGCCGCGATCAGCTATTATTACGCTTACCTAAACTACAAAATAATACCTTTTTCTTATAAGGAGTAAGTTCCTTCACGACATAATAATGAAATTTTGACACAGCTAAGTTTTCTCTAGTTAATTTAATTTAGAAACGGTACAAAAAATATGTCATTAGAGTTAGCTGATTTTCACGAGCAAATAAAAAAAGGTATTTCTTGATAGTTGTGGTACAAAATAAAACTGTTTTTGACCACTGAATTGATTTCGTTATTACGGTAAGTTTCGCATCAACGTCGACCGAAACATCTTTATATTATTAATGTACATTTTTGATATCAGTAAACTTAGTTTAAATTTAAATTCTCTACTTGTTATCTTTGTTTTTTATTATAAATAAACTAATACAATAACAGAAAAAAAAATTGAATTACAAAAATTTAAACCAACAAACAGCCGGTGTAAACGATTCACTGACACTTTTTGTTCAAAGCAAAAAATATAGTTAAATTAATCCTGAAAACGATTGTTCTGAATGAATGATTTTGCAAATGATCTCTTGCCGGTCAGAGGTTTTCATTTATTTCTTGATGATTTTATTTTTTGTTGCAAGGTTTCGTAATATTATAAGACTACTAGCTGTTTTTATAGATATTACGTTAGATATTTTGCAATCGATTTCATAAATAACAGAGGACCTAGAATGCTTCCCTGGAGAACTCCACAGTTGGTTGGCCGCTTCAGTGAAAACAAGTGGATCTAATCAAGCTCAGTCCCCGTGTAATGATCGAATCCATCACGTAACATCACGTAATTACGATTGACTTTCTTTTCGTTTGATATCGTAATAGCAAGTAGTTCCTGTCATGGCCTAATTATATTGTCTCGTTTATTTTTTTTCAAACGATTACTTAGTAGGTATATTTCTTAATTAAGCTATTTCAGTTCATCGCCTTCGTGGCGAACCGTTATAATTTGGCAAGAGAATTAGTAATTTTTATTCCAAAAGTTTATTTTTATTATTTTAGAATTATTTAGAAATATCTTCGTCGATAAATTTACGAATTTTAGATAGGACTTTCAGACGTTTGTATTGTATTCATATTTTTTCCATTTAATTAATAACTGTACTCTTTAATAATCTATAATATAATAAATAAAATTGTAGTGTCTGTATGTCTGTCTGTTCCGGTTAATCTTTGAAATGGCTGAACCGATTTTAATGAAACTTTGCAGACATGAAGTTGACATTGTCAGGAGCGATATAAATAACTTTTTGTATGTGTTTTTGTCCATCTGTTTGGGTTAATTGCTGAAACGGCTGATCCATTTTCAATTGAAATTTCCAAACATAAAGAGGACATTGTCAGAAGTGACAAGCAATTTTTTAATATATGTAAAAATCGTAGTGTCTGTTAGTCTATCGTAGTGTCTCCAAATCCGTAGTGTCTCCAAAACAGCTGACCGATTTATTGACCGACCGGTGGGATAGCTATTCTTCGTGCTAAAATGGTTAAATGGATTTAGATGAAATTAGGTATAGAGATTTATTAGGTAGTTAAGTTTCAGAATGTTCTAGAAAGTGTGTCACAATGTCCTGGAGCGTCGCGTCCCTTTAGCTGTCTCGGTACAACTGTATAGTCCACGCGGGCGAAGCCTCGAACGGATAGCTAGTTTAAAATAAACTGTACAAATATATGAGCATGAAAACTTTCTTTGTTGTTTTTACGGTTATAATTTTCTAATAAGCAATACGTAATTTTATTTTTCCAATCGATTCTTAGTTGAGTACAAAACAAAACCAAACCACCAAAGCAATTCAACTGAGTAAATTTAGCATGACGGTGATTTATAAAACTATCAAGTTATATTTTGTGTTATGCAACATTTTTTAGCTTTCCAAACGAACATGTTTTCGCAAAACTAGACTCCCAGATTCATTTCTGGCTCAGACCTACTCACCTACATGCTACGTCTTCGCGCCTAAACTGAGCTGGCATCAATCACACCTGAGAGGTAACAGGAAACCCGTAGGTGTCATGACAAATTGAGTTCGTTTGTTGGTCACGTCTTCACGGCCAAACTACTGCTCATATTTTGAGGAAAAGCAAAGAGGTAAGTAAATTTTATCTTAAGAAAAGAAACTGGGTGATGTGAGACCAACATTTTATCTATACTTATATTACGAAGAAGAAGGATTTAATTATTTTTTGTTACGGGTAGACTCAAAAACTACTAAACTGAATATAAAAATTCTTTCACCTATAGAATACTACAGTATCAGCAAGAAAAATGAGCTATTTTTTATTTTCAAACCATACAGCTTTCCGTCTGCGGCTACTACATTCTACATGCGGCTTCCGTGGACTACACGGTTGTACCGGGACCGCTATAAATTTTTGCATAGATATAGTTTATAAGCTGAAGAGTGACATAGGCCACTTTTTATCCCGGAAAAAAGAGTCCCAGTACAACTGCGTAGTCCAAGCGAGCGGAGCTGCAGGCGGAAAGCTATACTTAAACGGACTTGAGAACATAAATAAAAAAAGTCATAATGGGGTTAGTTAGGGACGACAACAGAAAACTAAATAGTTCAAATCCTGTAATTAATTAAAGTAGGTACATAATACAGGCTGTAATTCAATATGTGAAGTAAAATGTTACTTATTCCAATACCACTTATGAGATTTTAAATTTTTAACCGTTATTTTTCTATGTAGAGTGTTTTATTGTTTATTTTAAATGCATGAACTACCTTTCAATTCTTATTTATTTCCAAAGCATAGAGTTCATTAATTTGACGGCAGCGTTTGGTTTTGATTGAGTCATAAATGTCACTTCACTGTATCGAAGTGACATTGCGCAATTTTGGGGGGTTAGCGGGGATTTCTCGGGAGCGAAGAGCGGCGCATGGAGACTTTGCGCACTGAAACTCGGACTAAAACTGGCCATCTTACACCAACTAGCTATAGTATGGATGGTTAGACGATAAACGCGGAAGATCATATTCTCATATTCTTTTTTTACATCCAACATTTTATTCTTATTATTATATCCCTTATTTCAAAATTTTATTATGTATGACCACATTGAAAACTTGAATAATTAAGGTTTATTCAAGACAGCTATAGTAGTAACGCTATCTGTTGTATCGGACAATAACTAGTTAGATAGCGCCATCTATGGTAAAATATAGCAAGTAATTCAATTTCACTGTATTTTGCTGCGTCTATTGGATGTCTAATCTTCTAACTTCATCGCAATTTCATTAAGTACTTTTTTCAGAGTCCTAAAATCGAAATCAAAAGTATTTTCGTGTAATTTTATTTTTGATATCTATTATTGTTCTTAAGGGTCATTCTTTTTATTTTTAAACAAATAATGTGGGTCAACACTCAACTTTGTTCTTTATAAAAATTTTCAAAAATTAACTACCATTAGAAAATATTAAAATTTATTACTTTAAAATAGCAAAATGAATTAAAAACAATTTTAATAATACCAAAAAAAGAACCTTTACAACTGAATTTAAAATCGGTCATTTATTCGCGATAGTGAGAACTGCGGTGAAGCAAAATAAAAATAATGGCGAAAATCCCATTAAAGATAGATAGGTATTACATTTGTCTCGCTTTGGTGTTTATGAATTCATGAAATATTTTACTGTGTTTTTGCAGTAAAATGCACTGCGCTATTAATGTTCATATTAAATGTGCTATTGCGCTAAAACTTCACAGATAAAATTATTTCTTGAAACAAGAAAACGTTATTTCATATATACCGATGTGGATATTCTCTCAACATAGTAAATGTATTGCTTTTGCCATTTGTTGTTGGCCTAAAAAAATGCTTACTTATTTTGAGAGAATATTCTTTTGGTTCAAGAAATAGATGTAGGCGTGTATCGCGGGCGTGTTTTCAGTAAAGGTTAAATCTCAACTTAAACCCCATATCTCTACTATTTTCTATAGAATTATTTGTATGTATGTGATTTCGTAACGATTTAACTAAAAAGCTATTTCATAGACTTAAATGGTAGATAAAAATTTCTTATAATTTCTAAAAGTGACAAATATTGTATTGGGGTTGTAGGCACTCAAGAGGCACTGCATTGCATATGTTACGCTAAAACGCCAAGTCTGCGTATACGTATGTATTTGAATTACATAGGTATTACTTCAGAACAGGTTCTTAGATAAGTTTTACAAAATATTGCGTAGTTTGTGGAACACTTTATAGGGTATATATAAAATGAATTGTATTCATAAATTATTTTTGTTATATATATTTAGGAAAAAAATAAGGTATTCATTTATTACAACGATTTTTTATAGTATAATACATTAAATATTTGACAAGGAATTTAAAACAAATTAACAGCGTACAAAAAAAACGCCATTCCTTTTGACAGTTTACTTACTATATTGTTCTTACTAAGGAGTGCGCGGGGATTATCGTTAGTAAATTTGTGTACATAGTTAAAATTACTAATTAAGTTACAGTGACACGGATCCATCACATACAGCGGTCATCGAGTTCAAGCGTTCACAACACGGCTGATTTTGGTTTCTGTGGGATAATCTTCGGGAACTAATCTTCGGGACTTTGATGAGATTTGGTACGAAGGTGTCTTGAAGGTTGGAATAACACACAGCACAAATATCATCCCGGAAAAATTCACGATTCTGTGTGATAGCTGTTCTTCATGAAGCTATTTTTGATGAAATTTAGTACAGAGATTTAGTAGTAATTGAGTTTCAGAATTTTTTATAAAATCTCACAATGTCCTGGAGCGTCGCGTCCCTGTAGTGGTCCCGGTACCACTGCATAGAAACCGCGAATGGAAAGATTATCCAGCCTCGCTTTAGGCACATCTGTGTCTTGTCTGCTTAATTGCCAAAACTATACAACACTATTTACAAGCTTATTTAATAATATGTGAACCTCATTGGGAATTTACTACATAAAAACAAAGTCTTAAATAATGTATTAGGGAATATCTTTTAATGGTTTCCCTATATTTAAAACGACGCTTGATTCAATACAATGTGGTAGACGTAATTGCGCTCTGTCAAAGCTTTCATACGCCATTTTATATTTATTCAGATCCTGCGCCAATGTAGCCTTGGTATCGATTTCACGTTCGCTTCTAGTCATGCCCTTCTAAAGGTTAGCGTGAACTTACGCACAAATTGACAAACATAACATAATAGGTTTACCCACTTCAATGTCACAGTCGGTGAAGTCAAATGACTTAACATTTTTATTCTGCTGTACATTTTGATAAGATACCTGATAAGTAGAAAAAACAAAAAGATGGTATATTCTCATCATTTTTGCTTGAATTATTCTAGTCTATTGTGCGATTTTAAATGAGATGAAATTTTTTTAAATGTGAGTTATATATACGAGTCGGATATCCGAAAATACATATTTGAAGATCAATTCAAATACCGGTACGGTAAAGGTTAGGAACTGTTTACCTCCATCGTCCCAGAAGTGACAATGTCGTCATAGCTTATGACATATATTTGAGTTTATGTAATTAGAAACTCATTTATAATAATAATAATAATAATACATGGGACAACCCACACAGTGCCATCTAGTCCCAAAGTAAGCAAGTATTATGCTTGTGTTATGGGTTACTAGACAACTGATACTTTTTTCAAATACTTTTTTTTTAATAATATATACATAGATAAATATTATACACCCAGACCCGGAACGAAATAAACATGTTCATGCACACAAATATTTGTCCCTGGTGGGAATCGAACCCACGACCGTTGGCTCCGCAGTTAGAGTCTCTAACCACTCGGCCATTCGGTTGTCGACCATTTGGTTAATATGTCTGTGGTAGAAATCCACGGTCATTGTATTAAAGCTAGGATGCTGAGCCAATTGGCCACCACAGTACATCATTTGATATCTTTAATTAAGAGGTGTGTGTAGTGGCAAATTTTCGTACAAAAAGCGTTAACGGTTGCACCCCATTAAATTTTAACCGATTGACGCAAAAAAATTATATGGTATTCGGATCAGCAAAAACTAGGTCTACACGTTTTTAATTTTTGAAATATTTTGATACATCAAAAGATAAAAATAAACTTAAATGCTCGGGGTAATTTTTCGATTTTTTTTATATTTTTATTACATGCAAAAATGCATTTAGTTTCATGTTGTCAAAATGTGTGTTTTTGTTAATTTGATTATCATATAATTTATTTACACCAATCGGTTTTTTAACGAGGTGCAACCGTTGACGCCTTTTGTATGGAAATTTGCCACTACAAACTTTTCTTAATTGCGAAAAACATATATCGCTAATCACCAGTAAGTGTTTTTATCTTACAGTCTCAGAGCTACGACCCCTAACATCTCGTTAAAGAGGCACTATAATACAAGTAAAAAAATTTTGCACGTGCATGTATTAAACATTACATTTCACCTTAATATATTTCGGAATATTCTAATCGGAATATGCATGACTACAAAAGTGATCAGTTATTGTGAAATCTAATAACATTGTATCCGAAAGTATGTCAGTAGTATGAAAGTTCTCGGAACCTACCTACGTAGCCTTCGTATCTACGATCACGACTTTGAAATGGCCAACAATACAATTGTAGCCCACAACAGTCTTTGTAACTGGGGCAATCTCGTACGAGTTGTCAATGGAAGAAAATCACAATCGAAGAAGGAAAGCGGAGAAATTTTGTTTACTCAGATTTTAAAAAAAGTTTACAAACGAAAACTGCATAGTATTTATTGTATAATATACTTATTCAAATACGAAAGTTGCCTTCTTGTAAGTTGTTTATTTAATTTTCGAAAATGTAGATCATTAACTTTTTTAAAACTTATCAATTTTAGTATGTACAGCAAAACTAGACATAAAACTTCAAAAAAAATCCAGTCAAACTGGATTTTTGTACAGGCTGCATTTTGGTGTTCTCATCATATCTTAATCTTATTTAGGTATTTCAAGGTTTGTGTGGTACCACCCTCTAACAAACCCCAAAAAACCGAAATCAGTCAAAAATCTGAAGTCAAAATCTAATGTCACTGAGCTGTTTTAGATTTATTTTGTTATAAAAGGTAGCAAAAAAAAAATGTTCTTGAGTTATTTCATAAAAGTACGAATTGATTAGAAGCCTTTTTATGCGCATATCGTCTAACCACTCATACTATAGCTAGCTGGTGCAAGATGGCCAGTTTTAGTCCGAGTTTCAGTCCTCAAGTTTCCCGAGCGCCGTTCTTCACTCTCGAGAAATCCCCGCGCGCCAGTCTTCAACCCGCCAAAATTGCGTCATGTCACTTTGATACTGTGAACTGACTCTATTGGCTATGTGACTCTATTAAAACCAAACGCTGCTATCAAATTAATTTACTTTAAGAGTTATGTATAATTATTGATATTTTATAAGAATGCAGACAACAGCGAAACCATGGTGAATAATACTTATAAATGATTGTACTGTAAAAGACTTGATTAACGAACCATTCATTCAATCACCCCACTGAATTAAGTAATACATATCTCTTTCATACCTGCCTTTTTGAGCACTACAAACATCTAAAAGCCGTAACCAACTGCGAATTCTAATTTATAACAAAAGTATGAGAAAGGTCATTTTATATAAACATATAATATAAGTACTGAAATGAATATATATTTCTTTTAATTTTAAAACTTGAATGAATTCCAAACTGAAAACGGATCAAGGTGACTTGGTGATCTTTTTTGCTCCGTATTGTTTGATATTTTGTCACCGATATTAATGCAGGTGGAAGCAGTGAATATGTAGTTGTGTAAATATAAAATACTAGTGACCCGCCCCGGCTTCGCACGGGTAGCAAAGCATATATTATGCTGTAGTGTTTTTTTCTGTCGTAGTGCCGTATCAGCTTGTTGCGTCGAACATGTGTATTAGATTTCATTAAATTTAAATGTAACGTAAGTTTATCCTACTTGAATCATTTTTAATGTATTTTATTTCCAACCCTGTAAATATTTGAAAAAGTATATATCACTGCTCTCAAATTAATTTACTCTGTAGAATACACATATAAAAACAAACTAAAATATTTCTTTCAATACACGTATAGTTCCAATCAAACTTTATGGCGGATCGGAATACAAAGCTTTATGCATGCTTGCGCAGGTTCAGTCATATGCTCCTCGCTCCACTGCGTCCCGGTACACCTAAATCTGGTTACTGCGACGCGATTTGTGCCTATGTTCACATCCGCCATAAAGGTTGATTGGAACTGTACAACACTGATAACTTCTGCTTAACTTTACAACATGCATGGCGCGTCGGTGTAAGGTCGCCCGGATGCTTGTCACGCGATAGTTTTTATTTCGCTATAATTCCTAAAATATTAATTTAAATTTATGGTTTAAAAGGGAGTAATAATGTGCATGAAATGTTGTAGGTAAAAGACGTATTTAATTTGATAAGGATTAATACTATATTCGTATAATGGCTTTCCAATTACCACATCATATGATATCATTATTTTAAACATGAAAATAGACATAGTAAGTTATCCATAAAAGACATATACCATTGCCGACTTTTCTTTAGTCTTATAAAAGAGGAACAATCCCTCCGTACAATATTTTGTTTTATCTCAAAGGATTAGGCAGCGTTCTCGATGAAAGTTCCCTGTCGGCTTGATTTTTTACGACGTCTTAAACAATAATCGTCATATTTCAACAAATTTTCACAAAACATTAATGGATTATACACATAAACCTTCCACTTGAATATCTCCGTCCATTGGTGTCAAGCACATGAAAAACTGGTCGGTAGTTTTTGAGTTAATTGCGTTCAGATAGACAGACAGGCAGACAGACAGATGCAGCGGGGAATTTTATTTTATAATATGTAGTGATAATGCGTTAAAGGCGCGGGTCTGACCTACAATTGGCTTTTTTTCACTTACATTATACCACGAAAAAAACCACCAATTCAAATCAAATCAAAATATCTTTATTTCGTAGTTATGTAACATAATCTTGAAATACGTCTTAAGAGTGAATTTTATTACTTTGTGGAAAAACGTCACCACAAAGGCGCATTCAAAAATGCTGGTACCTCTCAGAAGAATACGCAAGAAACTGAGGGACGCTCTTTTTAACAAAATTATAAAAAAAATAATTTTTTTTTAACAATAAGTGCTTAAAGAATAATATTATTGAAACAAACTGATAGGCGAGCGGCTTACACCCATGGATTTTTATCATCTAAGTAGTCTGATACTTTATAATAAGCTTTTGCATAAAGCTTTCGTTTTAGTGTAGTTTTAAACTTATTAAGGGGTAGATCTTGAATGTCAATTGGGTTATTGTAAAAGCGTATACATTGCCCTTTAAAAGATTTCGTGATTTTATTGAGGCGGCTGACATGATTAGCAAGTTTATCTTTGTTTCTTGTATTAACATTATGCCGATCACTATTTTTTTTAAATAATGTAATATTTTTTTTTACGTACATAATGTTTTCAAATATGTATTGAGATGACAATGTCATTATATTAATTTCCTTAAACTTTTCTCTAAGTGATACTTTAAATCCCAGTTTATAAATTGCTCGAACAGCTCGCTTCTGCAACACGAAGATTGTATTAACATTAGCAGCGTGTCCCCACAGCAGAATGCCATAAGTCATTAAACTATGGAACGCACTGAAATACACCAACCTCGCGGTTTCTATGTCCGAAAGGAAACGAATCCTTTTTATAGCGTAAGCTGCAGAACCGAGCCTTCTCGCCAAGTTAGTGATATGAGGATCCCATTGCAATTTCGCGTCCAATGTGATTCCTAAGAATACAGTAGAATCCACAATTGCGAGTCAAATTCGCACCGGTCGCCGTTTTGATTCCAACCCGGGATAAATATTTGTGTGCATGAACGTATCTATTTGTTCTGTGTTTGGGTGTAAATTGGCTCTGTGTGGGATGTCCCAGGTATTATTGTATTACATTATTATACTTGTAAAAAGCTAAGACTCGGGCAATATTAGGCCATGTGCTCTTTAATCATGTGAACCGCTATTTACTTTTAACAAATTCTTGTGATTGATGGCTGCATACTAGATACGTGTCAATACCTAATACAAAAAATTAAAGCATTTTTTGTACACAATCTCTATTTATACCTGTTAGTAAATGTTTAGTTAACAATAAGATTCAAAATGTGTAATTTTATGTAGAAATAAGTAAATAAACGGGTTTTTTTATGATCACTACTATGAACTTTCGATTGTCAGAAATAAGTCTAGTAATTTATAATGATTCATGAATAAAAAAATTTTATTAGAATTTTTATTTTGTATAATCATAATGATTATACAAAATAAAAATTAAGCAAAAATATTTAAAACTTATTCTCTAAAAAGAGTAAAATAATTAATATGGGTTAATAATAAAAATAATAATAAAAAATAATAATCCTAATAAAACATTAATAATTTGATTAATTATAGTACCAAGCTAAAAATTAATAATGGGGCTTAGGTATCTATTTAGTCTGCTTGTTAGGTACGACAGAGCATTAAAAGCTTAACTTTTATTATTATAGGATTATATAAGAGATAAAAATACAATTACTTAATTACTTCACTCTTTTTAGAGTACTACTTTTTAAAATTCTTTTCTTAACGTTTTTTTAGTCGAAGGTAAAAAGGAAAATAAAAAAAAATTTAGACTCTTTAATACTTTTTAAAAATTAGTAGGCCTGTGCCACACTTTACATGTTTTAAACGTATTGTTAACTAAAGAATAAACAAGTATAAACACAGCTTGCGTTCACCGACGATATCCCTAGACATGTAGACAGATTTTGACTTTAATGTACCGCGATTTAGTTATATAGTTGTATCCAGTAGCGGAAAACACGTCGTTGACGATTTTCAATCATTTAGACCGAATCGATACGCGTCCAAGCGTAAAATCGTCAAGGAGAAAGTGTTTAAGTCTTTTTTTTTCGACAGCTTATAAATAAGAGATTGCTATCACAGCGGCCACTAATGGTCTTAGCTTTTCGTAAAGTACATCATATTTTAAAACTTTTAAGTAAAAAATAAAAAAAGCTTGTAAGAAGTTGTAATGGAAAAAGTGATTTTGGTAAGTTTTACATAATTTCAATGAAATAATTTACATTCTATTTTTTGTTGCAAACTACAAAAAAATATTGCCTTAAATGTATTTAGTATGTAAATTTTTCTAAAAACTGTTAATTATGACATAAGAGTAACTGAAATAACACTGTGACTTTAGACACAAAATTTAATGAATTACGTGTATATGGAATCCTATTTTTCTACGAAGATTTTTTTTGTGACCGTACAATATGAGTCTCAAATGACAGCTCACAATGTACTAGTTTGTAATGTAAATTAATAAATGTTTTAGTGAAGCAGATAAAGAGACTTACCAATTGCAGGGGCTTTGGCATTCTCTCGGGATTAGGGGGTTTGGATCTTAATCCATCATGCTGCACCAGTGCGGGTTGGTGGATTGTAACGACTACCATATATTAGTCGCAACCGGAACCGACGGCTTAATGTGCTCTCTGAGGCACAGAATCAGTGATAGTTATGTACATAAATTAGAAAAAATCATTGGCCTGGGATCGGAACCACGGGCTTCTAAAGAAAAAGTAGGCCCGCTACTAATCGGCTTTGACGACATTCAAGTTGAATAATTAAGATTTATTCAAGACAGCTCTAGTGTTAGCGCTATCTGTTGTAAAGGATAATGACTAGTTAGATAGTGCCACCTATGGCAAATTATATCAACTAATTAGATTTCAGTTTATTGCGCTTAGTGTATTGGATTGTTGATCTACTCCATCGCAATTTTACGGCTTTTTTTCAAAGTTCACCAAACCCACTGCATAGAGTATTATAAAATAAAATTAAAGGTATTTTCGCGTAACTTTATTTAGATTTGATTTTCTTAAAGGGCAGTTTTTTTATTTTCAAACAAATAATAATCAATAGTGTGGGTTTATACTGAACCTAGTTCTTTACCCTTTTTATTTATTACTCATTAGAGAGCAACTTCCAAATCTTTCCAAACTCTCCAAAATTCAATCATTCTAATAATTATAAATACAGTTAAAGGTGTTCAATAGCATAAGTTCACTATAGTAGGTACGATAATCGTACAAACTTCGTTTCACTGTAATTGATAAAACAAAATTGAATAAAACTTAATACTGTGCTTGAAATTAAGCATAATTCAATGTACATTGCAAAAATACAATCAGAACACGAAATTTTGTATATGTGTTCCGCGGTTTTACCCGCTTTTTTATGTTATACATGCCAGTTTCATATCTCCTGTGTCGCCGCCGCCACACCAGGGTTACTGTTCCGCTCCTTTAGGTTGCAGCGTCATGTTTAAAAGCCTATAACCTTTCTCAAGAAATGGGCTATCAAATAAAAGAAGAATTTTTCAAATCCAACTGGTAGTTCCAGTAATTAGCGCGTTCTAACAAGAAAACAAACAAACTCTTCAGCTTTATCATATTAATATGAAACAAATACTAGAATAAAAAGGAATAAAAAACAAAATCTAGAGATGCATATAATTTGATAATTTTTAATAAGATTCAAGGTTTTTCTTCTATACCAATTAATTGAAATAATTCAGCGTATTCCTCAACACACAGATTGAGTTATCTTTAAAAGCAAGGGCCCCATGGCTGTAAAAATTTTCAAAAAGATTTGTTTATTATCTGAAAAATAACAAGCCAGCATTACACGTATCAATACAGTTTTTATATTTATAAAAAAGCATTATTCTTAACCACACTTATGACACTATTAAACGGAACGGGTCTAGACGAAAACTAGAAAAGGCATTGGCACCAACAGCTGGAGCAGAGAGTACGTAAGCATGATAATTCAGGACCAGTGTGGGACGATCTCGCACGCAAATGAATAACGTAAAAATACCCAATACAGCTCTTGCGTAACCGGGTCAAACTTTAACAGATATCAAATTAATTAATATTTACTAAATTCGTTGAACCTAAAATTGAATAACATTGAAATCGATTTTTCGGTTTAAAATACTTGCCCTTGATTCATTGTATAAATTAATTTTCATTAAATAATAATTGTTAGTTTCAATGTTGGAACCACTAGATGTTGTATTTGTGTATTTTACGTAAATATGGTTATAATCAGCATTGTGAACTTAATGGTGTGTATTAATTTCATTTCATTGTTTTGTGAAGATAGAGATTTGAAATCCTGACAGTTAACAGTCATTGGTAGTCTACAATTAATCTTAATAAAGAATAGTAGTAGATACAAGGGGTGAACGGGTCTTATTTAGGCACAAGATGGTTTGTTCGATAGCTGTCAATAGTTCGAGTGACTAAATAGGTCTTTCACCCGAGGTAAACACTCTGTTTTTCATTACAAATATGAAGAAAGCAAAAAAAAAACGTATTAAATGCATATCTGAATCAGCTGAATGCATTTTATATAATATCTGTATATATAAATAATCAGTACTCGATAAAACAACTGAAGAACGAATTGCCACTTTCTCGCATTTTTTATTTTTCTCTTACTGTGGCGTTCTACCAGCCAGTACTTTTTATCATTGATCATGGTAATTTTTTAACCCAAATCTATGTAAATTAAATAATAATTTAGATAAAAGTAAATTAAAAGTATAAAGTCATATCACGAAATTGTTGATAATGTATAAAAGTTGGGACATGGCTTGCATAGTTGCTTTTTTAAATTTTTTTTAGAATTCTTCAGCTTTAAAATTTCCGTTACATTAATTTTCCTCCAAGGATTGTTAGTTTGATTCGACCTGTATACCTAGTGTTCGGCTGAACGTAAATCAAGCTTATAGTGCAAGTAGAGCTACCGAACTAAACAAAAAGTTTGAAAAATAATAATAAAAAACAAATGATAAAAAATGAATAAAAATGAAACTTCAAACATGTTTTTCTCAGTAACCGTTGGTTTACGTCATCTGCTCACTTGGGGCTTTTTTGTTAAGTTCGATAAGCTCTACACGCTCTCTAAGTTAGAACTACATTCAGCCGAACACTCAGTATATTATAGATCGGGTGTTTGGCTGAACGTAATTCAACTTTAAACATGTTTTTCTCGGTAACCGTTAGTTTGCGCCATCTGCTCGCTTGAATTTTTTGTTTAGTTCGTTCGATAAGCTCTACATGCTCTATAAGTTTGGACTACGTTTAGCCGAACACCCGGTAGACATACATAATTACATATACTTATAATATATAGGTATAATATTTTAACAGCAGTTATGGATATTAACTTCTTCTTCGATTGATGTCTCTTTCAATTTGTTTTTTAGATTGTTTTGGTGTGTTCAATACTGGCAGTATCAGCGTGGTCACCCCCACACCTTCAGCCAGTGAGGGTACCTTCACAAAAATTCTCAGCTGTCCACAGACATCCAGGTTTGTAGTATCACTTTGTATTGGTAGGAACTATTCAGTCGTGTGATTCTGCAATATTTTTGTCAATTGTGTCATTGTACATCGTGCCTTTTGTTTGCATTTACTTGAATTAATGTGATTGTATTATTATGAACTAAAGGTTTTCTATTGCTTGGAGATTTTATACACACAGTAATAAATTATTCTTTGTGAACCATAGTATACATATACTACTACATATTCGTAAAATTCTTTATATATATATGAGTGTGTGTTCAGATTTAACTTGAGTGATTGATGGATTTTAATGAAACTTTTTAAACAGTGGTAAAAAATTTCGGTAATAGGCCACCAGGGAGCGCGCGCTATACCTACTAGTAGATATTTTTTTCAATACGGTTTATTGATTATCAACCTTTAACGTTCCACTGTTGGGCACAATTAAAAAAATATTTAAAAGGTATGATGTACTCTAAAAAGAATTATTTAATTCGATAAATGTATTTTTACCTTGTACCTCTTTACTTTAGGCATGACGGTTAGTCAAATCCTAAAACTTATTATTTTAAAATTATGAGACAGTATTAATTAATTCGCTCTTTTGGATTAGCAACTTTTTAATATTTTTTTTACTATAGGTACGTTCTTGCTTCATGGGTCTTTTTATGTACCAGAATTTTTTCTAAAGATTCTTATTGTCTTGTAACGTGCTTTAAGCGATGCCGGTACAAATGTCGCGAGCGGAAAACAAATAATTTTATATTTTATTTAATTATTAAAATTAAATTTTAATTCGTTCAATTAAAAAAGTAAAACGTCATGCTTACAGATATAGTTCAACAAAACCTGGCGCGAACGATTTATTAACCTGTGATTTTTTTATCTTGCGTGTATACAATGTACATGTGTTAGTACATCGTTTGCGGTAGCTCTTGCATTGAACATCTGTAACATTTATTTAAATAAATAAATATATTTACAGTACAGGCGCCAGAACCGTCAGCCGAAGAATCCGCATGGGCTAGAAGTAAAAGAGATCACTTCGATGATCACCACCACCATGATCATCACGGCGATCATCGCAACCACGGCAACAATGGCGGCGTAACGGGACCGGTGCACACTTTCGTCAAAACAGACAAAAAAGCTAATTACAAATGGGGTGTACGGCATCACGTCGGACCGAAATACGTTTGAAGTTTCACTCGGACACTAAGTGATTATTCTTTTGTAATTTATTTCATAATTATTGTAGATATCGTAGCTTTACTAGTTATCGATTAAATTAATTTCATACCACCAACTCGATTTTTAGTTAAAGTATTCATTACTAAATATATATTCTGGTGTAGCGTCGCCTATGTTACTCTCTGTTGCAGAAATACAGCTAAAGATCAAACGATGCCGCTGATATCTATATAATTATATGATAATTATGTTGTAAAGTGTTTCATGGAATTGTCGTTAAAATAAAATATGTTCTTCCTAACACGAAACAGTATTAATTTTAATTTACAAAAAAAAAACTGGCTTTCACATACGTAAATCAATCGAAAATGATGAACTTTAAAAATCAAATTAGAACCGTTTCGTGTTAGAAAGAAATTTATATAAATGTTCTATAATATAATTTTACGATGATTCCATGATACACTTTACTCATTAAAATAGTGAATTACATATAAAAACGTGTATTTCCTAAATTCTGGTCAAATAAATTTTGTATGGAAGTCAGCCGTTTCGCTTAACCTTAATTAAGCAATTTATTAAGGTCGTAATTTCTTTCAAAAATTACATATAATTATCTATCTTTGAGCAACTTGAATAAAAATACGTTCTAGCCACTGAAGAGCTTTTATTATAATCTGAAACTTTATATAGCACCGAAGTGTATGAAAAGACGATATTTTGTAGCATTTTTCTCAAACCGCTAAAATTAAAATCTTATTCATAATTTTTAAAGTATTAATTACCTAAATAAATATTACAATGAAGCTGTGAAGTAAAGCAAAGTAGTGTAACATTTGTGATTGTGAATGTATTGATATTATGTATAATTCGAAATTTTGGAGTAAACACTAAGTATTTTACGGTTTATTAAAGAATATTTAAGAATACTCGGTCCGTCGGGCGTCGAGAGCCGGCGTTCCTGACAGGTTGTAATCGGCATAGTAATCGGATGGGTATGTGAATTTGTACCGTCGGACGATTCCCGTTTTCAAATATTGTTGTCGTTCACATGCATAAATCACAAATGACACAAAATTAAATTAAAAATTATATTATTATGTCAACACACAACAAACATAATGTTATAGCCATAAACCTCCTATGTCAAGAATGCAAACTCTCGACGGCCAATGTATAGTTAAATAAATACGTGTACTAAGATACCTAATAAGGCTGACTCTTTAGATAACAACTGATCAATGTAGGCAACAAAAACCATAGAAAACTTCGTTTTTAGATTTAATATTGTAATCGTTGTTGCAATACCACGTTGAAATAATGCAACGCCATTAAAAACGCTAAACTAACGAGAACGAAAAAAAAAAAAAGTTTTTTTTACGTCGATTTGCCTAAATTACACAAACTGAAAAAAAAAGTTTTCTAATAACGAAATAACGACCGTCAAGGACGTATTCATACAATATCGAAAAATTATCATAACTATTTCTCTCTCATTGATTTTATGCTAAAAGAGTGCAAAAGAGAGTTTAGAAAGTTTCAACTAAGTGCTTTCGAAAAGTAGGCCTTACAAAAAACAGCATAGCCAAATGTTGTAATATTTTTAAAGTGTATTGTAGATAATTTAATTTATAATAATTAATAAAATATGAATTAAATAATTACAAAACAAATGTATTTTGGGGCAATATGATGTAAAAACCTTTCTGTGAAATGTTGTTTAGAATTAAAAGAACCTCCTATAATCCTAACCGTCGAGTTTTATTCGTATTAGAATTTGATCAACCGTTAGCGGGCATTTTCAATTTATATAAAAACTATTCACTACATAGCTGTGTTGTCAATGGTTTTTCGAATGGCGATATCATTATATACCTCCTGATTGTGCTTGCGAAAAAAAGATCAATTTTAAACATGGATTTTTAAGTTTTTACTATTATTTTCAAAATAATTGAGTACAAAAATTATTTACTAAATGATTTTAAATTGAAAACCCAACTGATACATTCTATCGAAATATAGATTTAATGAATTTTCTCGAATATCTCGAATTGCAATTCCATGTGATACTACAAAAGCCAAACAAAAAATTTCCGGTATACGATCTTTGACTTATAACTGGAATTATTAATTTAACATATGTTTTATTAGTATAGTTCTTGCTGTTAATTTTATTGGAACGTCGTAGTTTTTTTGTATGTTAAATCGACACACATTTTTTGAAGCGCAAAGGATGAAATACTTCGGGTTTAAAAATATGTACTAAAGACATTTTCACTAAAATATTAACTACTTTAGAAAAAGACATTCCATCCTATTCAATGATCCAATTTTCATGTTCTGAAATTACATAATTAACTTTCGTTTTCTTTTATTTCTACTTTCCACTAAAAATCGCAGTGGTAATGTAATACTGTTATTAGACACCGAGTCGCTTTGTTCTATAATTTTTACCTATTCTAGTACTAAATCCCAAAAAACATAGCAAGTAATTAATATACGTGCTTGCATTTTGCAACTAAGCGAGGGTGCGGTGTCGCGGTCCACTGTGCACCACGCCCGTCTGGCTTGAGCGAATGCTTGTGTAACCGCACACGCGTTGCAAGTATGATTTACTGTATGTACTACATGAGAACGGTGTGTTCTGAAATATTCGATAAAAAATTAGATACATTGTATTAGCTGTAAAGTCGGGTTCTTCCGATTAACAAAATAACGCACAAGCAGTCCGCAACCAAATGGTAACCTTCTAAATGACTGGCCGACTGGTCTAGTGGTCAAAGACTCAGATTATAAAAATCAAAGGTCTCGGGTTCAATCTCTTTCTAGGACCTAGACTCAACCAAACCTAGACAATTGATAAAAAAAACACATCTTGAGTTTTAACAAAGAAGTTTTAGTATAATGATAATGATAATAATGAAGTATACATCACAACAACGTCTAGGCCCCAAACTAAGAATTAGTTTGTATTTTGGGTACCAAGCGAAGACACCACATACATATAACAACCAAAACCCGGTACCAGTATTTTATCATATAAATACTGACCCGACCTGGGATTCGAACCCGAAACCCCCAGCATCATAGGCAGGGTCTCTACCCAATAGGCTAAGCTTTCGTCAAAAAGTGTAATAAATACATATTAAGTCTAGATAAATATATCAAGTTGTTCAATGACTGAGTGTAAATTATGTGCACATGAAATTATTATAAGAATAATAATTAAGTATTTACATCAGTTCTGCATAGTTTACGATTCGACCGTGTGTGGGTTGTCCTAAATTTTCATTATCCCCTCTGTAACGTAAAAGCGCTTGCGCCATGGAACGCCTATTATGATCTATATCATAAAACTTCTTTATTAAAGCTCAAGATGTGCTTTTATATAATCGATTATCTGAAAGATCGCCGACTTAGGCAATAAGTGTACCCAAAATTGCTAAATCACGGGTAGCCGAATCGTTTCATAGCAAACAGGATTAATGAATTAAACCCATTGACCACTTATAATATACAAGACTCACAAACTCGGTCAAAAAAGACAGTTTACTGACGATAGTTGAACGTGACAACGTCATAAGAAAATACTGATGGAACGGTTTCATTTTTCAAAAAAAAAATTTAATTTTAATTGTTTGATAGATATTTTGTATGGATATAAAGAAGGAGGTAAATAGAATAGAAATCACAACTGAATTTATTAAGTTACATTTATTTGTACGCATAAATACAATTATAAATTTTTTTTTACAATGTACATAGTTTTTACAAGTATGAATGTGCGTTGAGCAATTGTTTTACATGGAACGTCTCAGAGCGAGGTAACGCCGCATGCGTCATGTTTTTTCGTGCGTGCAGCCGGCTCCATCGAATTATTAGACGTTGTCACGTCAAAAACGTCTCCGATGCATCTTGTGACACCACGCGACGACGACGTAACATATCGTTAAAATAAGTTTCAACTGACATTGAATCTTATAAAAGCCGAATAACGTCTTAATTTGATTGAGTGCATTTTTGCTATTTGTCACCGTTCGGACGTTTCATGAACTTTTCTTGGCGAATGTATATTTAATATGAAATCTATCTAATTTAACATGAAAGGTCAATGGTTATACTTTTCTAATGACAAGCGTTTGACAATTTTTGTAAACACAGCACGTCAAAATCGCTAAACAGGTTTCAGTGTCGATGTATTTTACTTAAATATAACGTACTATTCGCTAACTTAGAATATAGAATACTTTATATCCCAATCAAGATGCTGTGGTGTAGGCTGGTATTATCACAGAAAAACTGATGTCTCTATACATGAATGGGCATCAAAGACAAGATGTTTTAAATTGAACCGTAGAACAACATCGGACGAAGTATTGTCTCCTAAATTATCTAAAATATCAGTGAAAACGTTTTTAGTATAGATATTTTTTTAAATACAAAGTAACTTTTCAAGGCACCCGTATTTCAATTTTTCCATACGAGCCCTGACTTTATAAAAAAAAAATTATAAAATGAAATTGGAATGCAACAGGAATTTTCAGATGTTAAATTATGATCAAATTATTAAATTGAAATATCAGACAGTTTTTGATTTGTAACACCCACTTAACAACGGTCTCATATAGTAGGTAAAATGTCAGACACCAAACTGCAATAGGTTTCTCATATAGATAGCATTTCTAAATGACATTTCGCCAGTTTCTGCAATAAAAAAAATTTCGGACAGATGTAGTGGCAGAATGATTATTCTATTTCAATTTCTTCCATAGTATTACATAAGCTCAAAGTTAATATTTTTATTTCATGAAATAAGCTCATAACGAAGTCCTGTATGACGATACGGTATTTCGTCGTGAGCTTATTGAATTACTTTTTTGTATCACGGAAGAGACCTATTCCTGGAAAAAACGGTTCCTAGAGAATCGATGTCGTTTCGAAAGTAGTATAATCATAATAATAAATGAATCTGATTTTATTCTAACAATATTTTAAGGTTCACATATATACTCGTAAATTGGTCCTAGAAGATTTCAGCTTTAAGATCAACAATACGTACTGAAGTAATATCAATAACAGTAACAACAATAATAATGTTGTGATATATACGTTATTATTTATATTATACCTGGGACATCCCATATATGGAGTCCCAAAGTAAACGAAGCTTGTATTATGGGTACTAAGGTAACTGATTACCAGTGGGAAAGAAAACTGAAAGTTATAATAATATATTTATATTACGATAGGGTCAATACAATAGAAAATATGGTAATAAAAGCAATTCATTCGTTTAATGCGAAGAGCTGTCATAAATAGGTTATTTTCTCTACTGAAATGCATGCGGTTTATACAAAATATCGCACTGGAAGTTTTGTCAGATTATGTGGAAAGTTGGTATCTTCGCGCCACACATTAGCGAGTACGCCATTTTGATATTGAATTTATGTATATTACTGTGGTCTATTAACAAGTCATATTTGACGGACAAATGTATGAACAATCAATAGTTCTCTAGTTTCTATTGTAACCCTAAAAATAAAAAAATATTAAGTTAAACCTTAAGAATTTTATAACAATATCGCATTTAATTAAATTGTAAAATAGTGTTCAAAATATATTTGGAATAAATAGATAAATCATGTGGTTGTCGATAAATAGATAAAATGTGTCGTGACAGCTAAGTAGTGGCGAGCTCGCTTATCATTTAAAAGGTCATGGTTCGAATTCCTAAAACAGGCATGTACAAATGAGTTTTTCTCACTTTAGTACATAATTGTCACCGGCTCCGTGCCTCGGAGAGCACGTTATGCCGTCGGTTCCGGTTACCATCATCAAATGGCAGTCACTAAAATTTACCAACCCGCTCTGGAGCAGCGTGGTGGGTTAAGCTCCAAGCACCCTTATCCGAAAAGGAGGCCTAAGCCTTTGCAGTAGGATATAAGGAGCTGCTACGATAAATAGCAAAATAGTTAATCTATGTATGATTATGATAATGTAAAAAGATCACAGATAAACAAATAGGCTCGCGTGTCTTATCAACAGAATTGCATATAAATAACCTTACAACCTGCCCTTTAATCTTTAAACTGTTATACCAAATATTATTATTCACACAACAAATCAAACTGCGTTTCCGTCACTTGCATAAGAACTATAAATTAGATTGCAGATTAAACCATCGAAAGGTCTTCTCTTGACTTCTTACGTAACGATATTCGGTTGTGAAGTTTGTATTAAAATTAAACCGCCTAATCAAAACTAGAGCATACATGTCCCACGCTAAGTGCATAAAAATTATGTTAAATATATTTTACAAGACACGAAATACATTTAAAAAAAATTGCTGTTTAGGTGTCAGTGTATTTATTAATAACTCTGCGTCTATTATATAAACACTTAATGGAGCTACACTTAAAACCAAGCGGGTGCAAAAACTGAAGTTGACAACAAAGAAATTGCAACTGACAAGAGTTTAGTATACTTAATAGTGTGTACATTATACAGTTGTTGAGGATAAAGCTTTATATATTATTATATTCCTTGGTTTTTCTTTGAAGGAGGATTGAAAATAGATTTTTTTTAATTTAAGAAAATTTAAATCATCATTTACAAAAATCTGACCAAGGAAAAACCCTTGTTACTCTTGCGATGTGTAATTGGTTAAAATCCCCTTAAATTCTCCATTTTTCGAAATAAAATACCTACAGGAAACTGTCATAAGTAAGCTGAAGTGGCAGTGGGCTGGTCACATCTGCCGAAGAATCGATGGACGATGGGAAAATAAGGTTCTTGACTACGAAACGAACTAGCAAACGTAGTGTGGGACGCTTGCCCGCCGCGCCAGCTCGCTGGACCGACGATATAAAGCTAGTTGCCGGTAGTGGCTAGATGAAGATAGCTAAGGATAGAGGAATGTGGCGTGCCCTGGGAAAGGCCTAGTCCAACAATGGACTGATGTGGAATGGAATGTGGGCTGATGGATGGATGGATGCAATTTTCATTAATGTAGTCTTACAAGAATTGGTTCAACAGTTAAATTGATCTAATTGTGTCTTTAGGCGATAAGTGTGAGTGTTATTATTATTATGACTTAGAGTTTTTACGAAATTAAGTATCCGATTTGTCAGAAGACTTGAGTGTAAAACTCAAAAATACCATGGGCTTCAAAAATGACTTCCTGCACATTAGGCAGTGCGGTACAAGAATATTTAAATAAAATTATCTCGGCCCCATAATCTCGCCACCTATCCCTTCGGATAGAGATCTGAAACCATCGGTTTAAATTAGTTAATAGATTTTCGTGCAATTACGAAAAAAAGTTATGAGACTGAAATATAAAATGGCGTTCTCTGCTTTCTTCTTTTCTACAGATGTATTCGCTTTAAATTATTGATACATTCAGTTCGTGAATCCCGCCAAATAGTATAATTTTAAGTTTCACATATTTCAATATTTATAACTCTCGAATAAACAAACGTAGAGTTTTTAACGTGTTAAATTTGGTCGGGTAGAACGTTACTTCATATTTTCTATACAAAAACAAGACCAAAAAAATCTTAAGACTTTTAAAAATACCGTTTTGTAGGTAATGCATCAGGTAAATTACATGTCATTCAAATTTTATTATGATGATTTCACTATCAGTATAAATTCAGTATATCACTATAAATATCAGTATATCACTATAAATATCAGTATATCACTATAAATACGAGAAGACCGAGGAAAAAAAGACTACGTGTCATCATAATTACGGTACAAGAACCATTTTTTCCACTGACGCATATATTTTTTCTTTTCATATTCCTCATTTTTTAATATAGGGGTTATCCATTGCTCGACTGATGAACACTTTTCTCAAGGGATACTGACATGAATATGACTGTTTGGACTAACACGTCATGCGTGTTATATACTATACATACACTATAGTACTTTTCTCGTTGCATTTCGTTCCATATTACGTATTTGTTTTTGTAATTTTAAAAAGTGATCTTAAAGTATATACGTAGAAAACGTTAATAACACGCGTATCAATTCGAGACCTCATTTTAATAAAGCATTGCATTGCATAACGCGACCAGCAGCTCATACTTTCTCTAGGCTTCATACTATTCTCAGGTAATTAGTACAGTATTGTACAGTACAGTACAGTACAGTTAAGTACCTTAGAAGCACGATTATTCGATCTTAACTTAAAAATAGTGAAATTATTCAAAAGAACTTCAGAATTACTAACAAACAAACGCTTCCAATGTACTCAGACTTTGGATCCAGTATCAAATTCTAGTTTAACCCCAGCCCTTTATCATAACGTAGTAGAACATATTTTCCTTTTTTTTTGTCTATTCTGTTCTATTGTAGAACTAATAACTTACTTAATACCCATGATTTATTGGACGAATCCTGTAATAACTGGTGCAAATGCTAATACTATAATGTTTTTATTCTGTAATTATTTGATACGCTAAATGGAAAAAAAAATCGTAAATGTCTCAATTTTAAAAGGATTCAACCCATTCTCGTTGCGAAAGGATATTTTTGGCATGACAAATTGTTATAAGTAGAAAACATGAAACGAAAAATTCAATACGATTGTTATATCGAGGATTAAAGAAACTTAACAGAGATTATTGTTGTATAAATATTCCAACCCTTTGAATTAACCCTGTCGTGGTGTGTTAGAAAAAAAAGCACTTAATTTAAAATTCCATTTAAAAATATAATAACTTATATCTTTTCTAGGGTTCCAGACCCAAATAGCAAAAAAACGGAATCCTTTTAATTTCGTCATGACATGTCACAGGTTCATATTTTTTACTGTTTCACAGGCAAATGTATTTTATTAACCATACAAATATGCACACAAATTATGACAACTAAGTTATTTAGAAGTAGCTCCTCGATGCTTGAACTGAGGGAATACAAAATTTTTTACGCGTTCCGTCTAATTTTATTATCTTTAGATATACCTGTTAAATTAGAATAAAGGTTCTTTAGTGACTGTTTATTTAGGTGAATGTTTCCCCTTCTCCTAAATTCCTTAAGAATATTTTCGCCAAGTAATAAAAATTTTCAACCGTGTGAATAAGAATCTAAAAAATATATATGGATTGTAGCACTCAACAAACATTAACAACAGAAAATGTTTTGAACAAAATGTGTATGCTAGTTTTTTAAATATTAGTTACCTACGTCTTTAAAATTTTGATTCAAAAAGGTTGGTAATTAAACAAAATCCTATGATACTGTAAATCGATACGTGACCGAATTGAATACATAATAACTACATTGGTACCATAAGATGATTTAAATGCATAGACGTGATGATGGTAATTTGATAAAAAAAGTGTGCTAGTTACGAATTAATTTCTTTTCGTTCTTATTATCATTATAACGGATGACGACCGCTGAGCTTAGTGGGCAGCGAACCTGCCTACGAAGCTGGAGGTCCCGGGTTCGAATCCCAGGTCGGGTCAGTATTTATATGATGAATATTAATACTGGCACCGGGTCTTGGTTGTTATATGTATGTGGTGTCTTCGCTTGGTACGCAAAATACAAGCTAATGCTTAGTTTGGGACCTAGACGTTGTTGTGATTGTATGTGTTATTATTATTATAATATTATTTTATAAATGTGTAGTGTAGACTTAAAGATATTGACTTAGAAATGTTTAGAAATAATCATCAGTTAGTTATTTCATTGTTTAATTTTTAAGTGGGTCACGTGTTCTGCTTCTTAGCTTTTCAGGCAAATAGGTACACTTGTCATCTGCTACTTTTTTTTTGTAAAATGCCATTATTCTTTTATTAAATATGATGCAAATGAGTCAGTTTAACCTTGGAACGTGTGACTTCAAGTACCAGTTTCAAAATGTTTAGCTCAAAAGTCGAATAATGGAGGAACTAATGAACATAACTCGGGGCCGATGACGTAATGTACACTAGGTGTTTACATTTCCAGTTCCAGTTTCAAAAAAGAAAGATTATAATAATAATAATAGTTGTGCATATTGGAATTGAAAATTCCTATTGGTTCTTTTTGCTAGAGTGCACGTAAATGAATAATGGTGACTCCGAAATTATTCAAAAACCTAAAAAGTAAAGAAAAGTATCGGAAAATTCGCATTGATGAGATCTATCTAATGAAGAATAGAAGATTTATGAAAATTATAATTTAAATTTTTAATGCGATTATTTTAAGTAAGCTTTTGGCCCTATATAAACGTACATTGATATATTATTTTCTTATACTAATCAATTCTTGAGTTTACACTCTATGATCTGTTTTCCCAGATTTATTTATCTATGTCTAGTTTTTGAGACCCAAAAAAATGGTAGCTCAGTCGCGCCGCCGTTGGAGAATTATATAATTTTTCTGTCACCGTGTTTAATTTTTTTTCGTTTAAACTATTTCATAAACGACCGTATTAAAAATTTAATTCTTTGTAAGATTTTACTGTTTGTTAATTGAAATAATTAAATTCCAATTTTTCCAATTCATTTAATGATTAATGTTTCCAAACAGAATTTTCAATTAGACCTGATAGTCGTGGATGGTATGAAATTTTTTTAATTCTTTGATTAAATTCTACACAGCGGCGTGTGGTGTCTTATAAAAAGGAAAGTCGGCCGTGATAATCTGGGCGATAACCTTTGCGATGGTCTATTTTAATGTTTGGGGCTCGTTATTAGAATAGTTTATCGCAATACAGGGGACAGGGGGCTGTATCCTAGATTTCATTGATTTATTGATTTAATTGATATTTCATTGATTACCCTAAGCCACTCAGGGTATTTACCACATATAACTTTCAGTAGGAGAGCAGGCTGCGCAAAATCCTTCTTGATCGACTTTTTTTTAAATTGATAGTCAATTTAGTCAACATGGTAGGTAACATTTTTAGTGTCAAAAATGGCACAAGAATTCATAAGTGCTGAAACTTAAATGTTTAAAAAATATAATCTAAAGTATTTCAGTTAAATAATAATTCTGCTGCACTGCCACTTGATTTCTAGACAGAAAACATGGCAAACGCCTAAAAGTTTGGATTCTGTGACTATTAGAAAACAAAGTATATTTTAAGTATCTTAAATATTTAAAAGTAATTTACCTTTAAACATTCATGACTGATATGCCATCTCTATGTACAATAGGTATTTGTATCATCGAGTATTCGCACGCTTCTATACCGTTTTCAATGCTCCGGTAAATTTTCAACACTAAAGATTTTCTTATAATTCAAAACTATTTTTTTTTTAAATTTGTTATAACAGGAAGCTTTTGGTCTATTGAATAATATTGTCCTAAACTGAACTACACAACTGTATAGAACCGTGTATAATCCTCACTATTGTTATACTGAGACTACAGCCAGAAGGCGTGAAATGTTTTTTAAGGTGTTTTACATGCATAGGTACATATTTGCCGAACGGACGCTTAGAAAACGCTCAACGCTTTCCATATGATTTTAGGACCACAATTAAAAACCCAGCCAAGCGTACCACTACACAATATATTTGTGCAATATATTTACCAAAAAATTGCGTTTTCTTTTTCAGTTCGGGATCCTTAGCTGTACATCCTTCTGGAGCCCTACCCCTATTTGACTAGTTTTTATTGTTTTTTTTTTTCAAAGTTCGTACTGTAATCACACTAAATTTGTCGTTTGTATATATAACCATTTTCACAATAAAGTAAAGCAAAAAAAAAACGAAAATACACGTTTCTTCATTTCAATTTACTTTTTTTAATATAATTTCTTAAGATATCCGTCAAAATAACACACATTCTGGTAAAATTTCAAACGGTTACCTATTATGCTTGGCACGTATACGTATTTAGTTTCAATGAATATAAAATATGATGATATTCTATAGCTAATCTGATGATGGGAATGGCAAGCAGACGAAGGGAACTCTTCAATGGTTGTACAGCAGCTACAGTTCCAATCAAACTTTATTGCAGATCCGAACATAGGCACAAGTAGCGTCGCAGTAACCAGTTTTAGGTGTAGCAGGACGCAGTAGAGCGAGGGGTATATAACTGTACCTGTGCAAGCACGCTTATATCGTTGTATTCCGATCCGCCATAAAGTTTGAGGCGAACTATACCTCGTGTTTAGGCACATAAGATTCGTTTTGACAGCGACTTCTATCTATGTTTTTACTGTCATCACAAAGGTGGCAGCCAAGAATATAGTGGAAGCGCTAGCGAGATGGGAGCAGGACCTGCCTCCTCCATCACCATATCAACCTTTCGGTTATGATGGCCGAATCTGAGGGAAATGCCCCGCGCGTTTTTGTCATTAATGCCACACGGCGCGACATTTGTTTGACTCCCTATAAGTTCTTGTGGCTGTATGTCAACATCATTGTCCCTTCTGTTATTCTTATTTATAATTATTATTATATTATTATTATTCTGTTATTGTTATTTATAATTATTATATTATTATTACTATCAAGCGAATGTACTTCGGTGTACAGTACAGTACAGTTATATTACTTAATCCTTCCTCGCTGTATGGGCCACGCGTTCGCAAATTATCTCAAGTGGTCAAAGTTCGCCTCAGAGGAAACGCGGTCGGTGCAGTAGACTGGGCCGTGCTAAATAACTTCGGAACCCTCGCCGCGGCAGTCCTGTTTGCATTTTTTGTTTTTTTAAAACAATCTTTATTAATAAATAACAAAAATTCGTCGCTCTAAATACGAGTATAACTGTAACGAGTAACGTCCGTACGTGGAAGATGAAGTTGGGAAATTTACTACAATCGACTGATAAAATCATGTCTTCAAAATTTATAATGTAAATTTATTTTTGTGTTTGTTTTTTTTTTAAATGTTTATTTATAGCTTATGAACCACAAACCGATTTCGATAAATTTTCACATTTTACATATAAAATCGTACAGGGCATGTATTATCACGCTACTATTTTAAGGAGTAAATATAGATTTGCAAAAATTTGTTCATATTTAAATTTAAAAAGTACAGTTATTTTAAAACATCTTTAGTTTAAAACATAAACATTTGAAGGATGAGACAAAAATATCTTGTTATAATAATTAAAGAAAACCTTCTCAGTCAAAAATACAATATTTATAGATTAGTGTCTATGCAATATAAGCGAAATGATATTTCAGTGCATATCTTCAGATATATCTGCGCAAAACCCGAATATTGCTTGCGTATTTTTGTTGCTAAAATATTAGAATGTTTTGAAACATACATAGACATATGCGTATTGCTATATTTTAAAACATTCATCAATAAATACCTACAGAGAATTTTGAAAGATCAAATCGTATATCTGATTTGAAGATAAATATTGGTGTTATGTACAGAGCTAGCGCAATAGTGGAAACCATAGTGGTTACCACAGACTACGCGTCAAACACCGAACATACAATTTTTATATCCAACATATGGAATTTCTTGATATAATTATTTATATATAGTATATAAACATTTTAAGTACATACGTTCATTTAAAAATAAAATATTGCGCTTACTTATTTGATGAAATTTGCAAACGGCTTTTTCAAACAGTGATAACTATAAATATAGACAGAAAGAAAGTTAGATCGAACTGAACCTTATGTATTTAGCCGTGTCGGTAGGTGAAAAAACGGCTCTACGACCAAGAATTGAACGTACACCAGTTAAACATAAGTTCTGATGCAATAAGTCGACCGGTTATCACTGGGGCAAAAAGTCGGTCGATCGTAACATGTACGTAACTTTAAACTGTGCACTAAAATAAGTCCAGTTTTCGAACGCTTAAAAAAATACCAATAAGCTTGAATTTTGTAATGAGATGAAAAAAATATATCTGACCCTTGACTTTTGAAAATGCGATTATCTTGATGTATTTGTGATATAAAAAAATTTCTTAAATTATCATAAATTAATAAAAATAGTATAAATATTTCGCTGTATCAGCCGCTCCCTTTTAATGTTCTATTTTCCCACTCACGTACACCTAACTGATTGGCTTTGTTTATTATCTCTAATAAATTATGAGGGAAATCGCATACATTTTATCTAGTCCAACTTAGGCAGAACATTTATGCGTGCTAGACAATTGATATATAATTAAATATTTTTATAATAATGTTTCAGACCAAGCCACTAGTCGGACATTCTGTATAATGCCCGGATAATATCAAAAATCTTCAGGTAAAATAATAAATAATATATTCAATATTATTTCTTATATCGCATTGTTTGTGCTTCGCATGATGTACATCGTGTACTGGGCAGTACGATTAAAACGCCTGTTATAAATTTAAATCTTTAATTAAAGAAATATTTTTCATATCGAGCGATACAAAAAGAAATAAAAAAATCTAAGATTATTTACCAATTTTGAAACGGTAGATCGTTAGCATATCGTGACCGAAATAACCGAACCGAAATAAATATCGTGACCGACATAGAGAAACTAAACTTTAGGTACCTACCAGTTTATAAATGGTTTCATTAAACTAATTAAATTACAAATCATCAAAATGCCAAACCAAATCCTTGCTTCGAAAAGTAGCTCATGCCCTTCCTCAAGTTTAAAGTTACCTATGTAGGAAATTTCATCAAAATCGGTTTAACAGTTTAGTCGTGCGCTTGTCCGTAACACATATAAAAATCAAATATCAAATTCTTACGATTAACTTGTTACTATGTATACCCTGGTAAGTAATAATAATAATAATAACGTATACATGACAACAACGTCTAGGCCCCAAACTAAGCATTAGCTTGTGTTTTGGGTACCAAGCGAAGACACCACATTCATATAACAACCATGACCCGGTACCAGTAACGATATTCATCATATAAATACTGACCCGACCTGGGATTCGAACCCGGAACCTTCAGCTTCGCAGGCAGGGTTGCTACCCACTAGGCTAAGCGGTAAATTATGACATACAATACAATTCAGATCAGTCAAAGTACCGCTTTATTCGATCTACGGTTTTGTTTATAAATTTTTTGCTTATATTATCTCTAATAATAAAAGATTATGACGACCGCTTAGCCTAGTGAGTAGTGACCCTGTCTACGAAGCTCGAGGTCCCGGGTTCGAATCCCAGGTCGGGTCAGTATTTATACTGGTACAAAGACAAGCTAATGCTTAGTTTGGGGCCTAGACGTTGTTGTGATGTATACGTCAATATTATTATTATATCAAAAATAATAATTTTGTCTTTGCTGTTGTTTGATACAATTAAAATAATTGCAATTTCGTTTGTGAATACTAGCATTCACCGGAGAAGTTTATAAAGTAACTTGTTATTCTATTCTATTATTTTCAAAGATAATGCCACAAAAAAAAAAACATAATAAAATCTGATTGTCATTATGACTGTAAATAGAATCAGGACTTAAGTGTCAAAGAGTATACATCAGTACATACATACACAAAAAGTACAAATTATAGGGAGGTGTCCGAAATATTACGGAAAGCAATTATGACAGAAATTTCAAAATAACTCAACCGAAGTTCGTTGTGACAATTGCCTTCTATGGATGCTATTGTGCAGCAAGATATTACATGTATACAATGTAATATGACCAAAATCTGTGAGAAAAAGTAGTAAGTTTCTCTCTTAGTGTAACTGATGAAATATTGTTTTCAAATAATAATAATAAGTTTATTTTATTTTTATATTTAAATAAAATATTTCTATTAAATTGTTAATTTTTGTAAAATTTATTTGAACGTTTCTCTAGTATTTCATTTTTGTACGTATAAAATATAATTATTGGAATTATTCACAATTAAAAGTGTGAATGTATTTTCTACATACCATACCAGCCCATTATGGCCCACTGCAGAGGTTTAGGCCTCCCTTCGGGATGAGGGTGCTTGGAGTTTAATCCACCACGCTGCTCCAGTGCGGGTTAATCTATTTTAATGACTATCATCTGATGATGGCAACCGGGACCGATGACGACTCAACGTGCTCTCTGAGGCATAGTCAGTGGTAAATATGTACTTAAGTCAGAAAAAACTCATTGGTACATGTCAGTATCTAGTAATCGAACCACGACCTTCAAAACAATTATATTACGACAACTATTCTCTACATATTTCAGTTAAAATATCAAAACAAACTCCGTTAAAGATACATTTCCTTAATCAATTTAAATTTTTATCTCACATATTGGAAGTGTAACAATTTTATTCAAATATTATTTAATTAAACATTTAATTTGATATCATTAGCATTATGGCACAATTTCTTTTAAAATTGCATAAACAATATTTTAAATATGACAAAACATTTACATACCTTTTCACTGTAAAAAAATATTTGTCAACCCATTTATTTAAATATCAATACAGTACTGGGACGAAACGAAACAAGACCGCATATGCTAGAGACTGTCCCTCCTCCCTCATAATTGAGAGGGTGACTCTATATAAAGGAGAGAGGCGACTGTGGATCCGTTGAGTACTTGTCTGTCTGTATACGTGTGTGGCAATAAGTGACCATGTTTAGATCGTGTGCAATTTTAGCTATCATAGGAAGCGTCGCCGCTTTCCCTAGACCTAGGCCGCAGCATCAATACCAACAGCAGCAACAAGTTAGTATTTTTAGAATTATTCTGGATTTTAAGCTGTATAAAAAAAAAAGATTTTATTAAATAAAAATATATGTTTTATTATATTATGATTATAAATGGCAGGAAATATTTATCTAGTAAAATTATTGCAGTAGAGTCGTATTATTTTATTAGTTATTTTAAAGACGAATAAGAAAATCTTTCTTCCTTGTAGACACTGACAATCTTTAAAGAAAAATGTTTACTAGTTATATAAAAAGAAATAATAACAAAAAAAAATATTTTTACATTTTTGTTTTACTTTTCCGAGACCCTTCGCTTTGCTTGAGTGTTTAATTTTTAATAATTAATTTAATTAAGACGTTAAACGACAATAATTTTTAATAAACATTAAAAGCATTTAACCTAAAAAGTGTGTAATTTTTTGTCATACTAAAAACGATTCTATGTTATTACTGTCAGACGTAACGTAATGTTGAAATCGTTGAACTCTTTTGTACGAGATTCGCAGCGACTATTAGAACAATGAGACGAATGAAGCAAGTGAACTTTGCTGACATACTTTGAAATATTACGGTTTCGAAGTAGTCCGGGTGTCATATATTTACATAATTTTAGAGTGCCGCGCCTGAAAGTTAAAAACGAAAGCCGTACAAGATCACTTTGTTGCCGTCTGTCTGTCTGTCAGTCGATCAAATAGAAAAAAACAAACGAAGGAAACGATTTCTTAGGAATCAATAAAAGTATAAAGTTGAAACTAATTTCAAATACGTAGGTCTTCTTATTTGCAGTATTCTTAGTATTCTTAGTGCAGTGAAATAAACAACTTTCTAAATAAAAAAAAAATGGCCTGAAAACCCGTATTTTCTTGCGTCATCGAAACACAGTGCAGATCTCGTTGACTCTAGTACACATAATAATATGCGTTATCGCGTCATCTACGGGACCTTCAGAATGCGATTACGAATCGCACTTGCCTTATTTTTATCAATAATTAAAAACTTAGAAAAAAAAACTGTACGTAATTCGTTGTGTTATAGTTACCTATTTGTTTCCATTTGTTGTACTGAATATTAAACGAAGGCAAAGAAATTTTTTAATCGTAACAAAATATTCAAAATTTAAAGTGTAACATATTTACTTAGAAATAATATCCATGTTAAAAATTACCCAATTATGATTATAAAATCTGCATTCAAAAAACAAATAAAAAATTTTAATTACGTAGTGTTAAGATGGTAAAATTGTGTTCTATGGCATGACTCGTTTACTTAATATTAATAATTCAAGTTCTAGATTAATAAAATGCTTATTTGTATCCATAATTGTATACCATTATTAATGTAATTAAAAACAAAATATGTATGAAGATGTGATTATTAAAACTAATTAAGCAACGATGAATACAATGTAGGTGATTTTTATTTTCATCGATTCCTTTTGCTTTCAATTAAAAAAAAAAAAAATTAATTTGACAATTCTCGATTAACTCTAACTTGTATATACCTCATCTAAAACGTATATAACTACATGCCTTCCCAAATACGTAACTTTCTGCAATCAACTATTTAAATTCAGAAGACCATTTTGAAATACGATAGGCTTGGTGTTTTGAATAATTATGTATCCCTAATTCAAGTAATATATAGTTTTGAGTTTATAATGATGTAAATTAAAGGAAATACTATTACATACTTGCGAGAAATTTAAAAAATATACTGGGTCATTATTATGCGGATGCAAAATCAAATACAGAAAATAAATTTTCTTCCTTTGCTACCTATATGATTCATCTACGTTTTAAGCGCTATCTATTTAATAAATCTAATTAATCAATAAGCAATAATTTAATTATTTTAGCAGCCAGAAGGAATACCCCCGCATCTATTAAGACAATATATAGGGGCACAAAATCTCGTACAGAATCCCCAAGGAGCACAAATTCAATTAAGACCCACACACGTAGCAGCACCTGCGCCTGCGCCTGTCAGGCTGGTAAGTAATTTATAGTTGTAAATGTTAAAAATCATTAAATCACTGATAAAATAACCATCGAGTCACGAGTGTGAGTTAGATAATGTTTAAATTACGATTGTTTTGTGTAGAAACGGACATTTTGATTTTCTTTTGGCTTATAATAAATAAAAATGATCAGGTCATCTACCCAATATAGTTGTGTTTTGCTTAACATAATATTCTCACTGTTTCTAATTTAATAACACAGTTCTACATATACAAAATGGTAATGTACTATCTACAAAAGAAATCATTTCGCTCATAATAATAATTATTATTATTGTTCATATCGCTATTATTATATTACTTTGATAAATGGACTTATACCTTCTAAACAAAATATGCTGAAGTTGAAGCAACTATTAAGCTAAGCAAATTTACCTATAGTTTAAACTTTTTCACTAGTATTATTTGTATAAACATAAATCGAATAATATCAAAACTAAAGAAGTTATATATGTAACTAAAGTCTCTCGTTCATAACAAAAAACAACGTCATAATTTTAAAGTGTAATACCAATATATGGACAAAAATCGATAGTAATTGTAAACAAAATTAATTTTTCCAGCCTTTCGTTCCCGAGCCACAGTACCAACAAGCTCAGCCCCAATACAGGCCACAGTACCAACCTCAGAGACAGCAACAGCAGCAAGAACAGGAAAAAGAAGACTATGATGTAAGTTCAACTGGTTTTTAATTCATTCTCGCATTCAATTTCAAAAGCTACGCGTGGGTACCTCTTTTTATGGGATCGTAAATTTTGACAATTTATGTAGATATGTAAAAAATATACTGATTTGAAGCTGCATCATAGTTTAGGCAAACTGTTAGGAGCAACGAACGTGGAGTCGACCACTCAGTAATGCGAGACTGGAGTACAGGAACGATTCATTCGATTCAAAACCATCTCAGCGTTGATGTTCGCTTATAAGTAAATTATTCGAATATGACATTATGAATAACTAATACATAATTTAAAAGACATCAGCGAACACAAACATAGCGCTAAATCGATAAAGATAACAAAGTTGTCATTTCGTACGATAATAATTTCCTTAAATTTGGTCCTGTAGACGACAGCAAAGCTCGTTCAGGATTGCTGCTACATTTTGTCTGATTTATATAGATCACACTTTACGAACTTTCGCATATTGAGGAGAAATTAGTAAAAATGAAGTAAAATTTAATTATCTAACAGCAAAAACCGAGAAAAGAAATTACTCATTCCAACGTTGTTCATTATGATGAAAACGTTATGATGAAACTAAAACCATAAAAAACATAATTGATGTAGACTAAAGAATGAGCCTAAAAATAGAGCATCCACCGAGGCCGATATTCTAATGTGTCACGTCGCGCATAATAACATAAAAGAGCAGATTTAAAAAGCCTTCCTATCGTCGAATGTCCCGTTTTTCTATCCATTTAGGAAAATTTCGGAAGTGGGGCTCATCTCGAAAATGTCGTTTGGAATAATTATCGAGTCAGCTGGGTTACTACTTGTGGTTGTCGGTAGCTATTATGAGATCAGGAGACATTATATGTAAGTATAAATTGGTTTTCAGAAGCTGTGATCAGAACAGCCGACATGAATGTTTAAGTTTTTGTGACAAAGAAAAGGGTCTATTCGTTTTCAATTTTAATTTATGGGGTACCAGTCAGACAGCTATGAAAGAAAAAAATAAATTAAAGAAAGTCCAATTTTTTTATACTGGAGATGGTATTTTTTAAGAAGTTCACAGCACATTAATTAATTAATAATTAAACTTAGATATCTTGCTATTTTCGTCAACTTTGTTGTAGGACATTCAACTAAAACAAGTATTTTTGACCAATTTTGTAACAGTTTTAAATGCAACTCTGTTACTCGCGTGTTCTACCAGCGTGGTCACGCGATTTCCGCGTGTATATTATTATTATTGTCATAATACCAGTGACTTGTTTGAAAAATAGCTGAAGCATACACTACTATCCCAGATAAAACATTGTTTAAATTTCCGTTGCTGACCTTAATATTTTTTTTGAAGTAGGTATATGTATTTTTTGTTGAAAGTTTAAACATGAATTATTAGTTATGCACTCTATGTGCATTCCCATTCTTTTGATTGTGATTAATATTATTTATAATGAATAGAAAACTAAAGTATTACCAAAAAATAAAACTACTTGAAAACTTTGCTTGTATATACCAATAAATTTAAAGTAAAATTTTGAAATATTATCTTTATTACTTTTAAGAAAAGAGTTACAATATACACATTTACCGATCGGTACTTAAATATTACTTGGTGCCAACTAAAGGAATACAAATGCATACAAACTTTCATAATGCTCCTGCTCCGTTTCCGCTTCAGCAGTGATATTGGCCGCAGCCACGTCGTCGATAACAGTCGAAGGACAGATATGTCCACATCAAAACCAATCATATCACCCCCAACACAAGTTGGCTGCTCTGCACTGTTGAGGGGTTCCCCACGACTGCCTATTATTTCCATTATTAGCTCAGCTCTAGTCACTATAATATTTTCATTGTAAATACACCTATTATAATATGTATCGACTTCTATTAAAATCTAGTAACTGAAAGCGAGTGAAATTCAAGATCAGGATTCATCTCTAATTTTCTACCCTTAGAGAATGAATATTTTCTTCAAATTTAAATGAATTTATCTTCGAGGATAGCCTATTGTAATAAAATTTAGCACATAATAATACAGTACGTATATGGCCAGTTTTATTAATATTGGATTTAGGGAAGTAGGTGACATTCGAGACTCACCCCTTCATAATGTATCCTTAAAAGATGAATATTTTTAAACAATAAAATGAGATCATCTTCGAAATACAGCCCATTAAACGAAAAAGTAATCAATCAAATCGGTTCACAATAAGCAAAGATATCACGTAACATTCACACACAAAAATATTGTCGACCTGAAAAACTTTTTCCTTTTAAAGTAGGTTAAAGTTTAAAGTAGGTTCTGCAAACGATAAAATATTTCGGTGGTAATTTCTATACCTCTATGATATGTGTCTATTCACAGTTTATTCTATATCGAATAACAAAGCGGAAAATATCGCTTTTAATTTTTTACCTAAATGACAATGTCCACTGTAAAATACTATCCCATCAAAAACAATACTTGTCAAAAAAACCAAGTCTCGCAACTCAGTTGTTCTGCGGTAAAAAGTTGTGAGATCCATGTAATACCAAGTCGGTTATTAATTTATTCAGTCTCTACTTAAGCGACTTTCTATCTTAATACGTCCAGTCTCTAAGACCACGATCGTGGTCCATAACAATTGAAAATCAATTGTGTCTGGAATCTCCGTACTCGAAGCATTAAGTTGTTACGTAATAATTAACAGCATCTTATAGTGACGCATATCAATATTAAAATTCTTTAATGTTTTTTATAAATATATTGAGACTTGGCCATCGCCTGAAAACACGTGTAAATTCAATCGCCTGAAAACACATGTAAATTCAATTATTTAGTGCGATGGCCAAGTCTCAATATATTTATATAAAACATTAAAGAATTTTAATATTGATATGCGTCACTATAAGATGCTGTTAATTATTACGTAACAACTTAATGCTTCGAGTACGGAGATTCCAGACACAATTGATTTTCAATTGTTATGGACCACAATCGTGGTCTTAGAGACTGGACGTATTAAGACAGAAAGTCGCTGAAGTAGAGACTGAATAAATTAATAACCGACTTGGTATTACATGGATCTCACAACTTTTTACCGCAGAACAACTGAGTTGCGAGACTTGGTTTTTTTGACAAGTATTGTTTTTGATGGGATCTCATTTCTTTTTGTATTTTGTAGACAGTTCTACTTTTTTCCTTTTCGGTACCTTCTACTTATTGTATATATGTATATCTACCAGCAACGAATTTTCTTAAAGCCCTCTCTCTGACTTATGAACTTTTCTTATTTTTGTAGGTAGCCTTCCGTTTTCTCTTTTCCGGTACTACTTCTTGAGCTTCAGCTACAGTTTTTCTATGAGCCCACTCCCTGTCTCTATGCGTTTTTCTGGGAGGCTTTGATGTTACAATTTTTGACAAATCTGGACGGTAAATGCTTCTTAGTCTGTTGTATTCACAAATTGAGGATTCCTGCGCTTTAACACTTCCAAAGTCGACATTAACCACCTTACGCACTCGTAATAAGTACGAATACGCACGTAGCTACGTTTTTTGCATTAATAAATAATTTAATACACGTGTTTTCATGACGGGAACACCCATTTTTTGCTCGATTTGGCAGGGGCACTACCATGCACCTATATTTATATGGGACTAGCTTAAACCCGCGGCTTCGCAAGCAATATAATAATAACTGCCGTAATAAAACATCGTTACAAATAAAGCCAATATTGAAAAATTTAACTGAAGATTTGGCTGTATGGGCTTAATTTTTTTTTTGCGGTCTTTTCTAGATTTTTTAGTTTTTCCTTGATTCATACACCAAACACTACTTATATTCCAAATTTGAAGCTTCTAGGTCTGCTAGAAGTGCCTTAGAATTTTGATGATCGGTGAGTCAGTGAGTGACAAAATTAAGAAATTTGACCCGTTATAATTTCTTAAAAATACTGGTTCAAATTGAATGAAAACGTGTAATATGCTTATATAATATGCCTGCATGGTTACTGAAAATTTCAGTCTTCTAGTTTTATCCACAACGAAGTTACAGGGTGTCGAAAATGGTCTGAATTGCTTCGAGAAAAGGATGGTACGGCCGTGACGCTTTTTTGCTCGACTTGGTGGGGGCACGGCCGTGCCCCCAGATACCGTGTCGCCAGAAACAATATTGTCAGAAATAATACATTTAATTATAGTAATTAGTTTTCGCTCTTAAAGCTTACTTTCATACTGGTCAACGATGCTCAGATTTTTGAAGAAGAATTTACAAGACGAACTAATAGTAGAGTAAATTATGTCGGATGTCAAATATTCTCGAGCCGCCATAGATCATAGACCGGTAGTTATATACTACTTTTATTTCATGTTATACTGTATGTTTATACAGTTATTAGAATTACCATTGATAAATTGGTCAAACTTCGGAAAGCTTTATCTATCTGATAATTGAATTTGTATTCTGCCATGTTTCATTTGAAGCTTGATTGATAACTATCTGGCGAGATTCCTCAACGCGTACATCAGCAATTTAATACTAAGTTCGATTTTCCGTTTCCCACTTTCTCTTAGAGAGAGCCAGCTCGTCACTGACCTACGCTAGACTTCCTATAAAATATCACTTCGATTTAATTATGGCCGTAGCAATAATGGTTTCTCTAGAAAGCTCACTACTTTGTAATTTTCTCTCATGTGAATTTATACTTTGCTAAATAATCTTGGCCAAGAATCGGTTTTTGAACTTTCTTAAGGCATAAATTTACGGCATATTTTTGAAGTGTTATTTAAATATCCATACTTTTTATCTAACATTTTTACAGATTTAGAAAGCTGGTATATTTATAAATACAAATTGTTGAAACCTTAATTCGAAGTACCTCTCCATGTATAAATCTAAGACATAAAAAAACTACCCCAACGACTACATGTTTTTTTTTTTTGCTTACCCAACCAAAAATTTACACATCTAATCGTACATGTCATTATTTTATAATTGCTTAAATGTCTTTCAAAACTATGTAATGAGTACTACTATAATACTTCTGTATGATCCCTGTTTTCCAGTAATTTATAATATAAACTTGGCACGATTTTTTCAAAAGCGTATCCGACAAACATTTCTTCGGTATTTTGTTGGTACATAACTTGACGCATCAGCACGATGCATACCAATAGAGGTCGCCAGAACTATTTAGTAACTGTTGCTTAATATTCATGAAAAGCCCTCGTCATGCGTGTAGGAGCAAATGTGTATTGCAATTAACACAGCTCGAACTGAAATCTTACCGCAGCTGATGGTGACTTTTGCCTATAGTATTCTTTCGTTGGAACTCCGCGACTCCAATTTAGTGTCCTTATCTCAGTTTCAACCGATTAATATAATCGATATTATCAATATCACCAACATGATCGATGCGTCTTCCCGATAGAAACATCTGTAATAAATTCTAAAAATATTTATAAGGCACTGGCCGTGATAGCTTCCAAGTGAAAGCTTTTTTCTCCCTAACCGTCAAGGATTTGAATATTTTTTAGATATTGAAAAAGTAAACGTAAACCAATGGTTTAATTTATATATAATTTCTATCAGGATCAAATTAATTACCAGTTATATGTATTTGTGAAAAAAAAAGTATGCTCGCAAAATGTCTTCTTTAACACCTAATACAACTATCTGTGTACTCACTCAGAAAAATATAAAGGCATGACTAAAGGCCTATCCTAGCTATATGGCAATTTTCAAAAGCTTTGGTACAGAAATGGTTTGAGGGACAGCTTTTTTATAAATCGTCTTTTTTGTATTGATTTTTAGGTCTACCGTCGCGCCGCATCGTAGCCATCGGATATAATAAAAATTGAGCAAACATTTTCAATAGGAGTGTTTGGTATACGATATAGATTTGTTTGAGTTAGTGTTAGTGTAATTGCTTTTACTCCTTCACGCTAAAACAAAAAATAAAAATAAGTACATATGACCGTAGATTTACTTTGAGTTTATAGAGAAAACCACTTTTCTAAGACATTTGTTTATTAACTATTTCTAGTTGACGCATGCAAAGTGTTAACCAAAAACTGTTTTATCATTATATAAAATAATATTTTATTATTAATTAGTTTTCTCCCGCGACGTACTCGGCGTGAAGAAATCGAAAGTAGTTGTACAAGGTTTCAAGTTGATACGCGTTTTACTTGTATACGTAAACTTTAACGCCCTTTTCTCCCACTAACGTATCAATTTTGAACAGTCCCTTCGCTTACGTAGTATGTTTAAGTAATTCATGTCTAAAACTTCAAGTTTCTAGACCCAACGGTTCGAACAATTTTTGGACGTACAAGGTTTAATACCTATTTTTACACATTCAAGTATTTGTATTTGTTTAATTGATTTGTATTATAATTTTCTATCCAAGATCTCGACATTATGCTTTATTTATATATTGTACTATTTCCATACAAGCTTTCACACCCATTTTCTCTCTTAGAATTCAGATTTTAAATTTTTCGATTAAGTAACCTATTCTTTACCTGAATAAACTTTCTTGACATAAATAAAACAATGACAAAATATCCCCTAACGAGATTTGCTTTTTTTGATGTAAAATTACGCTTATTATCAATTAAATTTTCTTTTTCTCAGTTTTATTTAAGTAACTAATGTTTCTTGAATCGAGTGTCCAATTTTTTCAACGTATGTCTGTCTTTAAGACGCAAATTATCTTCCTGATAAGTTTTTGTAAGATAATTTGACCGGTTTAGCCGTGATAGGGTACCAAATGTACAACATTTTTCCGGGGTAAAAGGTGTCCTTGTTCAATATACAAGCTATTTCTATACCAAACATCAGAGTCGGTAACAGCGGACAGACAGTGACTTTCGACTTTATAATAATAAATAGTATGGATGACAATGTAGAAGTTCGGTCTTCTTCCTATTCATTAGATAAGATTAGATTTGGATTAGTTTACGTGCATAGTTTGGGGCTTAGACGTTGTTGTCATGTATACGTTATACGTTACGTTATTAAACATTAAAGACGCGCGAAGTGAAGCCATACTTTATCGCCAGAACATTAGCTGATATTATAGAGTAAATAAATTTGACAGCAGCGTGATATAGTTTTTTTATAAACTGAATATATAAACAATTGTTGTTCAAACTCACCGCTCCTCTCCCATTTCCCTCGCACGGTTTAAACTAGTATCTTAGTAAAGTATTTTTGTTTTTCACCCAGCCCAATCCATCGTACCAGTTCGGTTTCGACGTAAACGATGACCAGTACACAAACTACCAGAACCGCAAAGAACAGCGGGATGGTGACGTGATCAAAGGATCGTACTCCGTAGTCGATAGTGACGGATTCATAAGGACCGTGACATACACCGCTGACCCTAAAGAAGGTTTCAAGGCAGAGGTAAGTTGATACAGGTTATATTAGTAGAATAAATATCTGTGGTTTCCTTTTCATGATTTCAGGAATTTATATAATGTAGATGAGTTGTTGCTATTCGTTATTTTAAATTTAATTCAGTTGTAAAGAGTGCATGCACTTTTCTTTTACGGCAAACGTTTGATTGTGTCTATATTTACCGGATAGATTCGAAGTACCTGTTTGTTAATCTAAATTATTTAATTATACCTAAAAAAGACTGGGGCAAAAAAAAGAAAATGAGTATTTTAGTGGCATATCGTAAACGGTATTTTTCAATAGGCGAAATCACTAAGACCAATGGCTTTTAATTTTTTAAGTGTGTTAAATAAACATTCAATTTCATTTAAAATTAGTTATGAGAGTTTTTCATTGACTGTCATTTCTTTATTTATATGAAACCCTAACGATAAGTACACAGGTTTACCTAATTTTAAATTTCTTTCACATACATAATGATTTGTGTCTTATTAATAATAGGTATTCACAGCTTGTTCTTATAAGGAATACAACAGAAAAAACGAACAAAAATAAAAGGCAAATAAATCATAATGTCGTGATAGCCCAAAGCGCAACGAACCTGTCTCAATTTATATGGCCCCATAGGGCCATGGCTCGAATCCGGGCGTGTACCAATGAGTTTTTCTGACTTAAGTACACAACTATCACTGACTCCGTGCTTCGGAGAGCACGTTAAGCAGTCGGTCCCGGACGCTGTCAAGAGATGGCGGTCGTTACAGTCCCCAACCCGCAGTGGAACAGCGTGGTGGATTTAAGCTCCAAGCCCCCCTCCTCACCCTGGGGGAGGCTTCAGCCCCTGCAATGGGGTAAAGATGGGCTGATGAAGTGAGGAAGTGAAGAAATCATAAAAGGAAATATAAATATATTTTTTTTAAGAGTAAAAACAATTTTTACTATATCTCAACAATAAGTCATAGCATAAGGGCTTTTTCACTATTTATTCTCTTTAAGTGAAAAAAATAAGTAATTGGAAATATTCAATTCCAAAAAGAAACTTATTTATAAAAACCCTTCGATACGCTATTTAAAACTTACGTTTTTTAACAGGTTTCACGGCAACCGACGGACATTGTTGTGAAAATCCCTACGCAGAAACCACAATTAGCGCAAACGCATCAACTGTCCCAACCACAAGTTCAGCAAGCTCCACAACAATACTATCGTTATCAACAATAGATCATAGATCATTTAATGTAATAAACATCTTAATTTATATATCGTAAAATACACCGAAATAATTTTCCTCTGGGTTTTTCTGAGTGTTCTACCTATATATCGTAAAATTAATATTTCGGGTAGAAAGCCTATAAGTCATTTTTTTCATTTTTATAAAATAATGTACGCTTTAATAACTTTTGTTTGTGAATGAGTGATAGTTGTTAATAGACGTAGACACTGTATCGTGTAAAAATGTGTTAGTTGATGTGTAAATAAACATCTTGGACTGTTTGTCATGACTGTACTGTTGTAATAATTATAAAATAAAGTATTAAAAAATTATTTCATTTTTATTGAAACAAATATTCCTGCTACGCTAGTTCTGTGTGACGTGCTCATTTATATACACGACACGTTCTTTACGTGGTTATTTCGCTAAACAACAGTTCACAACGAAGCGTTCTATATAGTCCATCCTTCTCTCTGGCAACTTATTTATTTCTTTAAGAAACCTTAACTTTCACTTTATTCTTACTAATCAACTATCATTTAATTTTCAAATATATCTCAAAGCTGACTAAAACTTTGGTCCTTAAGTGCGTATTTTATTAAAAGTTTCAGACATTCTAGCGCTTTGCAAGAAACACATTAAATTGATTCGTCGCTTGTTTTTCATTCAGTAGAGAGATAGGTTGTTTATTTTTGAATGATCGGGAAGTAACCGGCCTTGAATAAGTATATTCTGAAGTATAGTCTAAATGGACCCTCGCAATACTAAGTTAACAGAAACAAACCAACTTTTACATGATCGTGTGACTCAACAGACAACATACTCTTGCTACGCCAAATTAACCATGTACAAACCGTCCCTGTGTGGAAGAATTATAACCGAACTGTTAGGTGATCTTTCCACGTGTTTTAATGCCGAATCTCTATCCAGATATAATATAATGAAAGATCAACGCTTTCGAATTTTGAATTTATACTTGTACTATCTTTTCACAATATTAGATGATATTAGCGAATTAGTTTTCTTTTTCCAATTAAATATTTTGTTCTTTTTCAGGGCTATTCAACCATTGGTCATTATCAGTATCTACGTCATTTAAATAAAACATCACAATTTTTTTTCAATTTTAATATTATAACTTCAATAATAAATTAATCTGACATCTTTATATAACGACATTAAACACATGTTTGAATGTTTTTGAAATATTTTGTAAAATAATTTGTTCTTATAAATTTATAAATAAATAACTATAATAAATTAATAATTATCAGTCTATAAAAATACATTACAAAACAGTAAATTGTGAATACACCGAAAAAACGTCAAATATTATTTCAAAATGATTCGACGATTTTTACAGTACTTAAAAGACTCCTCAATACTTAAAATATATTTCTAATTGTAGTCAACATTGACATGGAAAACATTTTATTAAAATAAATGCGTTTAGTACAAACTATAGTATTATATTTACAAGAAAAACCTAATTTTAAAGGTAGCTATTACAACAAAAAGCTTATAAAAAATAGAGAAAATCGTTTGTCGTCACAATCTGAAAGAAACTTTTATCACGTGAAATATAAGAAACAATAGCAGTTATAAAAGTTAACTATTTATTTAATAAAGATCTGATTACTAACAGGAAAGAAACAGGCGATTTTTAGTTTAGGTCGCTTATATTTTATTGTTTTAGTTTGCTTATTGTAGTATTGCTTAAGTAACTTTATTGTTTTCGATCATTGCGTTTATATAAATGCATTATACTTGGTATATACAATTTGTATGCGTCTCGTCTCTATTAGTTTAAAGTATAGAAGGACTTAAGACAAGTAACCAAACATGGTGAAATATTACATACAGCTGCTAGATAAATTTTTTAGGCAAATAGGTATTGTCATCTACTTGGTTTTTTTCCAGTTGTCAGCTACTTTGTCTTCTTGCAACTCGTTATATCTTTTGAAATTGTATGCTAAGGCATGTAAGGATCAGGCCTACAAACGCACCCTGACTCAACTAATACGTAATCTTGGCCAGTAATAGTGACAGGTCCCAAAGGCAAAACCAGGAACAAATATGGAACATATGTCTGTGTGCAGGAACCCCTAACCACGGAGCATTCGCTCGATCTGAAAAAAAATAAACTTATTATTTTAAGGGTGGACCTGGGCTGTCATCCTATACTGATTTGTTACATAAATGCAGCTTCGCAATTTATTTAGGTAATAATTGCTTTGAATATAAAAAAAAATACGTATTTTTAATTTTTTTTTAATAAAAATAGTATCTTTTAGACAGAGATAAAATTATAATCAAGATCCCATACTTCGACACAATCGAAAACATAAGCAAAATGTCAGATATAGTAATTAAATAGTCCATACGTAATTATCATTGCTCTAAACAAACAATATTCTTTTCTAGTACGAATTTTGCATGTGGGTCTCACAAATACTACTTCACAGTGAATATTTCAAAATGTGAACTGGTGTACATGCATTTTTTGCCCACATTTTCGTCGTCACAACGCGTATCTCTATATCCATGTTTTTAAATTATAATGTGAAATATATGGCCCGCGAATGTGTGTTAAGAACTGCAGTATTTTGTAGCCTTGATGATTTCCCTCAAACCAATAAAAGTAAATTTGTATTCAAAAGCTTTATAATAATAATCACTTATTTAAATAGTGTAATAAAGCTGTATTGCAATAACTTTGTATGGAGTGATGGAGGCGATGTTCATAAATAAGTATCAAACAAACTAGGCCTACTAACGAATTTCTTCCATTTTCAATTTTTTTACATTTCGTAAGATGTTCACCTTAATTTTCAGGTACATATTTATTATTTTTATTAATAAACGATTAAAAAAGTAAAACACTTTCTACGTTTTTGTGGCTGACAGGTGTTTTTATGAATATTGCTACTGGGTTTAAACAATGACAAAATAATTTTTTTTTACTTAAATACCTACCTGTCGCGATAGATAAAATGTTATTAAATAAAAAATAACTGTTTCGTTAGTAAAATGGCGATGTATTAGTAATAATACAGCAAATCGGTGCAAGGAGATCTGCTTTCAGTTTTCACTGAATTTTCCGATTTGAATAAATACTAACACAAAATACTGCGTGCAAACATAATCACCTTAAGCGTGCGTACAATCAAACAAAAACTTGCTATATTTAGAACTGATAGGAAATAAAAAATTAGAAAAGAACTGTTTTCAAAATTAGACGTATAGTAAAGATTGTCAAGCGTTGCACCAAATACTTACTCGCAAACTTCGAACACGACCTGCTGAAGGAGATCAGGGAATTTTTGAACTATAGTGACAGGTTGACCAGATGTCAAAGACACCCCGTACATTGGCGCGGTGGTGTTGTACCTGGTGCGACAGAGTCTTGAGCCACCGCAAGAACTTGGATTCGAGGATAGGACGCTCGGCATATTTGATAAAGCTCGACCTGTGAAGATATAAATTAATAAAGTAATATATTCAAATTAATGTAAATAATAGGTCAAAAGCTTAATTACACGCTAAAATAAAATATTATAACTACTTCATTATTTATTTAATTAATTATCTTTCAGTTTTGCGTGTATTTATTGCTAAACGTGGTAATACTCGCTAAGAAATAAATTAATTGCAGAAATACAAATGTTTAACATGAAAATTTAGAATCATTTGCTGATACACATATACAGTACCGTGTCTACTTGACATTTCAATCTATCCTAAGTTCAGTGGCCGAAACAGAAAAAAAAAATTCTATAAACTGCCGCGTTTTTGCACTTATAATTACTTAAAAACGTATAACCCTCCAAATTCAACGACGTACAGGCAAGCCAACAAAATTTACTGACTCGTATGCATTTATACGTGTGTGAGTGTAACAGACTATAACTTTTAGCTCACTTGCACGCATAAGAATCCATATGTGTCGGAAAATTGCTCACGCCAGCTTTCGTTGGACACCCTTAGATACATAATTGTATTATTAATTATTTTATAAATGTACTAGCCATTGAACTTTGAATGTAGCAAACTAGAAAGCGCACGCTTGCATAACTCGATGACTTAAAGCCGACAAATGGGTACCTAGATGTGTTGGGTCTATGTCTTTGTGTATTACTCGTCACAGCTAGTTACATGCTATTGAATTAAAAGCAGATATCGTTAAAAAAGTCGTTAATTATAACAAACATGCACTTTCTAGTCTGCTATGTAATTAATAATAATTAATAATAATTATGTATACATCACAACAAGGTCTAGGCCCCAAACTAAGCTTTAGCTTGTGTTTTGGGTACCAAGCGATGACATCACATACATATAACAGCCAAGACCCGGTATCAGTATCAATATTCATCATATGAATACTGACCCGACCTGGGCTTCGAACCGGGGACCTCTAGTTCCGCAGGCAGGGTCGCTACCCACTAGACTAAGCGGTCGTCAATTGATTGATTAATTTCAAATGTTAATTAATTTTGTATACAATCTAAACCCTCCACCAGGATAACTAGTAGCTTTTATTACTCTCCGTTCTTTCAACTATCTGCATACAAATAATCAAATTAAACAAATTTTAACAGACTCTTGAAACGTAGCATATAAACTATAGTCCGCTTAGCCATTACGATCGGTGGCACAAAAGGCATTCCTGTGCAGAAGTAAATACCATCATCGCAGCGTTGTAATAGCTTTCGTTAGGATGCTGTTATAAACTCCCACACATTCCAATTGATTTCAAGTTGTGATAATGGCCTCGTCTCTAAGTCTCGCCCCAAATAGATTCCACTAATGAATAAAATACGTCCTCTTCTTTGTTTTTTCTCTTTATTACGAGTTAAAAAATGGACAATGACTAATTAGGTCAATAGTCCTACCACCCACTCTGCCATAAGCAAACTAAATGAGAGAAATTACTATCTCTCCTTTCTAAGTCTCTGTATCTATAAATATAGATAGTTCAATACCTGTTCGATTACTGATCGGCAACCTATTCATCAATGGTTGAACCAAATTCGATTCGTGTGCCTCCAACAAGGCTCTTCTTGTTATCGCTGGATCCAAAGGCTTCATCTTCCCTGAGCGAGCTTGTCTTGATGAACCGTATGCTCCCGATTTGAGTGCTCGGTTGACCAAATGCCTGCGAACAGTTTTCACATTTTATTACTTTGAGAAAACAGGACATATAAATTTTGATTGACCGATTGGCCGAGTGGTTAGAGACCCTAACTGCGGAGTCGAGGGTCGCGAGTTCGATTCCTGCCCGGGACAAGTGTGTACATAAACATTTTTCGTGTTTCGTGTCTGGATGTAAAAGTATCTATATATGCATATATTATAAAAAATCATAATAATATTTAAGTGTGTATATCAGTTGTCTAGTACCCCCATAATACGAGCATAATGCTTGCTTACTTTTGGACTAGATGGCGCTGTGTGGGATGTCTCAGATATTATTATTAATGTAGCTAGCTATAGCTAGTAGCTAGATGTAGGTAGCTTAATGTACACCATATTAGATTGAAAGCTAGGCCTTTTGAAACGGCGGAACCAAAGGCCGCTGAAACTTTAATATAAACAAATCTAACCGAACCTAATCTATCAATTCAAAAATGATAGACCATCAACCCATCTTGGCGGAACTGGAATTTCGAATAGATTTGAAAGCGAACACATCATGAAATGATCAATTCTATGAACTGTCATCCTGACAGTACTTATGCATGAAGCTTTTATTCACCTATTCAAGAAGCTTAAAGCGACGTTCAGCCTTTTCGTTAAATGCTTATCCTCCTTTAGTCATTCAATTGTATGCTGGCATTTGGCGTCAACATATAAAGCACCAAGGACATGTTAACTTAATACAAAAATTCATGCATTCCGAAATTGTGTCATTTTCCACTAGCGGTTATAGAAATATGTTGAGATTTGGAACTTACATATGGAGATAAAATACTATTTATACCATTCTTACTGTGTGTCACGTTGCGTGCTAAGAAAGACGTAGACAATTTGCTATTGCTAAATGCCGCAACAATGTAACAAGAACATTTTCCGTTTGATGGCTACCGCACTGGCCAGCGAGGTCGTCGTACGCAATTTGGGTCATATGTGGCAAAACCTAATGCGAATAACGTACTTGTAAAAAAAAAAGTTCTAGATCAAGATGGACTCGCACGCGGAGAGTTAAGTGTTATGTTGCTATCTAATGTATATGTCCTTTTTTATTTCTTGAAGCCCTGGTAGTTTTTTAATCATTATGAATAAGTGTAAGAAAAAGTTTTGTTAGGAAACAAAAATCTAGTACTGTGGGTACTCAAGAACTGTTGTCCTAAAAACGTATCGTACGCGTATACGCAGATTTCTATCTGCGCAGATAACCGTGGCACTGCATCAGGTTCTTTGTCTCGAAATGTATACGATACGCATATCTAACAGTTTTGAAGTTCGAAATCTATGTTAAATTAGATCGCTATGTTAGATTATGTTATGTTCCGGTCTCAACCGTTTGAAGGTCAGATCATGATAAAGTGAGAAAACCGAAAGTGTGTTTCTTTAAATTTCGGTAAAAAATATTTATTTTGTACATAAAAGTAGTCCCCGTTCGCCGGTCTTCACCCCCGCAAAATTTCATTTCGTATTTTAGATACTGTGAAGTGACATTTAAGACTCCATTAAAACCAAACGCTGCTGTCAAATTAATTTATTCTATGCATTTATACCACACTTTTACAGCTAAGTCAACGCCAAAACACCGAGCTTTGAATTAGTTCAATAGAAGAGTAATATTGACTGTTCAGTTCGAGAACCAAAGTTATCACATTTGAGCTATGGGATGAGAAACTGAGACGGGCGAGACGCGTGTATGGCCCACGCGATTGGTTCTTTATCAGCCCATTTTTTACCCCACTGCAGGGGCTTAGGCCTCCCCCGGGATGAGGGGGGGCTTGGAGCTTAAATCCACCACGCTGCTACACTGCGGGTTGGGGATTGTAACAACCGCCATCTATTGACAGCGTCCGGGACCGACTGCTTAACGTGTTCTCCGAGGCACGGAGTCAGTGATAGTTATGTACTTAAGTCAGAAAAACTCATTGGTACACGCCCGGAGTCGAACCACGCGATTGGTTACCTAGATGTTTATATTGTTTCTAGGTTTTTGTGTATTATTTGTCACAAAAAAATTGTTTAAAGTAAATAAAATTGATGTCATTGATGCGCCTTCTAGTCTGCTACATTTAAAGTTTAATAGCGACAAAAGTTCGTAGTTATAGTATTTATTAGGTTACACTTTATGTATTGAATTGGGAACGTACGTGACCGGTGTGTTAACTGCCACATTCATTTGGGTATAAAGGACACGCTTCGAGTTATAAACTGTACATACGGATACTTGCCAGATTTTTAAAAGAATTCATATTTTTCAATAGCTTTTCACTTAGTTAGTAATTTTCATAGGCGTAAAGCTGGGAGAATAGGTTATAAAAATTCTATGGATATACACTTCTATATACAATAGAAGACAAGGTCTGAAAGCATTGAAAGGAAAACGCAATTCTCCAGAATTTTTTGAAACCATTTTTTGTTTCTTTAGCGTTTAGGACATTTATTATAAACTGAAAAAAAAATGTGACATATGAAACGAAAGTATGCTTAGGGGATTTATAAAGTGTTGCCACTGAACTTTGAATGTACCAAACTAGAAGACGCATGCCTGCTGAATTCAACGGCACAAAGCCAACAAATTTTGTCAACTTTATTAACTTTAATAATTTTTATCGGTACCCGCCTTTTATTCAAAAGTATTTCAACGCTTAGTTAGACACAAAACAAACATTTTGGAAAACAAATCGCGTGGGCCATACGCGCGTCGTCGTCGTCGTCGTCCCCTCCCCCGTTTCTTCTTCATTCTATGGTTTAAATGTGATAAATTTGATTTTCGAACTAAACGGCCAACTTAACTCTATTAAACTAATCAAAACTCGGTGACCTACTGACTATCCTAGTGAGCTTATTTATTATGATGCTGATTATTTGTTACCTAGGATAAGGAGAGCCATCAGGACCTGGACAGTCCGTGTCTTGTAAAGCATCGCCCCAAGTGTACTTTAGCTTTGTACCGCAGTCTGACGCTGCTGTGCAAACGACTAAAACCTGAAAAGTCAAACAATTTTGGTTTTGTAAATCCGTCCACCAAATATCAACTAAAATAATCATCGCAACACTAAATTGGTGAAGAAATTTTCGATACGTTACAAAATTTAAACTTTGTAAAATCTTTCAAAAAAAAAAACGATAAACTTTCAAATTAAATACTGCAGCACAATTTTTTTATAGTGCGTATCAATGAATGCGTATAAGAATTTAAGGTGAGACGCTGCCTGTCTAGTATGGCTATTTAATAATAGATGGAGCCAGCATAGAAATTGATGACTTCAATTTTTCGTTGATTTCATTTCTGCATTTCAGTTGATAAAACATAATATGCAACTATAAAAATATATCTCTTTAATGTGTTTACCTGACATCATTGATTGTTTCAACAGTTTCGAAGCATTTGTGCAAAAACCTAAAATTAATATAGTTGCATATTATGTTTTATCAACTGAAATGTACAAATGTGATCATAAAAAATTAGGAATTATTTCTTTGTATGGTGGCTCTATCTTTTATTAAATAGCCGTACTAGACAGGCAGCGTCCCACCTTACATAATATTCGGTGATAGAGCTAAACTTAGATTAAGAAAAAAAAGTATAGCCGCCTTGATACAATGAATCGAAGCCGCACACTTATATGTGTGAGTTACTATTGACTCTCTATCTCTATTTTTAAACCACTGCAGGACAAACATTTTACACTTTGTTTTCCACGTCCGCCGCACGCTACTACACACCTACTACCAAACGCGGCATAAGCTTTTGGTATATGCATACGTTTTCTCTCTAGGTTTTTACTGTTTATCAGGGTTTATCCTGACTATCAGGCTCACCTGGCTCGAATTGTCTCTAAGGCAATTTTTACTTGCGCTGATCGTGGCCACGGACAATAATAGTGTGTAAGGTGAATTTTTTTTTTTACCGTTTTTGGACTCTGGACATTCAAGTCTATAGAAAGGCTGTCTAAATAGTGTAAAAAATTGTAATCTATAGAAGGCAAGTCCGGATATTACGGAAAGTAATACAGTGTTCCTAAATGTAATTCTCATAGCACTGAAAGTGTTTCTGTACTCGTATGAGATCGTGTGTTGTCGTAAAGCAATCATTGTAAAGATCGGTAAAACATGCAGTTCAGCTGTTGTTTTTTTTTATTAAATTTTGCCAACTAAACGCTAATGCGTTAATTAATACTGTGGGTATGCTAATCTCAAAACTTGCTGATAATTCTAAAATAGGTTGACACGGATCACATTTAACCATCGCTTATAATTTCTTCAGAATTAACTTTAATGGCTAGCCTACCTCGCATTTTGATAGTCAAAATTTTCATTGACAAAGCGTTTAATCCAAACACGTGCGGTGCGTTCATTGGTCATGTTTTTTTCCGAACACAGCTTTTAAATAAGGAGCTTTATCTGCTGCATCAGTGCCACAAAGGAACAATTATTAGGAGGATTATTAAAAATTAATCGATTTTGGCGCGTCCATTTTTGGTACACTGTGGCTTTAATTTGAAAGAGTCCTAAATTAAAAATGTACATTGTGCTGGTTTTGTTTTTATTCAAAATAGCCCGTTCATCATCATCATTTCAGCCTTTAACCGTCCACTGCTGAACATAAGCCTCCTTTATGGCATCCCACGCGACGCGATCCTCAGCTTGCTGCATCCAACGGTGACCTGCTGTCTTCTTCAAGTCATCGATCCATCGAGTCGGCGGGCACCCGACGCTACGCTTTCCCGTGCGTGATCTCCACTCGAGAACCTTTTTGCCCCACCGACTGTCGGTTCTGCGACATATGTGGCTGGTCCACTGCCACTTCAGCCCGTTGCTATACCAGAAATATCATGCAACGCATATTTCTTTTATAATAAAATTAAGTTTTTGTATAATATCTAATACATGAACCTAGAAACACGCGGATGTACTAACTGTTGATGCACCCTTAGTATGTTAGCTCTCTATGTACTGTTCTGTACCTATATACTGTGCTTACGCAGCCGCCAGTGTGGTGCTATATTGGTTGTTCTGTGACAGGTAGTCTGGAATTTTTATTACGTCTATGGTCTAGATAATATATTTTGTCTTCTTATACTTTCAAAAAAAAATATCATATTAATTACACATATTCTATAGTATATATGAATCATTTTTTTTTCTTTTGTTATAGGTTTATCCGAAAACCGGTAGTATCCGGTGGACGTGTTTTACAAATGACATTTGACATGTCATTCCCACGCATGCGCACGTAGGTATATCACTGACGAAGTACGGTATGTGTGTCGCGGCGCGGCCGGCTGACACAGTTCTCGCGGCGTTCCTCTGTTCTCTGTACACCATATACATACATACATCACTTTCCCTGGTCGCCGTGTTGCTTTGACCTTGTCATGAAAATAATATTCCTTATAAACTGGAGCCCCAGGGGCTATTCTTGATCACGAAGCATCTCAGAGATGGCGGGGTGGAAAATAAATTTAAAAATATCGTAGGAAAGGGCTCGGGCTATAAGTTTGCATTAAAATCAAGCTTAGTATATATGCTAATTTCACCAGTTAATCAATTTAGTTTTAAAAAAGCTAGGGAGACGCATTGAGACAAGGGTAAAAAAGACGACGATACGTCTCGGGCGATCTCTATTATGTTAGTACATGGCTCAAAATGAATTACACAAAATGCTAATGAGGTACCAGATGAACTTTGACAGTAGATGTGGAGGTACTACGAAAATATTCTGTACTTTCAACATAGAGGCTGGCTGTCGTTTTTGCGCGTCGCGTTGTATGGAGGAAACAATAAAGTCAATGCATCAAAATTCATGTCGCTAGTCTTCGGGAGATAAAGTATACCTTCGAGTGTAAGGAATAAATTGTCAACATGAGAGAAAATTAAGCTTAGATCAAAATTTTCAAGTTGCCCTTAAGATCATTAACATTAAAAGGAATACATACGGCATACCTACATATAAAAATTCATCGGATGTTGAAATTGCCTCTATTTCGTCATCTGGGCGGTTGAGCTTATACCGCTACTTTCCACAATAAAAAACCAAAGCTTAAACTAAATAAAAAATATTGAGATAAGGTCACTACGTCAAGTGAAATTTTAATCCCGATGAATTAATAAAAATAATATGACTTCATTTAGTCTAAAATAAAGCAGTTAGTAAGTATCTATCCAGTTGACCTTAAAGGGATAGTTTATTGATAAATTTTCTGAAAAAAAAAACTTTTTTATTTAAGAGGGAAGCATGAATTGGTCAATATTTTTGGAAATATATAGAAACTATGTTAAAAAAAATTGGTTGAAACGTATTTGACTCTAATTCGACGGCACCAAATACAATACGCTTCGTATAATAATTGTTAAATGCTTTTTCGTGTGCGGTTTGCATCTGATAATCTTGCTTTTAACGTGTGTATGCTCTACGCCAATACGCAATACGATGCTTATATAGTTAACCTAACCTAACGTACGAGTTCTCGTAGCCACCATATTAAAATTATTATGGTTACATTCTTATGGTAATATGTAAGCAGCGTAGTAAACAACTAACGGTCGAGAATTCGAAACAAACTTTGAAAGCTATTAAAAATAATACGGTTAATTTTAATGCGAATGATATCGCCATCGAAAACTGGATTATTTATAAACAAACATGAAGTTTATTGACTTGATTTTATGAATACAAACTAATTCTGCCATATTGAGGTTTTTATAATAATAATGATAATAATAATATATGGGACTTCCCACACAGCGCCATCTAGTCCCAAAGTAAGCGAGTATTATGCTTGTGTTATGCGTTACTAGACAACTGATATACATACTTAAATATTCTTTATAATATATACATATATAATTTTTTTTTATATATATATAACAACCAGGACCCGGTACTAGTATCAATATTCATCATATTAATACTGACCTGACCTGGGATTCGAACCCGGGACCTCTAGCTTCGTAGGCAGGGTCGCTACCCACTAGGCTAAGCGGTCGTCAAATAATCCTTCTACTAAAACAAAAACGGCATTTTTTTAAAGAGATTTTCATGTGGAAAGATATTGGAAAGCCATAGATAGTAAAATAATATCCAACGGCATATTTTCCTAATACTTAGTTCTCCAATCAAAAAAACGTTTAGATACTTATCTAAATACGTTGGTGCATGGGGCGACATAAGAATCAAGCTAAAATACTTTTTTTTAGTGTATAAAGTTCGGTATCATTAAAGGACAGACAAGAATTTAAACATACAGGTTCATGACTTACCCGTGGTACTACCGCAGGGTTGTACTACCAGTTGGTCCAAGGAATTTTTTTTTCCCGCGGACATACTACGTAATACTATGTAAAAATATCAGCAGAAATCCAGCTGATATTTTAAAACCAAATTTTGGCAAATCGGTCCAGCCGTTCTCGAGTTTTGGTGAGACTAACGACAAGTGTCAATTCATTTTCAGACATCTACCTACATAGATTAAATGCACGTGCTATATGTATTGAAAATCTTCAAACGTAATGACCGAGATTTAAATTATGATGAGTCGCAGCTGCTGTTTTATTAGGCCACTTTCTCAATGTACAACAATGGAATTACAGATAACGAGAAAAAGCCAAACAAATAAGTGGGTCTGCTGAGAACAGATACAATTATTCAGCATAATCATGAAGAGAAAGCATTCAATAAAGAAATTGATAAGAGTATTCAAACTACAAAAAAATAATTCAAAACAACTTTTATAATTCGTTAATTTATAAATCTACTAGCGACCCGCCCCGGCTTCGCACGGTGTAATCATATCATATCATAAATCATACGGTGTAAAGGGCCATATAGATCTATATTAAATGAACAATGTATCCAAGGTATTTAATTGGTTAAGGATTAATGCTGTATTGGTTAAAATCGCTTCGAAAATTAGCCATTATTTGTCGTAAAAAGTAAATGACAAAAAAAAGTTATTGTGGGTTATCCATAAGAGATAGACATATACCATCACGGACTTTTCTGTAGACCTTTTCAATGTGTACAATACTTAGTACATTATTTTGATAAAACTCGTAGGGTTCAGCCTGCGTTTGCAACGTAAGCGGAAAAAATGTAATTATTTACGACATCACATTAGAAACCTCAAAAATAACAGTACTTTTCCACTATTTAATGGATGTTATTATACATATAAACCTTCCTCTTGAATCACACTATCTATTAAAAAAAACCGCATCAAAATCCGTTGCGTAGTTTCAAAGATTTAAGCATACAAAGGGACATAGGGACAGAAAAAGCGACTTTGTTTTATACTATGTAGTGATACTAATATTATAAAGCTGAAGAGTTTGTTTGTTTGTTTGTTTGTTTGAACGCGCAAATCTCAGGAACTACTGGTTCGAATTGAAAAATTCTTTTTGTGTTGGATAGTCTATTTATTGAGGAAGGCTATAGGTTATATGTATAAAATAATATTATCTGTCTGTCTGTCTATTCGAGCAAATCTCCAAAACGGCTAAACTGATTTTGATGAAACTTTACAGATATGGAAAGAAAGTGGTGAAAAGTGACATACATTACTTTTTGTATGTCTGTATGTACGTCCATCTGTCTATTCAAGCTAATCTCTAAAATGGCTAAACCGATTTTAATAAAATTTCACGGGTATGAAAAGGAGGTGGTCAAAAGTGAAATACGCTACTTTTTGTTCGTCTGTCTGTCTGTACGTCTATGTATCTATTCGAGCTAATCTCCAAAACGGCTGAACAGATTTTGATGAAACTTTGCAGACGTGAGAGAAGGTTGTCAAGAGTGACATCAGTTACTTTTTGTGGCTGTCTATCGTTTGTCCTCACTGATCTATCAGTGTAGATAAAACCGAAAGTACTAAGTCTAGGAAGTCGAAATTCGGAACAGTGGTTTATTTTATAACGTGAGTATTAATTTTTTAAGAAAGGAATAAATGGAAATTTCAAATTTAAGGAGGGAGGGATGGAGGGGCTTTGTATGAGAGTCTATGTTCTTTAAAGTTAGAAACATAAAAATTTTTACATATAAATAATGACATGGTTCAGGGTTTTTGGATTTCCACATTTTAAGGGTCGGGAAACGGGAGATGAAAAGTATGGGAGTATCGGTTTTCTTAAAGGAGTGGGGAGAATGAAGACTGAAAGTTTGAATGGGTGTACCCAATATTAGTTTCAGCAAAAAGTACCTACATATAAACCATTTCGAATGTTAATACTACCTAAAACAAGAATGTATAGTCTACGCAAGCGAAGCTGCGGGCGGTCGCTACTATAATATAAAACCTGTCATTGTAACAGCGAGTTGCACCAAAAGAGATAACGTAAACAAACGTTTATCGCATACAGTGAGACATACTTGTATATGTGTATATGTATGTATAGTGCTACCCCATGATACAAGCATAATACTTGCTTACTTTGGAACTAGATGGCGCTGTGTGGGATGCCCCAAATAATATTATTATTATTATAACTTTGATTAGAACGTCGATGAGTTTCATGTCTGGTACAACTAAGTGCGGTCATAAAAGAAGTTCAAAAAGTACATAATCTTGTTAATTTTTACTCTATGATATACATATACGTTGACTTATCTCTTTTCGAGCAACTCGCTGTAAAATTTGCGAACGTAACACTTTTTAGGATTCCATACACAAAGTCATGTGCCCGAAGCCCCAAAGGGTATCAATGGGAACCTTATTACTAAGGTCCGTTGCGTTGTCCGTCCGATTGTCCGTCTGTCACAGGTTTGTACCGTCTAAATCGTAATAGATATACACTTGAAATTTTTACATGGCCGCTGTAATAACTAATAACAAAAATTGAATTAAATTAAAAATTAAAGTAGGTCCCCCTACAAGAAACGTGTTTCTTTTTCGACGTTTTTGGTGATTGGTGGTTGTGATAGGTATTATTCTTAGACATGAAATTTTCATGAAGTATGTACAGCTTTAGTAGTACTACTAAAGCTGCCATAACATAACAAATAATAAAAATTAAATAACGTCAAAAATCAAAATCAAAAAGTTTTTATTCAACATAAGATGTTTACACACACTTATTGAACGTCAAATAAATTGATTAGGTGATTAGGTACCAGATCCAAAACTAGAAGGAGAAGAACCGGCAAGAAACTCCTCCCTGTTTATTATAATTAAACATATGTTTTTCTTAGTTTAGTTTTATATTTTTTTTAAATATGCTTACAACTATTACAATGATGTCCACGCATACTTATCATTTAAATACTCGCTAATACAATAGTAAGCTTTTTTCACGAGTTGGACTTTAACTTGCTTTGTAAATTGATTTGAATTCAAGGTCATCATCTCTTTTTTATATTTTAATCATCAATTTTATTATAAAAACGAATACAATTCCCATGAAAGAATTATTAACCTTTGAGAGTCTGAACCTGGGAATCGATAACATATGCTTATGTCTTGTATTTAAGTTGTGGCTGTCACCCACCATAGAGAAAGCATTTAAGTTTTTATGTACATAAATTATATTTTCATAAATGTACTGACAAGGGACTGTCAAAATGTTGCTTTCTCTAAAGTGAACCTTCACACTATCTCTAGATTTTAATTTATATACAGCTCGAATAGCCCTTTTCTGCAGAACAAATATTGTTTGAATGTCAGCGGCCTTTCCCCAGAGCAGAAAGCCATATGACATTATGTTATGAAAGTAGCTAAAATAAACCAGCCTCGCTGTAGACACATCGGTTAGTCTTCTTATTTGCCTGATTGCAAAAACAGCAGAGCTCAGTTTACCAGCCACTCTCATAACATGAGGACCCCATTGTAAATTTGCATCTATAGTAATGCCCAAGAACACAGTTTCATTGACCAAACTTATTGAATCCCCACTAAGTCTCCAATTGACTTTAAATTGCCTAACATTGGGCAATGTAAATTTTAAACATTTTGTCAAAAATTAAAGAGGACCTCCGTATATTAAACGTGTTTTTTAATATTGTATGGCAGCACTTGGCCGGTTTTTATCTTTTAATATACTTTAAATAATATATGTGTACACTAAAAGAAATTTTATTTCGCATATTATATACGTATTTCGCATCGAAATAAACTGTCATACAACATACCGAAATAATAAATTTTACTGAGGATTGGAATGAACAGAGATGCTACCTCTGATATGTACTTATAAGTAACTTTTATAATCACTTTATCAATTTTAACATCACTTTCTGTCAACACATAACATGACAATAACAGTGTTCAGCACAAAAATGTGAATTATTCTGAATTAAGTATAATATAAATTGGCAGGTTTTAATATGAAAGATTTCTAAACAACCGTAACTTGCTCAGTTCTTCCTAATTTCCTTAAGATACTTTGAATTTCACTACTGTACTTCGAGATGTTATACGTAGTACATGTTTACCCACTATGAAGATTATCGACACTTTCTCATCACTCGTTTCGCTCTCGAAAAGATGGTGAATAATTGGTGACGATTAAATTAATTCCATGGAAGCTTCCTTCAAAGCGCTAGAACGTTTCAATCCTCGAATATATATATATATAAAAGGTTGACAGGTTGCATGTGTTTGTCGATTCCTGCTGACAGTGAAAGTCACTAAATGTCATAGTGAGAAATGAAAACGAAACGAAGTTCAATTTTAGAAAACAAATAGAGATACCATCAGTGAATATGCAGAGCTTAGTGAATTCAATTCAGCGTAACGTACAGAGAAGCAAAATATACGAAGACAGAACGTGTCATGCGTTTCACTGAACATCATACAAAATACGGTGTCGTGAGTAATCCGACCTATCGGTTATTCAATTATAACGCGCTAGCTCAATCAAATTTTTAAAATGGTACGCTGCATATCATTAACATAAAAAATTCATATTGTCGAGCTCGATACATCTCTGACCACATGACACGATTTAAAGTATCATTTTAATGATTAAATACTATTAATATAATTATAGCTTTAACATGCCGAACTTCATATTATCTCATTAATCATAATTCTCGTTAAGTTTTTGCGGTCACTTTTCTAGATTTGCCAGCCAACTTTCTTCCTTGGCTTTCGAAAACCGAGCCTCGAAATAAAAGCACGTACGTACGCCGCTTATTTGTATAGTCGCAAATTCATATAAGGATAGGCAGACATAAACCTGACGCTATTTTCGGCTGTTAGAAAACGTACAGATAGCTCATGATTGGACAGAGAAAATTTTAAGTGCTGCATAGGTACATATCTGTAGTGGGTGAAAATGGTACATCTGTGGAAAACACTAATATAAAAATAAAAGTTACGTGCATAGAGATTCTCTGAGACCTAAGTTGACATGAATAGGAGTATAAAAACTTTCAGTATTTCAAAGTTGAACTATCATTTTTCGAATTATTTATTTCGGAATTTCGGAAATTTTACGCATAAGTAAAACTTAGACTTTTTAGTGAAAACGCAGTTAAAATTATAAGGTAATTAAAGTTAAAACCAACCTGAGAATGAAAGAGGCGATCATTTATTTAGTTCAGCAAAAATTAGTTAAAAAATAGTTTTCCTTCTCGGATAAAAAAGATATTGGAAAGTCGATTCAAAACCATTACCTATCTCGGAAATGCCTATACTCATTAGCGTACCTATCTTGGAAACAGCTCTAACGATTTGGATGAAATTTTATATTTCGATTAAGTTTTGCTTTTTCATTTCTTCTAAAAACTCAATTTTATACAAAAACAAAACTTTTTTTAGAACTATTTAATATAGCGCCATTCGGTAAATTTTTGTGGTACTCGGACTATTGTTGACAAATAATAATCAACTGTTACATAAAAATTTTGTGTTATGGCGGTATATGATATTATTCAAACAAATTGTTTCTAATAAGATATGAAACTAAATGCACTCGTGTTTTTTTTTTAATTTAAACAACCAGTTCATATGTAGGTAAGATCAAAAAAATATTCAGATTGAATCAGTGCGATCCGTATCTTCCAAAATCCCTATCTGATATTTTCCAAAAAAAAAAACAAGTTTGGTCGGCCGATTTTTATATTTTTTATTTCTTTCCAGAATTAGAAAGGTGTTATAAGACTTAAACAAAGGATGAAAACAAAACTTATGTAACTTTAACCCCAACGTGCTTGCTCCAAAGAAACTTCCGCGTACTGAACGCAGCACGTAGACTCACGTAGCCTCCGATAGGAAGAATTCGTCATATCAACTCCCAGCGGACTCCTTTGTTGCCAAGGGATCGATTCAAAAGTGAAATTGTATAGGAAAAAGCAGCGAAAGTGACGACTCTTATTGTATGAACAGCACGTTTGAATAGCTCTCATTCAGTTAGCCAGTAAGATTTTCAAGTGGACGAACGAAAGATGTTATATCATTGGTTCTGCCTAATTTTTTATCTGTCTTTAAAAAAAAATGTTGACTAAAGTATTAATTTCGAACCACTTTTCTTATTTAGACAATGGAATATGTCAATAAAAGAAAAAAACGTACGGAAACGAATGTAGTAAACACTTCTATGGCAAAATGATTTATGTTATTACCTACTTGACGACCGCTTAGCCTAGTGGGTAGCGACTCTGCCTACGAAGCTGGAGGTCCCGGGTTTGAATCCCAGGTCGGGTCAGTATTTATATGATGAATATTGATACTGGTACCGGGTCTTGGTTGTTATATGTATGTGGTGTATTCGCTTGGTACCCAACACAAAAGCTAATGCTTAGTTTGGGGCTAGACGTTGTTGTGATGTATACGTTAATTTAAAAAAAAAATTGTACGTAGCTACTGACTGACTGGCGGATTGGCCGAGTGGTTTAAGATCCTAACCGTCGAATTAGGGTCGCGGGTTCGATTCCCGCCCGGCACAAATATTTTTTTGCATGAACATGTCTATTTGTACCATGTCTCGATGCAAAAATATCTATTAAGAACATATTATAAAAAAAAGAATATTTATGTATGTATTCCAGTTGTCCAGCCAGCCCCCATAATACAAGCATATAAAACTTGCTTAAAAGACTAGATACTCTGTAGGATGTGCCAGATATTACTATTATTGTTATATAAATATATTTTTTTAATATTTTAAACAGAAAACTCAGTGTCTGTATATATGTTCAATCATCACCAATACACATAAAAGGCGTATGTAATTAGGCTGTACCTATAGACGGTCAGCCACCTTCATCTAATGACACGATAATGGGATTGGACGGCTAGCGGGCGCCGCGGCTAACTGTACCACCCGAGATAACGTTCACCCAACTGTTTTTATACCTTTTTTACCTAACTTCCTTACGGCCCGCTAGCTCCAAATGCATAGGCAATGAATCAGTCGACCGTGGACTTGACTTGGAGAGATAAAAAAATATTACTATTATTTCATCATTCCAATATAACATAAAAGAAAAAATTAAATTACGTACTTACTTAAATATATTTACCAGTTTAAAAAAATTACATAATATATCAATAATTTAAAACAAACTTTTCAGTAATATATCGAGCTGTCATTGTGTAATTATTTTATACAATATGTATTACGCGCCAATTGGATTCATTTAAGAAAATGAGATTCAATATTCAATTATGTTACAATTTAAAAAAATCCCAATTGCCGTTTTTTAATTTTTAATTAAAAAAAATTAAATACCTAACAGAATACTTAACAGATACCTACAATATTTAATCGTAAGTTCTAATCGAGTTAATTAATAAATTTTAACTCACCAACTGTAAATAAAACAATATTCTTCTTGAACACATGTTTGCTTTAATTTATTTAAACTGTTCTTTCTGTAATTCACTAATTATTTTATATATGTGCGACACACTTTTATATGCGAAATCGGTGCCCATAAGTGAGAAATGCACATGAGTGGAGAGGGCATGCGGTCGGCGCACTGCCCGCGTCAAGCCCGCGAGCGCTGTTCATAATAACGGGAGTTCGGGACTGAACGAAGCGCCTACTTCCATATAGCGGCTCTCACCATTGGGTTATAACCACGCCATCTACTTTAATAACGAGAGACTGGATAATAATGAAAGTGAATATATATTAAACTATATAATATTTTTTTATTCTTTTTTTTTAGAAGCCGGAAACGGAAATTGCATTTGCGTCTGTGATTTGCGAACGCTTTATTTTACTGTTCTCCATGTGGTTTCATATTTTGTCTTTGTAAGCTGTACCTAATTTATATTACAATTTTAGTAGAAATTTGTAATGTCGATTACATTTTAAGTTTTTCTCGTATTGTGATAATAACCACAAAGACTGTCATCATCACCAGCCCATTTTACCCCACTGCAGGGGCTTAGGCCTCCCTCAGGATAAGGAGGGGGTTTGAAGCTTAAATCAGGAGGGGGTTTGGAGCTTAAATCCACCACGCTACTCCACTGCGAGTTGGGGATTGTAACGACCGCCATCTATTGACAGCGTCCGGGACCGACTGCTTAACGTGCTCTCCGAGGCACGGAGTCAGTGATAGTTAATGTGCTTAAGTCAGAAAAACTCATTGGTACACGCCCGGATTCGAACCATGGCCTTATAAATTTGAGACAGGTTCGTTGCGCTCTGGGTTATCACGACACTGTGGCGGCTATTTATTATTACATTTAATTGATTTTTTTTGTCAAAGAATAAATATATTATGTATATCTTGACAATTTACTAAAACAAAAAAACATTTGTTTAATAATTCTTAAGGCCGCGACTTTAAAAAAAACATATGTGTTATATGTGTAAACAAAGTGGAGTAAGATCGGCATATCAGTAATTACGACACAGCTGAAGATCTGGGAATTGACCACAAAACAGTTTTGAACTATTTGAAAAAAGATGGGTACAGAAAAAAGCTCGATATTTGGGTGCCACATGAGCTCACTGAAAGAAACCTAATGAACCGTGTACTCATTTACGATTCTTTATTGAGACGTAATGAAACCGAACCGTTTTTGTAGAGATTGATAACTGATGATGAAAAGTGGGTCAAGTACGATAAGAACGTGCGAAAAAGGTCATGGTCAAAGGTCGGTCAGGCTTCCCGACAAAACCCGGGCTAACTCGCAATAAGGTGATGCTGTGTATGGTGGGATTGGAAGAGTATTGTACATTGTGAGCTTTTACCGCCGGGCAGAACCATCGATTCGGGTCTCTACTGCGAACAACTGATGAGATTAAAGCAAGAAATTGAGAGGAAGCGGCCGAAATTAATCAATAGAAAGGGTGTGGTCTTTCAGCACGATAACGCTAGACCTCACACATCTTTAGTCACTCAGAAAAAATTAAGAGAGTTTGAGTGGGAGGTGTTAATGCATCCGCCATATAGCCCTGACCTTGCACCTTCAGATTTCCACCTGCTTTGGCGTCTTCAGAATTCTTTAGACAGTATCAGGTTGACATCAAGAGAGGACTGCCAAAACTACTTGTCACGTTTGATCAGAAGTCCCAAAATTTCTATAGCAACGGGATCATGTTACTACCTACAAAATGGCAGACAGTTATCGAACAAAATGGCACATATATATTGTAATTGAATTTAAATAAACTTTGAAATAAATTGTCTTGAGTTTTCATATAAAATGCGAAAAAACTTTTTCCCCGGTCCAATATATATGAAAAGACCGTTTAAAAAACATGCAAGACCGATATGATCCTCCTTTCAAACAGACCCGGCCCTATAGAATTATTGTGGATAAATAGGCTAATTTTAAAATATTTTCGTCGTTTATGCATAGATATATATATATATATATATATATATATATATATATATATAATGAATTGAATAAATACCATAACTGAAACAGCTTTGAATAAATACCATAAAAATATAAATAAAAAACCTTTTTAAAAAGAAGCATTTATTTAAAAAAACAATTAACTAGAAATAGAATTATAGCTACGTATTAAAATATAAATATTTTAAAAGTTTGGTGCTTTATTTCAAATAAAAAGTTACAAACTAGTATTAGTTACCTACTTTTGTCTTTTGACGCTTACGCTAAAATTTGAACTGGATTCGATTAACCGTTGAGGATTTTTCTCGTGAGGAGATCATCCTGGATGCGTCACCATACCAGATTATATTATCATCTGGATTACAAACGTTTGCAAAATGTCAACTTTGTGAGTTTAGAAGAAGTGGTCAAAGGCTTGCAAAGTTTGAACTAAACATTAACACATGTGAAGTTAAATAGAAGCTTGAAAAGCTTGTAAAATGGTGGTCTTGTACTTGTGATCTAGGTATAGTCTAGGTACTAGATATCATGAAAATTTAAATAGAGTACGTTTCCAATGTTTTCCGAGAATAGAGAGAATTTTAGATATTTAGTTTGATTGGTATTGACTATACCATCTTACATGAACGTCTGCCAAGAGGAAATTTTGTTGTGGTTGAATCTAGGATCAATTATCACAACGGACAGTCTTCTGTTTAGGCAAGTCTATTTTTTGTGTTTTGTGTGTTGTATTATATGATTTAATTTTACAGTATTTAATAGTATTACATTTGATTTATCTCATACGAATAATATATTTTAGAATTGAAAAACGTTTTTTTCTGGATAAAGAACTCATTTTACAGGATTAAAAATGATGCCAAATACTTACGTATGAAACGACAAATCCGGATCTTTTAATTCTCCTTTTGTTGTTCTTGACGAGTAAGACACAGCTGAACACGACATTTTTTTCAAAATTCAAATACTTTTGGCTGAAACAATGATTTTCCGTTATAAAATTCAATAAAATGTTTACTTCACAGCAATGTTTTGATCAACTAGTCGGTCAAGAATTGACACGATTCACACTGACAGTCTAACGTTGCCAAACGTACATCAACTATCTCTTTTACTCATAGCTAGACTCCGTGGAATGGATAAAGATACGCGATTACTCGTTGATACACCGATACAAAAGCGGCAACGTATTATGACTCTGTCCATTATAATTGGTCCTAGAGTTGAATACCACATGTATTTGATACAACGGAAACAGAAGCCCGTGTGGATCGGCTTGGCACCGACAAATGTGTATATGTTTTGAAAATTGGAGGTCAAGCAATGACTTCAAGGCGCGTTTCTGAAATATTACAGGCGACAAAAAAATCTCTACCTTTTTCGGTTCTCCCCAACACGTGGACAAAATCGTATACGATATATGTGTGGTAAACCCGTATAAACTACATTGCACCAAGAATTAAAAAACGCATAGCATTCTCTCCATAAGGAATCATGCAACTCATTTGAATCATGACATGCCTTCATGGCCATTAGCCCACCTTTACAGTCCTTAAATACTTACATTGCACCCAACCATCATGCGGTTTGTACCATAGGAGTATTTTTCAAGGTAATAATTTTAAGTAAATGTTATCGTTATCCGTAATTTTTTTGTATTTAGTTTTTCGTGGCTGCTTCAGATGGATTTTAGGTAGGTATTTCGTTTTGTGAAATATTAATTTACCTACTCATAAGAAGAGAAAGTGATGATAACCGTTTTTCCCCTAAGAAGGTTGGTTTTTCTTTTTCTGTCTAGATATTTCGTTGTAGAGACTGACATACCCGCTCATGATACAACTTCACTGAACGGATTCAACGCAGTAGAAGTGGGCAGCACAGTAGAAGTTGATGGGGTCTGGTCAGCGAGTGACCAAACCATATAAGGGCCGGTTTTACCAACCCCATACGGCTTTAACCTAAAGCTCTGTGTATAAACAATAAGAATCTGCTCTGAAGTGAGACATACCTACGTAATAAAAAACGTTGTACATTCAGAGCCGTTTTGGAGAAGCATATTTACTGCAACGCCCCATTGGCGAAAAAGCCGCCGTCATCATTCTATGGCCGGCATCTTGATTGTGTAATGATTGTCACATGTTAAAGGTAGTGCGTATTTAATTATTTTTTTTTTGTAACATGAGCGAATATATATATATGACGACCGGTTAGCCTAGTGGGTAGCGACCCTGCCTACGAAGCTGGAGGTCCCGGGTTTGAATCCCAGGTCGGGTCAGTATTTATATGATGAATATCGATGCTGGTACCGACTGGGTCTTGGTTGTTATATGTATGTGTTGTCTTCGCTCGGTACCCAAAACACAAGCTAATGCTTAGTTTGGGGCCTAGACGTTGTTGTCATGTTTACGTCATATACCTGTATATGATGAAAATTATTTGACCAGAAGTAAAAAACTACACTTTGTTGTCTTAGATCATTGATTGATCGCCGCGCGCGCTCATACTAGATTCCGCACTACCTAAATAACAAAAATTACTTCAAATGTGATCAAAATTTGAAGAAAGTGACCCCCATTTCGAACTTTTTATTTACTGGACCGATTGCTTTCAAAATCAATATCTGAAGGTCAACATAAACCATATCACATAGTACTGAACGACTAAGCACAGAATACTTTGCGACTAACATTGACGATACAGTATGCCGTTCGGTACATTCGTCCCTCGCACCGCACCGCACGATTGCTCTGTCTGTCTGTTTAGATATGGTTTAGATGCCTCCGAAGACAGTTAGTCGACTGTATGGGGATTACCAGAGTGTGGTCCCGTTGTCGGTAATAAAAAATGTTACTAGTGAATTGGTACAAAAAATATTATTATGCTGGCAAGGCAACCGTAACTGGCAACACTTTATTTCTTCTGTCATGATCTGTCATTCTGCTGACTGCGAAATAAAAACATGGCCGCGTGGCCCGGTGACAGTGTTTCTTTAAATATTTTGGGTCAAAACGACACTGAAAACTTAACCACAAACAGTTATAGCGCCGATAATATACATAATATTCAATACAATGCATTTAGTACAGCACTTGAGGATTTCGCGATATTTAATTATGCGGAAAAAGTTGATCCCGCCAGCAAAATAACTTCCAAGGTCATCATTTCTGAATGTACTAATGAATTGGCTCTGTAAGTTTATTTGTTTTTATATTTATGTAATACAAATACTATAATTTATTAATCTTATATACATTTTTCTATATCCAATGTCTCAGTGTTTGTTGCGCTACTCATTTTTCAATCAGCTGTTTGTCAAAATTATATTCATCTCTCGCTCATGCTTACAGAATAACATAAGCCTGACCTTTTTCCGCATAATCTCTTTTTGGGCATGCTATTTTGGTACATCGCCATCATCGCGCGAAGCAAAAATACTATAATTTATTTTGTTCTCATCTCAAGAAAAACAAGTAACAATTTTAAAGATGTAGCTCAACTATTTATAGAACGAGTCTCATACTCATGAGTTTACCTGAATGCAGAATACAATATTATAAATTATTTTCTTTTGCTACATACTAACACCACCATATTATTTTTAAAGATTCTCTTTGTACTTAGAGCAAAAGTCTCAACTTCTCAGTAAAGAGTTAAATATTTATATAATTGTTTCAAAATAATTTTTGCTATGCTCAAAAGCTTATGAGAGTTATGAGATTGTAAAGTGTGAAGTTTTGACTTTGGTATGTCTAAGTAACCATAATTTACACATAACATAAACTGTAATAAAATAATTGATAAATTGCTTTACAGCGCTAATAATAAAATTAAATGATAAACCGAATATGTAATATAATATCATCCAACAAATTTATGGAGCTTTAAGGTATGAGACCATTAGCAATTCAACAATAATTGCTTGTTTGATAATTTTATTTTGTTATCACATATTTACAGCATGAGTACTATTTTTTTATTTGTATTGAAAACATTTTTATTTTAGTTAATCTTGTTTAGCATGTCACAAATTATAGTTGTAAGTTTCAGATACTACCTATGTGTATACAATGTTATGCTAATCTGAAATATTTTAAATTACTAAGGGAGTATTCATAAAACAATGTGGTTGCATTTTGCCCTGTTTGGAACCCTTCACTCCCCATGTAGCCTAGGCTGACATATTCCTTTATTACTTTTGCCTTGATCATGCTACATACCGTAGGATGGAACTTTTTTTTCCTTTTAAATCTGAAAGACATTACCAATTTTCTGTTACCACAATTATTTTCAGAATACATGACTGATTAGCTTATTTCTTTTATATTTATTTTTATGAAATATCCTGTCTCAAATTGTTAATAAAATAAATGAAGAATTACATAGCTTAGATTCTGACCCATCTTTACTCATAGCCCATCATAGCTATCTAACTAATCCCTTTCTCCTTGGCCAGGCTACATAGTTTTTGAACGCTCCCTAAGTACCTAAGTAAGTAATATATGATTTTCTGTTAACTGTTCTGTAAAGAAAATATTGTTTATGTATAATATGTACCAGGCAATCTATTGAACATTACCACATAATCATCATGCCTTCACAAACTTATACTTCCTTTAGATTTTTTATATAGAAATATATTCTTAGGCAACCTAAAAAAAGAGTACGTAGATACCGTGATCACTGTAAGAATAAGAATTATTAAAATTAATGTATAGATGTTATATATTGTAAACTTTCAACAAATAAAACTTTAATTTTTAGCATTAAACCAGAAAGCAAAGATGATGTTAAAAATAATTTATTCGAGACGGCAATATCTGCCTCAGACAAAAACAGAAGGAACATGGAATCGGCCAATAGGTATGAATGTGAATACGAAGGATGCAAAAGGACCTACAGTTCAATTGGAAATTTAAGAACACACATAAAAACACATAAAGGTATTTATTCATAAAACAATAAGTAAACTCCCAGAAACATCACATATTTGATGTCATTTTTGTATAAAAGAAAACATGTGCATGTATACATGCCCAAGAAGTGAAACTTCTATAGGTTATACGCACTTTTAGTGTACTTTATTTTATTAAATGTATTTATTTGTGACCATTTAATGATTGTATTATAGCAGAATGAAAAAAAAAATAGTTGTCATGCACCATTTACATCAATTCATTTGTGTATACCAAAGCCTGGAATGAGCAGTAATCACAGATGATTGAGTAGTTTAAAGATGTGATGTGATGGTATTTTTTGAAAACGCATCTTAAAAATAACTTGACCGCCGATGCGGAATCCAGGGATCAAAAATAGGAATTAGGTGGGGTAGTTTGAACTCCCCTGACGAAAGAGAAAGAAAACAGGGATACTCAACGATCTAATCATATATAAGATCATATAGGATATTTTATATGGCAAAACATATATATGTTGCTATGATTTTTCAGGTAAACCAATCTAGACAAAACTTGGTGGGAACATAACTTGTATACCAAAGAGTAATATAGTATACTTTCTATCATGGAAATATTTTTGTATGTTTGTTATTATTTCACAGTTAAACCACAGAACCGATTTCGATGTCATTTGATATAGAGATAACTTGAACCCTGAGGAACCCTGTCATTTTTATCACCCCATCACCATAAACCGGGATGTCCTTTTAACAGTTCTAGTAAATGTGAGGTTCTAGAAAATCTGTCTAAAATAAAGGTTAAGGAATTTCCGAGGCAATTAAAAAGTAAATTTACCACAGCTGGTATATAAACGTTTTTTTTTTTTTTAATTTATATTTTTATTTTTTTTGGAGGCTTCACGACACACTGGGTGACAATGCCTGTCTCATTAGGAAGTCCAAATTCTTTTATAAACGCTTTGAGTGAACTCTTGTCTTTAAAGCTTCAACAGGAAATTTTTATTTTACAAATATCTATAATTTCTTTAAAATATTTTTCTTCACTGTTTCGATCAACCTTGCACACATGCAAACTGATGAATTGAAATGTTTTTCCTTTGTGAAGAACAACTCATCAATTAACCGACCGTTCACAGTAATGTTTATGTATGTATGGCATTCAAATATTTTTTTTTTATGTTCCAGGAGAGTACAGATTCAAATGTCCGATGAACATCTGCAATAAGGCTTTCCTAACATCGTACAGTCTGAAAATACATGTCAGAGCACATACAAAATCCAAACCTTTTGCATGCACAATGGGAGGATGTAGGAAGGCTTTTAATACACTTTACAGGTAAACTACTCTTGTTATTTAAAAAAATTGGGGTAGGTTTTTCGTAGTCCCAGACTTTTTTCTGCTCAACTTACTTTTTAGAGCACTTCAATGTCTAGACGACGACGCACAAATATCCTGTCCAACCTTTTCCGTTGCTGAATTATGACTAATTCTTTATTCGCACAGAGTGTATTTCAAGGTCCTTCTTCGACTTCCTCCCCCGCTCGTTGACGTAATGTACGATAACGTAAGTGCACTAACAGGTATAGGACACTATTTTCAAAATATGAACTCATTGCCAATTCTGGTGCGACTTTAGTATGGACGCCTTCTTAAAAACGGTTTTCATGTTAAAATGGTCAGACAAGAATCAATTTATGGGTCTGTAGTTTGTATTACAATCAGTCACTAAAAATTAATTAAAAATTGCATATTTATTTTATTTATTTATTTATTTTATTAAATAAATAATTAAATTAATTAATTGATTAAATAAATAAATAAAAATTGCATATATCTCAAAAACTTGTAAACATATCTTGTTTGAAATTTTCTTTGTTAAGTGCCACTTTTTTATTTTCTTCTGATATTTTAATCATAGGGTTGAAAAGTTACAGAGGCGACACACTAATGACGAATTTAGGAGCTCATGTCTACCACAATATTCTCCTAAAGAAAAAAGTCACATAAAGGGGTGTAATATATAGAGCTAGAATAGACCTAGAACCTTGCAAAAAATCTTTATAAATGAAATTTATAAATTAAATAATTATAATTCTCTATGGTATGGTTGTTAACTGACTTTATTGATGGTTTCAACAATTTGGAATAATTTGTACTAAAATCCAAAATGACAATTAGTTGCATCGAAAAACCTCATATTTTATCAACTAAATGGAGAAATGTGATCATAAGAAAACATAATTATTTCTTTGTATGGTAGCTCCATCTATTATTAAATAGCTTTACTAAGCACAGGCACCGCACCACCTTTAGAAACTTTTGTTACGTTTTTCAAAGATTTGTCATACAATAACCCACATGATGTGGTGCACAAAAAAATAAATGTATAAAAAGCCACCCCAAAAAAAAAGATTCGTAATTTCTCTACAAAATTCAATGGCAGTTGATATGAGACTTGAAATTTCACCAGGATCTAAGGAAAGATGACGGAAATATAAGCCAGTAACATTCTAACGAAGAAACAGACAATTGGACTCTGAATTTTTACCATTTGTTTCAGAAGCCTAAAAACAACAGCAGGGTAATATAAAAAATGGGCCAGTAAATCCTATTAAATATAAAAAAAGAAAACAAAATAATGATGACTGAACGGAAGATATTTTATACTAGATACATAACCTGCACTATTTCCAAATATTGCCTTTCCAAAATGTCTTTATATTTTGCTTCAACGATTCAATAGATGCAGCACATGTGCAGAATTAGGAATTAAACTTCTTCTCGCGTCAGAATGTTATTGTCATACGAACGTCAAATGTTAGTATAGTATAACGTAAGGACCTTTACAGAAAACGTCGTAGTAGCATAAATTAAGAGCATGGAGGAGATGGAGAGGTCGGTTAGCTCGTGCTACCCGCACGCGCGCGTGGCATTCGCCTCCCATTACTACCCCTCGCTCCCGCTCGGATGTATCTGCGTCATTCGCAGTCAACTCAGAGCGCACAAAGATCCATACATTATACTGTACCAACTAATCAACCAAACAGAGCCATAAGTTTGTCTAGATGTTCTTTATGTCTTGAGATATGAATATATAACAATATTGAAACATGAGATAATGTTTGATCTCCACTTAATGTTGTAGTATGATTTAGTATATTATGATTTTTACTATATTGACAGATTGAGAGCCCACCAACGTCTTCACAGTGGGGACACGTTCAACTGTCAGGCCGGTGGCTGTAACAAATTCTTCACAACACTCAGCGATTTAAAGAAACATATACGCACGCATACACAAGAGCGGCCTTACAAGTATGTATTATGTCTGATTTCTATTATAATTCCAATGAATGTTTAAACTACTTTGGTCCACAATTAGGATGAGAGCCTTGTGTGCGTGACGCACAATTGCGCTCAAAATGCATCGCACAGCAGGTACCTACCCAGGCGCGGGTCTTCCTTGAAAGCCAAAAAGCCATGCATACCTTAAATTTTCCTGCAATAATGATGAAAAACGCAAGAGTACAAGTGAGAGTGTTTGAATTTCCCGCGCGCTCATATAATACAATGGCGCGCTATTACTTACTGTTACTGACCTATCTTAATACCCTATCACCGGCCTCCCTCTCTTTCCCGATCACGACATACCGACGCCAACCGACACGTTGCGAACACGCCGTGAGCCAAGACAAATTCCTTACGGCTTTTATGTCTGTCTTCTTCTTACATGTAGTGACGAATGGCATCTATCCCTCTTACGTTTCGATCGTCATCGGTCAGACCTACTGGATTTCATACTCAAAATTAAGCCAGGCTTAACAAAAGTGAAATTCGTACGTAATTAGACTGCAGGCAGAACTTTGCGAATTCTGCGGCTAAACTAAGTTCATTATTGTTTTCAATTATTGTCTGTGTTCATTGTATTGCATTCATTGCGATTTGTTGTGTTTTATGTTTTAAAGTTGTATTAAAGTAACTGTGAATTAGGTGAAGTTAGAGTGTAAAATACAGTGTAAATAAAGTATATTTGTATAGTGTAGTGCAATGTAAATAAAATGGAAATATTGGAGGATTTCAATGGACTAAAAGAAATGTATTTCGCAGTCATTGCACAGTGACAAAGTAAGTAGGTAATTAAAATCATACAGAACTTAGGTATCTCTTGCATTATAAACCAATTAGCTTTTATAAACAATGATTTTTACAAACGAATCCACACATATTTACGTAATATTTCAGGTCTGGGTCAGGTTTATTTTATAATGAAATCATTGACGAGTTTATTATATATAAATTAGTATTTTTGATGTATTTAACTAAGGTAAAATCATTAGGTAAAATAATAGATATTTTAATAATAGAGATTTTTCATTTGTATAATAGGTTAGGTTAGGTTGGTACCTATTTTATTTTATTTTTTGTTTAGATATTCTCACAATTACCTTGCTTTGCTTTTAAATAAAAAAACTAGTTGTATTATCTTCACTCTTCACACAGCACACAACAAAAATACAAAATTACTATATAATCAAATCAAACATTTCATTTTAAGTAAACTTAAATAGCGCCATCTGCTACGTTATTACTAAACTAAAACAATATTACACTAGGTTACTAATAGGTTAGACTAGGTTAGTAATATTCCAACAGATGGCGTAAAAACGATAAATAAACGTGTCTTACTAATAAGTTAGACTAGGTTAGTAATATTCCAACAGATGGCGTAAAAACGATAAATAAACGAAAAAGTAAATAGGGGTCAATGATATTCTGAGCTTTGAAGATTCCATTTTACACTTCACATGTCGTGTTGGCGTAGCCATGTTCTGAACCCACCACACGCCACTGTACCTACCGTAGGTACCTAAAGCCTACACCGGATGTTTGAACGTTGTCCAAACTAATAGAGCATGTAGAGCTTACCGAATTAAACAAAAAGTTTGAAATGAGCAGATGGCGCAAACTAACGGTCGCCGGCAAAATCATACTTAAAATTAAATTTTTAATATTTTTTCTTTTTTTTTAGTTTTTGTTTAATTCGGCAAGCTTGTCTCGCTCTATAAGTTTGAACTACGTTCAGGCGAACACCAGGTATAAGATTACCATCATGTCATCTAGCTTAAAATTGAGACTTGTATTTACTTGTTAATGCAAAAGTAGAGTTAATTTGAAAAATCAAATCTACTCAAAGGAAACCATTTAGTTTAATACAAAGTAAAAATTTAGTTTTACGCACAATAGATGCATTACCTCTATAGATTCTAATGACTAAATATCTATGAACAATATAAACATGTTTTTATGATGCCGCCATTTTGTCACTAGTGCAACTACATGTTCGGTGACTAGAAATAATACAAGTGAGCTTGTTGTAGTTAAATTTAATAGATATTTCTGTGTAGGATAATTTAATGTAGTGTAAGTCAAAAATTTAAATTGAAAATATATTTCCAATTTTTTCTTTCAATCACAACCCGGATCTATTGATGCTTATTTTTTTTTCAACATTGAAGAAAGAATTATTTGTAAAATAAGCTGTATTTTAACAATCGACGCAACAAAGACTCTAATGTGTAATTTTTACGGGACACATTTTCGCACTCGACATTCTTACAAATTAATCACAAGTTCTTCCTATTCTTCAGGCCGTAATTTGATGAATAATGTCATTTTTTACTTAGTAAACTCCCTGTAGTGTAAAGCGGTAATAAGTCCTTATCTGTGTTTATATCTGCTTGTTTATTCTGCTGCAAGCCTACTACACTGCTTACTGACCTTTATTGTTTTCTTTTTCACAGATGTCGAACAGAAGGTTGCGGCAAGTCATTCACTGCTTCACATCATTTAAAAGCTCACGCGCGAACACACAGCGCCCGTTCTATCGTTAGTCAGACGCAAATGTTTCCAACTTCACAGATTACGAGGACACAGGCTGATACGCATCAGGTATATATTAAAAATACTAATTTACCTTTATACCCATATAAAATCTATACATTTCTCTTAAAATAACAAAAATTAAATCTGTAAATTTTTTAGTTATTTTTTTCCTAAAATTGATTAATGGAATATGCCTATTATGTCAACTGGACACATTTTTACTATTTGCATTATCTTAGACAAAATAAAGTCATAATAGTTTTTATTGATTCATGAGGATTACAATTTCATTTGATATAGTGACCTTCAATATTTTTTATTTAGATTTAGCTTTAGTTTTTTTTTACTATAGAAACGCAGTAAGCTCAATCGCCTAGATGCCGTCACAGGGACATTTTTAACGTCAGATGAACTTTCATAAAATATCTGGCAAATTCATAAATAGAAAACATTACACTTTGAGAGTGTATTAGAACCTTATACTAGAGCCTTATTCATTTTAATTTTAATGATGTTACAACTTTAAAATTTTGGTTCAGTCCTATTACGAAATATGTAACTGTTTATAGAAAGTTAAATTTTATTAATTTGATAATTATGATAACTGATTATTTAGTTGAAGTGTATACACTTTCTGGTTAAGTAATTCTACTACCTAGGCGTTTTACCAGTGCAATGTTTATCTATCGATCTATCTCCATAGACATATAAGTCGTTGCACTGAGAAAAATTGGAGACTATACTTATTAAAGCGTTACCATCACTTAGATCAAACTCATCTCAGAAACGCTGAACTGATTTCATATTGTTTTAGCAACTTGACAAGATTCTTCATGTTTAAAACTTGATCTTCTTCATGTTTATGGCCAGCATTATGACAAATGTAAAGTTGATCATAGCTTAGATAGAGAACACTAATGTGAAAGATTTGTTGTCCTTTAAAGTATATTTCATATTTTCAGGCGCCCAGTGAAAGATCAGTGCCTTGGGAGTCCCCTAAAAACTCAAAGCCAAAAGATGATCTGTTGAATTGGGACATTCTTCTAGAATCGTTCGGGAGAATCACCACTGAATCGAATTCAACCGATGGTAGCTTAGAAGATCTAAGAGTAAACCCACTCTCTGACACCGATCATGTCGACATAACTGAACTTTTGTTCGACAATGCAACAAACGACAGTGTTAAACTAAAAGAAACCAACAATTTAGCTGTGGAAAACTTTGATTTTAGCGGTTTAGACGTAGTTCCTTTGTCTCCGTTCGATACATCGAAAACGATAAAATGTAAAGAGTCGCCGACAGACCAACTAGACGACACCTGGGTGGATGTCACCGCTTTGCAAAATCTAAATAAAGCCAATGAAGGAAGATCTAAAGCTATGCAGTTGGCACTGGCGAACGAGGTAGAGATACACGCACCTTGGGTCGACGTTAGCGCTTTAGCGGCTTCTATATCAGAAACACCTGTCAGCATAAAAGAAAATGTGCCCGAAAACATTTTTACCGGCGCTACGTTCGTACCAACTCATATGCAGAGTTACATAGATCTCCCACAAACATCGTTCGAACTGGAAAGTCCTAGAATACTAGATATCGCTGACAAAGTCTTCAACGATAGCGAATTAGTCACAAATTTAGATAACAAACTCGATCCGGAGATCGAAAATCTTCTGAAAACCGACAACGCGAATGATAGATCTTTGAATACACCCCCTCCGAGTAAAGTTCAGCAAAATATCGAAATAAATCCAGCAAATTCTGTTTTATTTAATACAGATTTGAACCTTGAAGACACACTTTTGTTCAACAGCGAACCTTCATCTGATATGTATGTCGTAAGAACGGAAAACATATTCGGAAAGGAGATAGCCAAAAGAAATGCTTTACAACAGTTAGCGGCAGATTCGGGAATATGCAGCTGTAGTGAATGCCGTTGCGATCCCTCTGGCGGCGAATGTTGGAATTGCGGTGAAAAAGGCGACGATAAAACCGAGGAACAAAATGAGCAAAAGCCGAAAAGCAAAAGTTGCGGTGAAGATAAATGCTCTTGCGTAGATTGTAAATGCGACCATGCCGAGATGCGTTGCATGGTAGGTTGCGGTCGTGCCACCGACACTAATCACAACACCTTCCTCCATTACCACAGACGGCACAACAGTTCCACTCTAGAAGAACTGGGAGTGTTCACAGATGACAGTCCTACTGAAGATGTCGATATCTCATGTACATGCACGGTCAGTGCCTCGAAATGTACAGAAGACAAATCTAAACCCTGCTGCAAAGACAAACGAGAAACTTGCTGTGTCACCATCTGTTTAAAGAAACTCGACGCATTTAAAAAGTTTCTAATAGATAGGGAAGTTGTAAAGGCCTTGAAAAATGGCACGGAAATGAACGTCAACACATAGCATCTAGTCATTGGTTCCAATAATGCATTTACGATGTACAAAATTACAAGTATCATTTAAATTCATTTTATGTTTGTGTATGTGTTTTAAAGCGATCATTGTAGTACATATGAGCTTGGCATTATTAATTACTGTTTACATGTTTCAATTAGGTCAGTCGCGCATTTTATAATAAAATTAATGGACAAGCTTGTCTAAAATATTAGTAGCTGTACAGTATTACGGACGGATATTTGTCGTTGTGAAGTTATCTACAGAAGGCATCGCAGTAGTATAAAATTGAGGTCGGATAGCTCGTGTTGCTCGCGCGCGCGGCGTTCGCCTCCCACTACTGCCCCTCGCTGCCCGCGCGGATGTATCTGCGCATTGAGTCATTCACAGGCAAATCAGAGCAGCAAAAATCTGTCATACTGTACTATACAACATAATTGTCCTAAACCTGAAATCATATTTGAAAAGGATGGCCTACAATTTGTATGTCTTATAAATTTTTGTTTGTTTCTGTATATATGAGATATAAGTTGGAATCTTTTTGAATATATATAAATTCTTATTTGCTTAAAAGTTATGAATTCACAAGTTATATGGAAAAAGTAATTTGACCAATGTTTAAATTTGTAGTTTTTAATGGTAAAATCGTGTAATGCGGTTGCAGTGCTATTAACTGCTGTTTAATACATTTTCATACTAATCAGGGTAGTGCGCATCTGACCTAACATGGAGTTTAACAAATTGCCAAAAATAATGAGTCATTAATTAAGAAATTAAGATCCCAGTGCTTATTAAAAAATGGCTGTGTTTGCGTGCTTAATAATATTTAATATTCATATACAATTATTTATTAACTTAGTCACAAACATTTCGTACAAATTAACTGTTTAAGTGCCTTTAGTCAAGTGTGACGGTAACTTTAAAGTTGTCATTTCATCTAACACCAAAGTATAAGAGAATAATCCTAAATGTAATTTTATATGCCTTTCTGTGCCAAAAATATATTTTAACTTGATAATTATGTATAATGTAGACTAGAAAACATTGAAGCCTCTCATTTTCATGTTGGTTAGTGAACAATTAGTGCTGCGTGTCCATCGGCGTGCGGCTGACTCGAGCCGGTATAAAGCGAACTCGCCACAATGGTACATGTTCAGGCTAGCAAAGTACCATTTTTCTGTTAGCACGAAGATAATTATATACTTCAATAGAGTAAGTCCGACAAAATGTCGAACTTTGAATTGTATCATATTGCTTGACGATTCTAAGATTTAATAAGTTTGCGAATATTTGAGGTAGAATTAAATAAAATTGTATTAGATGATTTCATAACGTTAGAAACATGGTGCCGACAATTTTAGCGCCGCGCCTTTTGGCAACATAAATTTTATACGAAAACACGATTACCAATCTTCGCGAAAGCATGCGTTCGGGTGCCGTGTAACTAGACACGTTCGTGTGACAAGATGAGACAGTTATCGGAAAACATGATTAAAAGTGAGACAAAATTTTCATTCTCTTCGTCTCGAAACATACTCCGTTAGGAGCGGCGCGGCGCGTGAAAACGACGTTCATAACTAGACACGTTCGTGTGACAAGATGAGACAGTTATCGGAAAACATGATTAAAAGTGAGACAAAATTTTCATTCTCTTCGTCTCGAAACATACTCCGTTAGGAGCGGCGCGGCGCGTGAAAACGACGTTCATAACTAGACACGTTCGTGTGACAAGATGAGACAGTTATCGGAAAACATGATTAAAAGTGAGACAAAATTTTCATTCTCTTCGTCTCGAAACATACTCCGTTAGGAGCGGCGCGGCGCGTGAAAACGACGTTCATAACTCCATAATTTAAAATATTATTAAATTTAAAGCTCATAATAAAAAATAAGCTACTTACCAAAATTCTGTTGTAAATGATTCCCTCAAACTCGTTACATACATGCAAATTCCTCGAGCAATGTGAATAGATAAATTAATATGAAAAATATTGTCATATTCTAACTGCGATATGAAGGCGTGCAGCTTGCCATATACGTGTGATGCCATAAAAAAAATTATGGGTGTCGAATAATATTCACCTTGATAGTAAGGGTTGTGCCAAATTTTATGTGAGAACGGGAATGTTGTAGTGCAGAAAACTCACATTCGCCTTGTGTTCAGATCAGCCATATACACTCGCATAAAATAAATCGCCCAAAATTTTGATTTGATCAATTTGATTTTGAAAAATTTTGATGAGTCTTAAATAATTTTAGATTTAGAACTTTTATTTTAGCCATTAATTTTTTTAATTGGTTGTTTGTTTACCTATTGCATTATTAATTTATGAACGATAAATTGTTAACATTTTGCGCGTCAATGAAAAAGAAAAGAAAACACTTTAAAAATGGACGATTAGTTTTGTCCATGAGTATAGTTTGACGTTCGTTTTTTTTTTATTATTTAATATATTAATTTAATGTATGACAATAGCAAAAAATGTGAGAAATAATAAATATGTTTGGCATAGAAAGTCATTTTATAAATAATGCTCAAAAGCAATAATGTTGTATTTTTCGTTTTCATACTGTGCCTTATTTTTGAAATAATTAACATCATAATATTTATTATAGTGGTAAGAAGCAATATATTTTATTTATATTTTTGTATAAAAAAAAAGGTGCTAATATATTATACTGTACTTTATAGTATATACAATTGTGTTAAATGTTACTTAATGTGAAATATGTACATGCAACGCAATAATCATGTCATAAAAATCTAGTCCATTGTAATGATTATACATTATTTTTTATGTTTGATGTATTTTTCTTTTTATTTTACTTCCACAATTGTAATTGAGATCTAATAAGATTGGAATTTCGAGGTGAAAGAAACGATGGATAAACATCTCTTCATATGGCCAGTCAGGCTGTTTAGATTTTAGCAGGGAAAGGCTATGTTATCTATCTGGGAAGTAAATATATTTATCTATATTCTCAATTTTCATCTGGATTGTCTGTAATGGAAGAAAAATATTCCAGTAAGTACTTAGCTTAAATTATAGATGTGTTCCCATAGATATACCTAAGGGGAAATCACATAAAACTCTGCGAATTGGAGAGCGACGTAACTTGTGACAGAGTAAAAAATGTCACGCCACATACTACGAACAAAACAACTAATGTCATTTTCCTCGCGCAGTTGCCGATAGTTAAACACTCGTCGCACCGCGGCGCTTCGTGGTGAGACAAGCGAATGACATGCTTGTAATTCTCGTTCGTCATCAGTCCGTGTCTCTCCACTGCAGCATATAGGCCTCTCCCAAAGCTCGCCAACACACGGTTCTCCGCCTTTCGTATCCAACTGCCCCCGGTATAGGTCCCTGTCCACCTGGTCGAGGGGCGTCCAATGCTTCGCTTCCCGGTACGTGGCCTCCACTCAGAACTTGCTCATTGCCCCGTGATTTCAATTGCGTCCGCAATCTCTTCGCGTTCGGCTATGAAACGTCCCCGAAAGCCAATGGCTATTTTTTTCTTTTACCTACCTAGTACAGTTTTACTGAAATTGTGAGGGCGGTACTGACTTTTATGGGATCTAATAACTAGCAAAGAAGACATTATCTATGGAGTTTCATTTTTACTAATAAAAGTATGAATTGACTAGAAGGCCTCTTCTGCGTTTTCAGTCCACGTGCCGGTTGTCACCCCCTCGATATTGCGTTCGACATTTTCGATACTGTGAAGTGACATGACTATTAAAACCAAACTCTGCTATCAAATCTACTTCTGATTTTACGCTGGTATCCAAATAAACGTAATAATCCGTTTGCACCTTTGCCCCCTATATGTAAATATTCCGGACATAAAATTAAACTCATCGGACATCTCTACGAAAGGCAATCATCCCCTTACACGTATTGCCAACTGACACGAATAGCCATTCTAAAATACGGCTGGATAGACGCGCCGAAACGGCAGAGCTGCGTCGGCTGTACAATTAATACACTTCTAGGCGGGCCGCGTACAAGTTTGTGCCAAACTTCTAGTTCGTTCTGAAGTCGCAGCGAGTAGCGTCGAAAAATGGACACCTATAGAGGGTCGAGATTGAACTCACACAGCTTAAGAGCAGAGCTTAAGGCCGGTTTAATCTCTTTGTCGTAAATAATATACCGCTAGTTCGGCTGGACGTAGTTCAGACTTATAGAGCATGTAAAGCTAACCAAACCAAAGTTTTAAGTAAGCAGATGGCGCAAACTAACGGTTACCAAGAAAAACGTGTTTAAGATTTTATTTTACTTGGGTATCTTTTTTAATTTTTCGTTTACTTTAATTTCGGTAAGCTCTACACGATCTATGTTTGAATGCAGAACACCCGGCATAGGCATATCTAACTGGTTTCTCAGGAACGACTGTAGTAAGTTTGTTAAATTTTGTATTTAGATGATGATTTACTTAAGTTGATTTTCAGTCCATTCCATCAGGCGGCCATTATACCCTACTTCAGGGGCTTAGGTCTCCCCCAGGGTAAGGAGGTTTAGAGCTTAATCCACCACGCTGCTCCAATGCGGGTTGGTGTATTGTAACGACCACCATCTATTGACAGCAACCGGGACCGACTGCTTAACGAGCTATCCGAGACACGGAGTCAGTGATAGTTCAGTTATATGTACTTAACTTAGAATAACTAATTGGTACACGCCCGGCTTCAAAACACGGCCTTCTAAACAAGAAGCCTGCTCGCTACCACTCGGCTATCACGACATTATTATTTAGATTAATATATAATTAATAAAACTATGTAAACTAAATTTTCCAATGACATCTTATACAAATTTAAAGTACATGTTTTACTAAGTATGATATTAGTTAGCTATTCAACAACAGATGGGATTGATTTTTCAGAATCGCCTCTAATGATTTTGATGAAATGTATACAAATATTTTTCACAGGGGAGAATCAGATCCGCGATCTTCAGTTCTTCAGTTAGGGTCTCTAGCTATTTGGCTAATCGTTCAGTCAAATGGGTGTGAAAATTAAGTTTTTAATCAGGTTGTCTTATAAGATAGTTCAAATAAATAGACATCTACTACCTAAATGTTTATTAGACACTATATAAATAGGTATACACGTCTGTAAGTTATCACTTATTATCTAGTTTAATAAGATGCTGAGATGCAATAATTGGAGTATTTCATCTTGATCCATATAATCTTCACATACACATTTCAAGTCATCAGACTTCAAGGGATGTTCTCATCATACTTATATTTGATTCAAGATTACAGCTAACACAAACAATCATTTTTAGACCAAACATAATTTTGAGACATACCTACAGGTCTGGCCAAATATCTTGATCACTCTGGAATTGACGCGGGTGCGGACACAGTTGTAGTGTGGACAGCGCGTGCGTATGAAGTCGGCCTACCGATATACATTTTAGCTATGGCGACGCTACTCACATCCACTTCAGAGCAATCAAGAAGTTTAGCTCCTGTACTCTTAAATATGTATGTGAAATAGCAAATGAATGTAAACAAACAGTAGTCTGCTAGATGCCTAAAAATAAAAATTACCCATAAGTTTAATCTCAATATTCAGTAACAAAATACTTCTAAAGCTAAACTGTCCCATTTAAAACTTAACTCAGAGACACACACAGAGCAGCCATGTAGGCATTGTTTTAAATGGGCAGATTATGGATATTTAGGGAGAACACTAGCTAAAAAATTCACATAATGAGACCTTAAACCACAAAATGGATTAAGCCAACACAGTTACAATTAAGTTCATGACAAGATTTCCTTTACATCAATTTTGTAAATCTAAAATACTATTATTACCACTACAAAACTAAATAAAAAATATTTTTAGACATGGTTGTCCTCATTATACCCTTTTTAAATTTATTATATCAAAGTTACTTCAAAAAAGTTATGTTCCAACTTAGCTGTAGGTGTATGATCTGCCTTGTTATTAATATATCTAAGTTTAATTCCAAATTTTTTTTGTAGTTTTTAAATTTCGATACATTTTATACTGTAAAAATTAAATACAAAATCCATGAATCATCTATGCAATCATTCATAATAATGTAATTTTAGTATTGCCTCTCTTAAAGCTAAAACTGACTAGGATACCTGAAGGTGTCAGTGAACCAACCAACTAAATGTGCAAGTTTCTCAGTCAAGATATCTGCTGCTTACGATAAAAACACGTTTCTGATGATTCATATTATTTTCTCTGACCATTATTCCTATTTACGTATACTCCCTGTTTCGAAAAATTTATTAGGTAATTTAAATTTGTCCAGATGTTTGGTAGCACATAAAAATTTAAATTAAAGCAAAAACGTAAATATGATTTTAAACAATTTTAAAAAGTTTCTCTCTCGAATACATCACAGATTATAACTATGGATGTACTGTACATAGAGATTGCACATCAGGACCACAAACATGTAAGCGAAATAATATATGTCACAAACTAAAAATATGACACTTGATATTTTGACATAGCAGTGTAAAGTAGAATTTAGTGTGGCATACCTACAAGTAAAACTGTTATTAGAAAAATAAATAGATTCTGAAATTACATTTCATAAGTATTTTAACAAAATGTTCAAAACAATGATGATATTTGGTCTGTCTAATCTCTGATGCTGTCATTTTGTTTGGATTTCCCATAGTTTGAAAGTATGTGACACACCATCTTGACCAATTTGCCATCTAAGACTAGAGCATAATTAAGTTACTTAAATAGGGACATAATTACAATTATTAACCAGGGAAAATTTAACTTAATCTTTTAATAACTGTTACATGGATTTTCTCATTTAATCTCTTTAAATTTTTGAACATATATTCAAGAACCTTTTGACATTCCTTTATCACTCTAAGGTTCCCAGACTTTCTAGAAAGGAGCTTATTTTTTAATTTTTTTACTTATTTATTTCAGTAATAAAAATCGGTTGACTCTGCAGACCATCCCTGAAACTTCCCGCTATTTTTGAGTTCAAAGCGCTCGAAAAATAAAAAGCTATTTAGCTTTTTGTGGTTTTTGAGCTCATAATATTCATTTTCCGAGCTGTCCAAACCCAAAAACAGAATTTATTCCTATAAATTTACAGTTCTTCAAGCTCAGGAACCTGGGACATATCAAAGAAAATGTTATTTTGAAAATATTTGAACTGCGATGTCTTTTGAATGCTTCGTTTGATTTTAATGTAGTTTACGGCATTCTATGCAATTTTGTAAGCACAAAACTTTTGTGTAAAGTCAAAAATTGGTCGTAAAAAACATGTTATGGGAAATTTGTGAACTGCGATATCTTTTGAATGGGTCGTTCGATTTTGATATTTTTGGTGGCACTCAACGCAGTTTTATATGTACAAAAAACGTAAAAGGTTTCAAGTAGATCGGTTGGAAAATCTCAGTTATTTAAAAAAACGTTATTTTTTTTAAATATTTTGAATATTTTTGAAACAGCTTGACCGATTGACTTCAAAATGTAATCAGATCTAAGTCTCGATGAACCCTTTCAAACGCCGTATCGCGGGTCTTAATCGGTCGATCCGTTCTCAAGATATCGTACGACAAAAAAAAAGTTACATACACACACAAACATACGGACGTCTAGATGAAAATGGTTAGAATGGCTTCCCAGGACCTCAAAATGTGGAGATCTGATGAAAACTTGATTTTCGAAAATCGGACCCCAATCAATAACTTCCCTTGGATAGCGGGAAGTTAAAAACATTCAGATCTAGACCAAACAAATAAGTGCGTAGGCACCTTAACAATATTTTGAAATGAATTTTTTTATTGTATGTTGCTATAAAATCAAACAAATTGAGCATTCCCAAATTTTGAAATTAGTCTGTTTATTTTATTTTGAAAGAATAAGCAATTTTAAGAAACTACTTTGATAAAAAAAAATTTATATCGCCCTTTACTTATGTAGATATATTATATTGAAACTATTACTATTGACAGTTCTGAGACTGACATTGTTTTTATAAATATGTAACGCCAATGACTTAGCTTATAATTCCACCGAGTACCATCACACTATAAGAATTATCTATATAATATATCTACGTACACTGACCTAAAAAAAATTTTTTTCAAATTTGTTTTATAAACTTTTGAAAAAAAAAATATAACAGACTTTAATTAAAAAATTTGGAAATGGTCAATTGTGCTCCTTTATACCAAGGTATTGTAGTCATGTTGAAAACTTTTTTTTTCTATAGGAAAAAAATAATTATTCCACTTAATTTGAGCTGTCATAAAACACCTAACAATACTTATAATAAAATTTTTTTAATACATTTTATCTTGAACTACTCATTTTAGCATACTAATGTGTGGACCATGAATGTAGCTAACGTCTTTTCTTTTTGTCATGACGTCTTGCTCGAGCCATGGTCGCACGGTGGCCGGGGGATGATTGTTCTGAACTGCATTCATCACTATCAGTGCATATCTGTAACATAGATATTGTTTAATAACTTTCAAAGAAATTTATAAACAACAATATTTTTGCAGTGTTTTTGTTAATAGATGTGAATAACAATGAAAACTTTTATTGCAAATAACCACTAAGTATTAGCTAAATATCGTCTGGTTTCATAATTAAAATTTTACTTATGTTTTTAATTATTGTGGTTGGATTCCTGCAGCTCAAAAGACTGTTGTAAAACCGTTTCTGAACCTCTTAAACACTGATTTGTTAAAACTGTGCCATAATAACGAGACATAGTAATTAAAACGTTTAAAATAAGTATCAACAGTTAATAATAGAGCTGTGAATTTCGCCTTTACATCAAATAATTTGATGTTTTAAAATCATGAAATATAAAATAAAAATGTATGCGGCACCTTATCATAAGGATGATGATCGCTTTGTTCATCAGATAAAGTAACGCAGGCGAGTATACAAATCAACTGAAAAGCTGCTCCGATATATAATCCATATCTTATCACTGTGCTCATTAGGTCTTCGGCAAATATTTCGTTGGGTATCATTTTATCTATGTTTGAGACAACCAACTTTGATTTTGATGAACGCTAACGCACACTGACATTCAGACGTCACTGACACAGCTGACACTGCATTTACTAGTCTGCAGTGTTGCCAGGTTTTAAAATGAAAATATACTACATGGATAGATTAAAAAATACTACAAAGTATTTTTATTCAGATGAAAAAAATTAATTAATATTACCTTTAATTCTTCGGTTCTACTTATTTAGCAATTAGGAAGTTCTTCTACTTTCGCAACACTTGCAAAACGACCTCACTAGACTACTCAAATGACCTCAATCACTTTTCATTGGCAGTATTTCGTATTTTGTTAGTAACTGTACAAAAATTTTAATGGTGACATTACAGTCCTTTTATATTAAATGATGTAACCACATAATTTAGTAGGATTACAAACACGAAACCGTCTGTCTATGAGAAATGATTGAGATCATTTGCTTAGCCTAGCTGAGTGCTGACAATTAGGCCATTTAAAAAAAAATTGTGGCTTATGGACGTCTGTCAGGTCGTATCGGCATCTAACCCGGCACCAGATAGTAGAATGGAGTAAGCAAGTCAGTCCGAAATGCGGGCCTAAAAAGAAAGAGACGGAGAATAAGAGTACCTTTATTTATACTATGGTAATTACAGTTATTTTCCATTATTTTTCTCCCATGCCCAACCAATACCTAACCGTTACATACAGGGCTTTATGGAGCTTGCCTATTCTAATTATATTATTTCTATACGTGCCGGAGTTTGCGTTGCTAACAAAAAATGTTCAGATGCATCTTGAATAGTCATTTGTTTTTTTTGTGTATTTATTTGCATGTCGTACATTAAGTGCATTTTTTCTTTGATTTGATAATTTTTAGTGTAAAACCTAAACAGGTGGCCGAACTTAAGTGTTTTTATACTTTTTATATTCCTTACATAAGAAATACTACGAATATACTACAATTTAAAATTTACCAGCAATCTCAAAATTTAAGCAAACAATACTACGGTAGTATGAAAACTTAAAACTTTTAGTATTAAAATTTGAAATTACATAATGTTTAAATAAAGATTAATACATAAAAATAAATTTAAGAACTAATTAACAATATTTACAATATTTACAACATAAAAATATCGTCCAGGTTGGTCCCATGTGGCATCGATCCCATTACGCTTGCACTGTTTCCGCGCTGCACAGCGATGCTCAGTTGCTGTGCGAAATAGGCACCCGCTCTGGGATCGCCAGCAGTGCTGACCAGACGGGTGGACAAATCTTTTACGAATTTTTTCGTATCAGACGACCACGGACCGAGTGTCTCTACTGCAAACGCCGCAAACTCGTAGTGAGGAATCAACCCCGAGTATTTGCGACGTTTACATAATTGGGCCTGGTCGGCCGCCGCGCCAGTACTCTGGGCCGTGGCCCGGACATGGGACGGAGCCAGAGTATCCACACATGTGGCATCCCAAATCAAAGCACGGCCCAGGCACCAAGGCACCAACGTTGCTCCGTCGGGTCTCTTGCCATCGTCCCTGAACAAACCTTTCGGCTCTAAAGATGAGGGGATAGATGCTGTCACAAGAGCCCGGTGGATCAAGTCATTAATGGCTCCGTGGCGGTAGATACGACCAGCGCTTTTGAGACACGAAAGTCCGTGGCGACCCAGCCGGTCCACACCACGGCCACATGGGCATTGATGAGGCTCGCACACTTCTGCGCCTAACCGCAAACACACAGCGATGCGCAGTGAAACGGGATCCAAAATTGTACCGATGTTTTTGGATGGGAGTGCGTGTAGCCAGTGACCCGATTCCTTTTCAGACACAGCAAGAAGTCTCGCTCGATCAGCATCGTCAGGGGACCGGTCGATGAGATCGGCATATACGGCTTTGACTGCTGGTAGGTCCCACGAATTTTGTGTACCTACCTCGCTAGGCATCTTTTCCCCGGGGAAAGCCGCAATCCAAACTGTCCGAGCCTCCGCCAAGCCAGTCACCTCAACATCGGCTAGGCGTGGTATATTTAAGATCCTGCCGATGAGGGTAGCCGTGCTATAAGTGGAGGATAGGAAAGCCGGGAGTGCTACACTTGCCGAAGAGCGGATACCCAAACCACCAAATTTAATTGGCAATGTTGCTTGTCTCCATGAGCAATCATCAAATTTTAAATTTAAAATTTTGCTGACTGTATATCTTATTGTGTTGTCAACCTGTGCAGTAACCAAAGGGAATTTCCATAGAGAGCAACAGCGAAGCAAGTACAGAAACTGTGGAGTAAATAGGCAGAGCCGCAGAATATATAATGCCATGTGTGGCTTAATCTTAAAAAGCCGTTCACACGAATTACCAAAAAGTTCTAATTTTTTATTTACTATGGGTGGGAGAGCGTCGTCAAATATTGGTGCGCCGAGAAGAGTTAGGTTTGATCTGGTGAGAACGATGATATTTGGAGTGATAACATTGAATTTATTCAAAATTTCTGAACGATTACTAATGTGTACTGTATCCGGAATGTATATCACTTGTTAAAATTTAATGTCAGACCGATATCTGAAAAACGATGTATGATTATCTCAAGGTCATCCAGTACTGTCGTCGCTCTTCCACTCAGGGAGCCATCATCAAGGAACCACAAATTAAATTTTGAATTTAAACTGCGAATGATCGGGTTAATAGCCAAACTGAAAATGACCGGGCCGAGCGGGTCTCCTTGCTGGCAGCCTACAGCTGAAGTAATTTCGTTATCTCCAAATAATAATTTTGATGGAGTGCCATAACATTGCCAAACATAATCAAATATTTTTGGTATTTCATTTCGAATTTCTTTCAATAAGGCACCCCTGTCAACTGAATTAAACGCATTTTCAACATCAATTTTTATGAATACCTCGTAATCCAAATAATTGACTAAAAAAGAACGCGCCGCATGCACCGCCGCCTCGCAACCACCTTTGGAACCGAAACCGAGCTGCCGTGGCTCAAACTTATTTGTAAGTTTTTCATGTAAAACTCGGCAACATAATTTTGATGCCAAACGACGGAAGGTACTATCGACGGCGATTGGACGGACACCGCCGTCCTTCTTAGATAGAGCCACGAGGTTCGCTCCGTAGAGGATGGGGGTGATCTCTTCAACTACCCGTCCTGCCAACATAATATTCACTAAATTAGTAAGTTCAGTAAGAAGAGAACGCCCCGCATCCCCCACTAAAGGACCCGTAAGGTCTTTTAAATGTTGAGGGGTTAAACCGTCCAAGCCGCCGGCTGATCCATTGGGGAAGGAACGTATACTGTTTATCACAGCTTCATCGTCCACATTGAGGTTTTTTGGAAGTTCAGATTTAGGCAATTTTGTGAGGAGTGCAGAGGCGGGTGGCTGCGGGTGTTTGTCGCGTAGGGCTGCGAGTGTCTCAGCAGAGTCCGTGGCCATGGAGTCGCTTGAAAATAAAAGTTTACTAGCTCCTTTTACATTGCCGTCCGACAGCTTGTTTTCTATTGTTTTCAAAATGTTATGATTATTACGGGTTTTCGGAGTAATAATATCTGGGATCATGTTATCTAATATGTTTTGTTTTATTATTGTGGTTAATGGCTTGTGTCTATTGTCGGCTATATGGAGGGTACGGTATGAAAATGTGAGTAGGTTTTCCCATGTAGATACTGTGTTTTCAGCGACCACCCTAGCCACACACTCGGCAAGGCTACGTGCCACTGATACCCGGGCTCCTCTTGGGATCCTCCTTATGATTTTGATGTCCCGTTTCATGTGTGCAAGCCGCATCGAAAATGGCGTGCCCGTGCATAATGCCCCATCGATCGTGTGGTCAGTATCGTTTTGAGGTGGTGCGGTTATTGGCCCGGGGCCTACGGCGGCGGTTCTTCGTATGTGGCGGCGGCCGTTGTGAATTGCAAGTCCACGAGCACCCCTGTACTCCTTACCATCAGCACAGATAGGACATTCAAGCAGCGTAGTTTTCTCCGCGATGGAGCTGGAACCGCAACTTGAATCCATTACCAACTCAGCCTCGCATCTGCTTGATCATGATCGTAAATAGCGCTTGCTAGTTTACTTCCAATATCATTGCTTGCCAAGTATTGGCCGTTTCTGAAGTCGGAAGACGGTTCAGCGGTTTCGTTGCCTAGGGACGTCAAACCACTTGTGTTGAATGATGCACCGAAACTAGGTGGTTGCCAACAGGTTTCTTGTATAATTACTACAAAACCGAAGCGTCACCAACAGGGAACGCGCACGGCGGCAATGTGTTCCAGACGTAGGTGAACGGAGAAGGACCAGCCAACTGTTGTATGTTGCCTAATGCTTGTCTAGGATCTGACAAAACAGCACTGTCTTGGTTTGAGCTCGTAAAACAAGATGTCTTCAAATTTTTCTTGTTGTCCTCAGATTCTCAAAGGATTTGATCTAGGCTGCTGTTTGTTGATTTCACAGCAAACAAATCAGTATTGTCTTGGAGTATGTACTTTCTCAAAATTCCAATATTGCTCTTTTTGAGCTGCTACTTGCGCGTGGACCGCCTGCGATCCGGCAGCCAGTGCTACTAGGGACTAATGCATACGGCGTATGCCGAGGATTAGTTCTTGTTCAGAAAGTAGCCTCGGCGTGGCCTGCATCCGCTTATCAGCTACATCTATTTGTCTACTAAACATAATCGGCTGCTATTCCAAACCATCTTGCTCGACATAATCCGGCGGTGCAGGGCTTTCTAATTCGGAACCAGTGACATCTCTAGCAGGTTACTCAGCAGCCAAAAGCGCGTCGGCAGCGGATGTGCGTAGACGGCTTTTTCAGATGATATTTAAGTTTGATTACATTCTATATTTCGTCACTGAGAAATTTTATTTCCGCCTTTGTAACTTTATATAGTAAATAAATATTCAGAGAAAATTTTTTTCCGACTTGTCAGTTTGACATTTTTTTGAAGATTATTATTATTAATTTATTCAGTCTCTACTTAAGCGACTTTCTGTCTTAATACGTCCAGTCTCTAAGACCACGATCGTGGTCCATAACAATTAAAAATCAATTGTGTCTGGAATCTCCGTACTCGAAGCATTAAGTTGTTACGTAATAATTAACAGCATCTTATAGTGACGCATATCAATATTAAAATTCTTTAATGTTTTATATATATATATTTTAAGACTTGGCCATCGCACTAAATAATTGAATTTACATGTGTTTTCAGGCGATTGAATTTACACGTGTTTTCAGGCGATGGCCAAGTCTCAATATATTTATATAAGCATATCAATATTAAAATTCTTTAATGTTTTATATAAATATATTTTAAGACTTGGCCATCGCACTAAATAATTGAATTTACATGTGTTTTCAGGCGATTGAATTTACACGTGTTTTCAGGCGATGGCCAAGTCTCAATATATTTATATAAAACATTAAAGAATTTTAATATTGATATGCGTCACTATAAGATGCTGTTAATTATTACGTAACAACTTAATGCTTCGAGTACGGAGATTCCAGACACAATTGATTTTCAATTGTTATGGACCACGATCGTGGTCTTAGAGACTGGACGTATTAAGACAGAAAGTCGCTTAAGTAGAGACTGAATAAATTAATAACCGACTTGGTATTACATGGATCTCACAACTTTTTACCGCAGAACAACTGAGTTGCGAGACTTGGTTTTTTTGACAAGTTTTGTTTTTGATGGGATCTCATTTCTTTTTGTATTTTGTAGATAATCACTGTCGTAATAAAACATCGTTACGAATAAAGCCAATATTGAAAAATTTAACTGAAGACTTGGCTGTATGGGCAATATTCTTTGCGGTCTTTTCTAGATTTTTTAGTTTTTCCTTGATTCATACACCAAACACTACTTATATTCCAAATTTGAAGCTTCTAGGTCTGCTAGAAAGCCTTAGAATTTTGATGATCGGTGAGTCAGTGAGTGACAAAATTAAGAAATTTGACCCGTTATAATTTCTTAAAAATACTGGTTCAAATTGAATGAAAACGTGTAATATGCTTATATAATATGCCTGCATGGTTACTGCAAATTTCAGTCTTCTAGTTTTATCCACAACGAAGTTACAGGGGGTCGAAAATGGTCTGAATTGCTTCGAGAAAAGGATGGTACGGCCGTGACGCTTTTTTGCTCGACTTGGTGGGGGCACGGCCGTGCCCCCAGATATTCACTAAAAAAATATTTTTTAACAACAATTTTTTTCAAAAGTGAAGGGGAATACTATAAAGGTATTGACCGCTTATACTAAAGTCCAAATCAGTAACCCCAATGTCGCAACATTTTCCGATCATTTTTCATCGTCATTTATTTTTATTGAAAAACAATGTTTCTGCTAGCTCAGTACACGTGCCATCGTACGACCCAAATACTTTGGACTCTCGAATGACACCAAACGTTTTCTGATTGGACAAAACACAAAATTGTCAAAACACGTCAGGCTAATTAAAGAACGAAACGCAAGTTCATAAAACGTATAAAATACCTAGCAACAACCTGAATCCTCACCAGTAGAAAGACCACCGCACTCAGGTACGCAAGTCCTTGTCCAGACTTATGTTCTATAATATTCTAAATAGTTTTTGCACAAAGTTTATTAAATTTCTTTTAGTAAATTCATTTTTGTTTTACTACAATATGTACTGGTCGGCGAGACGCGGCTGAGGACACGACAACCTTCCGTTCCCTTCTTTGTACAAGTAATAGAGTCAGACAGATGTCAACTTTTCTAGGAAGTACAACCTCTTTCCTTTCTTACCCCTATACATCCTTTAATTATTACACGAGAAACAAATGGTATTTTTTTACGCTTTACCAGAAATGGAGAGAAAATGGAACAAATTTTTTATTAACTTCAGAATGTCTGTCAGTAGGTACCATTGATGAGTTACATAATGTATTGAAACCTGGCATAATACGACAAAATACCCAACAACGCCTATGTACTTCATTATTGACGACAAATTTTATGCATAATTCAGTCCACGCGTGACGCTTTTCGATCCTGTTGCTGTAATTCTGATTTCTTGAATCCCATATGACACACAGGTAGTGATTGAATTGACGTTATGAACAAATCAGTATCCAAAGTAATTTTAATATTGCGAGACTTCCGACTGGCAAGACGACATAAGGGCTCAATGTGAAAACCACACGCGCCGCAAACGGCGCTTTTTGCGGCGGGGACACGTCGCTGCCCGCTGCACAAATCAGCGGCGCCGCTGATATAAAAAACGCCAATGTGCAAATATATGGGTTTTTATGAACAAATCTCTGCACACTTGAGTCGCGCCACTAAAAAACGCCAATGTGTAACGGGTCCTATAGTTTTGAATGCAGCCGTTAATTCAATTACGGCCGATGTCCCTGACGCCATAGCAATAACTGAATCCTAGATAAAGTACTTACGTAAAAACGAAAATGATAAAAACATTAATTTACGTCTGTTTAAAATGCAGTTCCACTATCATGAACAATACACGTGTGAAAACGCAACAGAAGTTTTGGTGTTAACGTTTGTTTAGCTTCCAATAATTTCCTTTGATGTGTAGAAAAACCAGCAGCCACAGGATAATATGGCGTCTATCGTCTCACAGAGTGATTAATTCGTAAAGCAAGCCGATAATGGCATCTTATAACTGCATTTATCACGAAAACCTGTTTGGCAGGTCTATACGTAGCTTATCATGTTATTGTCAAAAAAGAATCTCACACAACCTGTAGCAAACCTTTTTTCACGTGCATGGTTTAGATTACATTTTTATTATGAAACCGATTCTTGTCGCGCGTTTTCATTCTATTTACATCTAAAAATATTCACTCTATATATTTGTATTAGAAAATTAAAGATACAGTACTTAACAGTTTGTACACAAACTTCGTGTACACTGTAGTGTTTTGCAAAACAAAAATTTTAAAGATAAAGGATTACCACCACGACTAAAAGTACTGTCCAAATTCTAAAATCTACTAAAAAATGTTTATATTTTTTTTCTACCAATAAAGTTGTTTAAAAAGCTTTAATTTACCAAAAAAGTAGGAATCTACTGCATTGGCCAATTTGCTTTTTTTAAGTCTCATTTATTCATTGAAAAGGAAAAGGAATACACTATACTTCCTTGTCCCTTAATTACAATAAAAATAAATTTTAAGAAGCCGAAAACCAAGTCTGACGTATGAAATAAAAAGAAGAAACTTTACCTACTAATGATACAATATTAGACGAAGGACGACTTATGTTTGGGTAGGTACCTAGTATATTTCTTTTCCTGTACCTACTTAAAATTTTCTAATCATTCATCGCCTTCTAATGAAATGTAATTTGCGTAAACTTTTAATTGGCTTTATAGATGTATATTCAAAGACAGTCTCGATTGTTTAGCTGTAAGTTTACTTCGAATAAATAAAATAAATAAAATAAATAAAATTAAATAAAATTAAATAAAAATGTAAATGCTTTTTCATTTTTCATTAGTTTTTGAACTGAGCACGGTAGGTATATATCATTTCTTTATAAATGGCCAATCTGGTTCATTAAAAAAAATAAAATCTTATTGTAATACCTACTCATATTGAGCCAAGGAGCCATGGCAATATTTTAACTTGGTCAATTTCCCTGTATCATTTTCCTTTAGTTTGAAGAGTTTCTTCCCAACGTGACATCAATTTATATTTGATAACTAATTTTCTTAATACCTACTAAATGAATTTCTAAATCAATGTACCTACCTACCTACTACTGATACAGCCCTGTGACAGATGGACGGACAGACGCTCGAACAGCGGACGCTTTAGTTCCAATCAAGCTTTATGGCGGATCCTAACATGTCGCGTGGCAGTAACCAGTTTTAGGTGTAGCGGGACGCAGTGGAGCGAGAGGTATATGACTGTACCTGCCAAGAACGCATAGAGCTTTGTATTCCGATCCGCCATAAAGTTTGAAGCGAACTATAATAGGGGTAATAGGGTTCCCGTTGGTACCCTTTGGGTATGGAACCCTAAAAAACAGTTTTTCAACCAATTGCTTTTAGTAAGTAGCCTTTAACACGTAAAAAGAATTTATGACAGTGTAGGTAGGTATTGTATGTTGATACCTACGAAATTTTGAAAATTTGAAATCTTAGTAGTTAAGTACTTTTTTAAATTTAAAAAATGCTACCTATATTACCAAATTACATCTGAGAGAAGCGGGGGTAGACAGCTAGTAAATTTTAAAACATATTTTCTATAGCTCAATGTCTATTTAATAATATGAATTTAGTTAGGGGAAGTTTTGGGGCATGCGCGGTGGTTTCTATAGCGAAAAAGTTCGTCCTTCGAAATCTCACCCTCAGTGGCCTCACCTCAGTCAGTTGTGATTCTGCTCTGCACAAGTGAGCGTTATATAACATGGATTTCTAAGTGATGAGAACTTTTACGAAGGCTAAAATAATTAAACCATTATTTAATTTGTTTGATATTAATTAAGAAACGTTAATGATTTTTGTTAACTGCATGGTTTCGAATCGTGATAAAAATTAAATAAAACAAAACAGGTGAAAATGTAATTTTAAGCTCATATAGCAGTTATGGAAACTGCTCAACAAGTTTCAAAGATTAAGTTTTTCATTAATGTAAACTTCATAAATGGATGTGCAATTCTACATATATGTACTCATAATACAATGCCAAGTGTCGTTACATATAAAGGGACAAAACACCGGAAAAAGTAAGTTACAAAGTTTAATTGAGTAAATTTAAAATTTATGTCCTAAACTCACATGATAAACTATTAAAATGTCGTGAAAGTAAAAGATAGTTACATGTACTTTTTAGGCACTCCCCATCGAATAGATGACAAAATACAAATAAAAGCCGCCATTAAACTTATGAAAGATCCGAAAAGTAACAAAGAGACTTTGGATTTTTTGAAAAAAACTGAAAACAAAGATTATTTCTTGGCACCAGTTTTCCCTCCTAATGAGGATAATGAAGAAGATGATGAAAACGAAGATAATAGTTATTTAGATTATGAATATGATACAAAAGATAATTACAAAGATTCCCCAGAACATTCTACTAACAAACCAGAAAGTTCTCAAGATGGTTTCGGCGATAAATTGCCATTGCACACAGCTAAAGACAACTTGCCGATGTTTCTTTTGGAGCCAGAAAACACTTATGTTGTTAAGAATAAACCAGCCATTTTGAAATGTAGGGCAGCTAATGCTTTAGAGGTCAGATTTAATTTTATAACACTTTTTTAGATTAAGATTTTTCTAAGCAGTATACAAAATATCATGTGTATCATGTGTTTCTATCAATTACTCTGGATTGAGTAAGAAATACGTGATACCGCTTATTGTAATACATGTTACATTATATATGATATAGTTACATTTTCAAGATTATGAACTTGTTTGACACGTAGATACAGTCGATAGTAGGTATTATATTCAATAACCAATAAAACAGTCGTTAAAATTAAAAAAAAATATTGTCCAATTCGTTTTTTTTTTAAGTACATATTTCAATATAAAATACGTGCCTACCTAAGACACGTATTTTCCGTACACTTAATACGTCCTGTAGAACGTGTAGAACTTACCGAACTAATTAACTATCTAATTATCAAATTAATTAAAACAGTTTTATTTTAACTTTTTATTTAGTTCGTTTTATTTAGCTCGCTCTCTTTTTTTAATTATTGTAAATGTTTAAATTTAGGTGTAAATATTTCATAATTTTATACATTCCTCATTTCTTTCAAAATACACAGAGAAACTATTTAAAGACCACAGGAAAAATATTTTATGATGTTAGCAATACTATGTCAATTTTGTATAGAATAGCGCCTTTCGATATTTACATTTTAAGATTTACAAATAGTACTTAAACATATTTAAAACCCGATAAAATAATAAAAATATTTTAAATCGTTAATTTGGATGATTTTTAAGTGTATTATAAACAAACAAACCTAAATCTCATTATTTATTAAAGATAAAGGACAGACGAATGTTTCTATATATGCCTTTTATTTATTTCTATGAATATTGTTTTCAAGGATGACGTTTACATAATTTGTAAAGTCCCTCAAGTATTTAGTTCACTACCCGAAAAATAAATATGTATAAATACGAGACAAAATTTGCGTTTCCTGAAAAACTATGGTTCAGTTATTATGGTAATTTTTTTACTAACTACAACAGTATTTGTAAAGTTAGCTGCCCATTTTTTAAAACGTTTTTTTTTTCGTTTACGCGTAAATTGATATTTAATAATATTTCGATTATTAATTAATAATCCAATAAGTAAACAAACCACGAATTAAACAAATTATTGGCTAAAATAAAATTTAAAACGAATTTATTTATGAATCATCGGAATTTAAGGAAAAAGGACGGTTAATTTTAAAATATGTATGTATATTTGTGTCTCTGAAAAACTTAATACAGATAAGCTGTGCACTAATATGTATGTAATTACTAGTAATTACAGTTTATACATCGGTTGTCGAGAGTTTACGGTCCTGACACATGACATTTATATAGCTATAACATTATGTTTGTTATGAGTTGACATAAATTAAATTAAAAATTTTAATTTAATTTTGTGTCATTCGTGCATGTAAACCAGAATAATATTTGAAAACGGGAATCGTCCGACGGTACAAATTTATATCAACCATCCGATTGCTATGCCGATGACGACTTGTTAAGAACTAGTAAAATGTAATTACTTATAAAAAATATGTATTAGATTTAAAAATGTATAAACTTAAAGGTTTATTTCAAATGCAACGGAGTCAAAACGCAAGCGACCAACTTCGAATTCGTGGATCCACACAACGGCGTAAGAATAGTCGAAGGCGAGTACAAAGTTACCAGGGAACAAGTCGAAGAGTACTTTGGAGCGGAAAAGTTTCAATGTTCGTGCTTCGCTTGGACCAGCAGGGGGCAGATCAGGAGTCAGCCGGCGTTCGTTGAGTTAGCCTGTAAGTGTGGCACGATTATAATTTTTGGGTAGGTATCACAAACACCATCGAACGTGATAACGTCAACTCATGTGATTGCGTCTATAATGTAAACATTGCAAACATCTGGAAAAAATAAGTATAAAATTAAATGTGTAGGTATCTTAAAATAGGTGTTTTAAAATTTTGTTAAATGCGTTCTTTTCGGAAGAAAAACATATAGATATTAATTTCAACTTGACACCACGCGTTGTTGAGAAATAAGGTCTTGACAGAGAGACAGATAACGTAGACGGAAAACAAAGTGATTCTTTATGGGTTCTTTTTTGATTTTGAGGTACGAATCCCTAATTATAATTATTTTCGAAATTCTAACTCTAGAAATATTTGATGAGTCAAGTTGAAATTAATATCAAATACTCAGGTTTAAGCTCCTAAAAATGTAAAAAAATCAAGCTTCCAAGGCAACGCAATCAAAAAATAAGGTGATTTATGTCGCATATTTTTACATTGGCTACTAAATGGAAACCTTCAAGGTACTTTCCGTTGACCTAAAATTATGAAATTTGGCAAGATGGCAGATCTTAAAGCACAAGTAATGAAATAAATCCGAAAATTGATATTTTGTAGCTACATCATATAACAAAAAAAAAATTGTTATTTTGCAATTGAAATATGCGTTTACGTGGCTTTCTTAACGATAAACATAGACAACTGTTATAAACCCGTCAATGCCCGTTTATAATTGTATCGAGCCGCTGACGCTGCTTGGGCTAGTGGGTAGCGACCCTGCCTACGAAGTGGGTTCGAATTCCAAGTCGGATCAGTCAGTATTTGTATGAGTATTGATACTGGTTGTTATATGTATGTGGTGTCTTCGCTTGGTACCCAAACACAGGCTAATGCTTAGTTTGGGGCCTAGACAATGTTGTGATGTATAAGTTATTTAAAAAAAATGTATGGAACCCTCAGGATGCGACGCCGACTCGCACTTAGCCGTTTTTTTTCTGTTTTCTTTGGTTAAAAAACAAGTTAAATAGGAGATAAATCTATAGTCAGTTTAACTTTGGTCTTAGGTTATTAAAATAGTGAGTTAAACTCACTATTTTAATAAACTTGTATTTAAACTTGTATTTAACTTGCTTTTTAACCAAGAAGCTATTGTACTATATGTTATTTTTCGTATACATCCAAACCAAGATACCTATGACAATAAAAAAATATTTGGAATTCCATTTTCGGCGTACAGTAACTGAGAATTTGCTACGAAAATATATGGACGGCATGGACGCCCACAGTTTTATAAATAAGAAATTTTTTTTTTCAAATAACAAAGCCCAAAATTGTTCGAAAACAATTTGTACAATTCTACAAATTCTAACCATTAAAGGCAACCTATTTTTTTGTATGCATGTATACAAAATATATATATATATATATATACATATGTGTATGCAATAAGAATCAGTGAAAAGAATTCTATACGATAAACTTATAAAATCCGAAGTGGCCAATTATATAAACGACAGGATTTTTTTCTTTTCTATTTTGACGATTATATCACCGAATATAAATAGAATAAATTCTATACTATCGCTATGTAAATTAATTTGAATGTTCATTAATTCATATGGTAATACAATTGATACTGAGAGATAATATCAAAATACGAACCTAATTTTACAAATAAATCCCAAAAGAAATTCACGTAATATATTTGATAGAAATATTATTACTTATTCTTCACACTGCTAACTTCACAAATTCACGAAAAAACTTAATTTTTCTACTTGTTTTATACTTATGTGGTGTTAGTACTAAATGTACATGCAGTATGTAAAAATTTACCTGTATACCGGATGTTTTTTAAACCTCCTGCCAGCTTAATAATAATAATAATAATACCGTACACATCACAACAACGTCTAGGCCCCAAACTAAGCATTAGCTTGTGTTTTGGGTACCAAGCGAAGACACAACATACATATAACATCGAAGACCCGGTACCAGTATCAATATTCGTCATATAAATACTGACCCGACCTGGGATTCCAACCCGGGACCTCCAGCTTCGTAGGCAGGTTCGCTACCCACTAGGCTAATGCGGATCAGCTTGTAAGCCCAACTAATCTAAAAAAGTTACTTTCCAATTAATATTGCATAGCCCATTCAAATTCAAAAAGTATTTATTCAATATAAAATGTTTACACACACTCATTGAAAGTCCAGGTGAATTGATTAGGTACATTTTCAGCATTTTCACCGCTGGTATATTATCAGATGCGTTTGTGTGAACCTTTAGGTATTACGTATTGTCGATAAGATGCGGTTGCTTGACCTTGATAATAAATAAATAAATAAAATGAAATAATCCGCTATTGATATTTCACGCGACCTAGGGAAAAAGTCCGCGTCGGTGGAAATAGTGGAAAGGAAAATTTTGACATTTAATAAAATTAACAAAGAATAACGTTTTCATCTAAATGAGTGGAAAATGCCGTCAAACGTATGTTGTCCTGTTGAACTTCTTTATGTATTAATTTTGCAGAAATGAAAAATCACACCTTATATATTTTGTAGATATAAAAAAGCAGTTCACTGTATCTCCACAATCAGCACTCGTCAAACAGTACGCTCAGGTATCGTTCAGATGCGAGCCACCCCCTGCAGCGCCTTTTGCTCAACTGTATTGGCTCAAGAACGGTGCTCCGATCTCTACCAATGACAATATGCAAGTCTCCAAAGAAGGAGATCTGGTCATCAAGCAGACGTCACTCCTGGTAAGTCCGAAAACATTTTTTTGTTCACTATCATGATTAGCGGCCAATTTAAGCGAAGAATTGTGTCATATACTTGCGAGGACACAGACACAAGAAAGAAAATTAACGCATTTTTTTATAAACGTTTTCACACAAAAGTAGTTGTCCAATTACACAATTTCACACACGCCCTAAAAAAGTTGTTCGCCAATAAAATCGTTAGTCCAGATCACAGTCATAGAAGAAACAAACTTTAATTTAATTTAATTTACACAAAATAGCTATCCTTGAATTTTTTGCTTAAAGGATCTGCGCGGCTGCTCCGGTTCCCTTGTAGTTTTTGCAATGTTTATAGCTACTGCTTCTTCCCTTTGGGTTGTAGTGCGATTTATATAACCTTTCTCAAGAATAGAACTATTAAATGCAAGAAGCATTTTTGAAATCCGATCGATAGTTCCAGAGAATAGCGCGTTAAAAAAAAACAAGCAAACAAATTCTACAATTTTATTATTTATTTATTTGTTAGTATATACTATATATTATGGTGTCATGAACCTGTTTCTAGTTTACAAGGCCGTGCGGCCGTGGTTCAAATCCGGGCGTGTACAAATGAGTTTTTCTGTCTTAAAGTACACAACTATCACTGACTCCGTGCCTCGGAGAGCACATTAAGCTGTCGATCCCAGGTGCCATCAATAGGGGGCAGTCGTTAAAATCCACCAACCCGCACTGGAGCGCACAGGATTAAGCTTCAAGCCCCTCACCTTGAGGGGAGGGGCTTGAAAATATACCACATGTTTCTTGATATTCCTGTTTAAAAATTCCTGCTTTTTCCCCCATCATTAAAATTTTAAAAATGTATCCTTTTCATGGTTTCCTAATGTCGTCCGAACGCGTTGTGTGTATACCGATACGATTAGAGTTACACAGTACGTAGTAGTTAGAGCCTATGAGTCCCCCACTACGTGAAAGTACTTATATATAGAGTTCATTACTGCTGCGGTCAGACAGACTAACTACGTACTTTTTTTTGTACTAACTGCTAGTTGTTACACAAACAATAAGCACTTTAGCATGTTTATTTGGCCTTCAGAAAATAGTGTGAAACTTTATCTTTTTTAATATACTTGCATCGCAGTCGCAAACTGCAACATATGTTCGTGTTAAGACATGTTATTTGACTTGGACCAGTCGTCTTTGATCACATACTTAAAAACTAGCAGTTTAGAAAATGATGTTTTGAAAAATTGTTTTTCTGTACATTTTGAAAAATATTCGGAAGGGCATCGTACTTTATTATTTAACAAACAATTGCTTTTACGAAATCGTGACAAAGAAAGAGAAACGCGTGTATATTTTTTTACAAATTGCGGTAACATTTAATTAATAGTTGTCAAAAAAAACAACGGTGAAATTGAATATGCTTACGTGAAATTTTCTTTAGTTTAAAGTGTTAACTATGCATCTATATGTTAGTAAAAGGAAGAAATAGATATCTCACAAAATATCTAATTTCGTTCTACGGCTTCGTAGGTACTATAACTATCTAGTTACATTTTCATAGACTTTCGTAATATCAGCTTTTCAGTTTTCGCTCAACTTTACGAGCTTAAAGTTATCAGACCTTAACAAAACATGTTCATTTTAATTAATTTTGCATTACTTAAATATTTTTGTTTTATACAAACATAATTTTTGTTTTAGGACATGGCGAACTACAGTTGTGTTGCTGAAAACATAGCAGGCAAACGAATATCTGAACCGGCACTACTCACGATTTTCGGTAATTTTCTATTTTATTCACTGACCTATTGGTCGAGTGGTTAGAGACCCTGACTGCGGAACCAAAGGCCGCGGGTTCGATTCTTGCGCAGAACAAATATTTACTTGCATCAACATAATGTTTATTTGTTATGATTTATTCCGTGTATGGGTGTAAAATAATATATACGTGTATATTCTACATATTAAAAAAAAATATTTATAATGTATATCAGCTGTCTAGTACCCATAATACAAGCTTTGCTTAGGGATTAGATGGCGCTTTGTGGAATGTCACAGATATTATTATTCTATCAATTTATTTAATTGTTTGGTTTTTAGGTTTCCGTACCTGAGAAGGTAAAAGCAAAGGAACTGTATGGGATCACTGTAATATTCGTCTGTCAATACCCTTTCTACTCCTTTATACATATACCAGGTTCGACTCGCACTTGGCATGTTCTTCGTGTTCCGTACCCAAAGGGACCAACGGTAACCCTTTAGTAAGGCTCCGTTGTCCGTCCGTCCGTCTGTCACAGGGCTGTACCTATCTTCTGAACCGTAAAAGGTAGTCACTTAAAATTTTCATAAAGTGTATGTATATTAACTGTGACCACTATAACAACAAATAAGAAAAAAACAAGAAACGTATAATTATTATTTTTTCCTCATTATAGTTTTGTGATTGGTGGTGGAGGCTCATTGCTTGTAGTACATGCTACAGAACTAGCTTTACACGTGTTAACATGTATTTGGCCGGTTTTTATATATTTCATCGTCATCTATATGGCAATGAGCATACATATAGTCTATCTACAATGTGGAATCTTAAATGCGGAGCCAAGGGTAACGAGTTCGATTCCCGCCCGGGACAAATATTTGTGTCCATGAATATATTTATTTTGTTCCGGGTCTGGGTATAAAATAATTATATATAAATATATTATATAAAAAAAAGATTATTTAAGTATGTATATCGGTTGTAGTATACACATACCTGGGTTACTATGCTTGTGCTGTACACAAGCATAATACTTGCTTACTTTGGGACTAGATGACGCTGTGTGGAATGCTTTTGGGATCTGCAACCAAACTATTTTAATCTTACCCTGACTAGTACTAATATAATAGGCTATAGCCACTTCAGTTCACAGTCAGTGGCTGTTCCATCAGCACAGCCTATCACATTATCAGAGTCAGCCGAAGTGACTGCCTAAAGGACGTTATATGATTAGCTGTGGCTTCCGGCAAGCCGCTGACTGTAAGCTAAGGAGACCCAGCCACCTTCTTTGTTAAACTACTTGTAACGTGTATAGATAAGCTGCCGTACTTTTACCAGATTACGGAGTAGTAAAAGGAAGGTAATGTGTTTTATGTTCAGTAAATGGCGCTTGGAGCACATGGTCTTCGTGGGAGGAGTGTACTTGTGCCGGTACAGCAGGCGCTGGTCGCAGACGTATGCGTACATGTACCGCACCACGACCACTCAACGGTGGACAATCGTGTCTAGGACCCGCTGTGCAGAAAACCCAAGATTGTTTGGAATGTGATTTGGGTACAGTGTTCTTACACTAAATAAATAGGTTTTTGTAATAGTGATGACATATTTTTGAGATGTTTATTAGGACCAAACACTGGACGTAAATAAATAGAGGTACTCCCTTATGACCACAAATAAGGTATGTGTATAAAAATACAAGCTGCAAAACAAATATTCGTGATAGCCCAGAGCGCAACGAACCTGTCTCAAATTTATAAGGCCATAGGGCCATGGTTCGAATCCGGGCGTGTACCAATGAGTTTTTCTGACTTAAGTACATTAACTATCACTGACTCCGTGCCTCGGAGAGCACGTTAAGCAGTCGGTCCCGGACGCTGTCAATAGATGGCGGTCGTTACAATCCCCAACCCGCAGTGGAGTAGCGTGGTGGATTTAAGCTCCAAACTCCCTCCTAACCCTGGGGGAGGCCTAAGCCCCTGCAGTGGGGTAAAATGGGACGATGATGATGATGAAAACAAATATATGCCACTTGATGTTTTGAAATATTATTCACTGTTTAATAGAATTTAGTACGACTCAAGTGAAATTTATACTGGAAAAAATAATAAAGATTCTGAAATTACATTTCATGTGTAATTTAACAAAATATGTGTTTAAAACAATGATAATGATGGTCTGCCTAAACTCTGAATCTGTAATTTTGCTCTAGTTTTTGATTGTTTCAAAGTATGAAACGTTCCATCTCGATGATTTTGTTATCTAAGAACAAAACATATAAAGAAACTAGGAGTTCTATTACTCGCTTGTACGTTTGTCTTCGACTGACACCATCAAATTCAATACATTCTAGCTAACCAATCCATGTCCAGACGCGCTTCCTGTCCGTCTCTCTGCCTCATCCTATGGCTCAAATGTGATAAACTTTGATTCTCGAACTAAACGGCCAGCATCACTCCTCTATTGAACTAATTCAAAGCTCGGTGCTCGGTGCTAATAGTTCCTCCGATAGAATTAAAAAAAAGGTCACCTGATACATTTTTGATAAATATGCGTTAACGAATTTTTAAATTCAATATCGTGTTTTTGGTGGTCTTTTAAAAGTTAAACTATTTTGACTATACAGTGGTGTATCGATGTGTATATACCATTAAACTTTTTTCGTTTACAACAGCTTTATATTTTTAGTATAAATTTTTAATATTTAATACTAAAAATTTCAAAGTGTCAAATTTCAACTCAGTATTGAAACAAAACAGAAGTGGAAGGATTTTTGACTTATGCCTACAAAATATTAATAATAATCTTACATAGAAATATATTCTTTCTTGCAGATTTGTATGTCGACGGTTTAGATGATATGCCAGAAAAGACATCCGACGTCTTATTAGGTACGTGTTAATTTTTAAGTGTAATTATCGCAAATCATTTAAAAAAATAATAATTTTACAAAAAGTGTAAGGAATACTTAATCGATGAGGCATTTGTCTGTAGTGAAAGATATATTTTACAAGACATTGCAAAGTTGAGCTTTCTCGTATTTGTGTCGTTTCTGTGTGTTGATTTCTTCAAAGGAGTCCTTATTTAGAAACATCGACCGATTAACCAAAGGGTTGGAGACCTTATAACTGCAAGAACCAAAGGTCGAGGGTTCGATTCCCGCCCGATGCAAATATTTTTATGCATGAACGTATGTATTTGTATTTTGAGTGTGGAATATCTAATACGTATTTTATCTAAAAACAAAATTAAAATAAATCATTTAAGTAGGTATATTAGTTGTCTGATACCTACTCATAATACAAGCAAGCTTTGTTTAATTTGGGACTAGTTGACGCTGTGTGGGGAGTATATTATTATTGTAATAGACGGCCGAGGCCGTTTCTTTGATGTATCGTATCACGCGCTTTTACTACTAAGGGCATTTTTTTATTTATTTAAAATGTAAAGTATTTTATTCAATGTAATATGCATACACACACATATTGCATCAAGCAATTAAGTAAAATAAAGTTCTAATTCACTACTTATTGGCAAAGTGTGAACGTACGAAGGAAATAGGAGAAAAATAATTTTAAAATGTATTAAATTGTAATCGGTGTATGTAATAGTTATTCGATTTTTATGGGAATCCTTTTTTTTACAAAGGGTTGACTTTAATTCACAGCTATTAGGCAATTACTGAATTCAATTTCGGAATTCATTTATAATGGTGCCAAAAAGTGCCTCTGTATCTTTCAACTCTATTAGTAAAAATTATACCAAAAAGATTTAATCGCATATCCTGGATACCACAAGCTGAATTACCTTTTGGAATTTAATGTTCTTTTTTTTCTGAATTGTCTAGGGAGATGGTCACAATGGTCGGACTGGTCGCGCTGTGATTCCGATTGCTTGCAGTCGAGACGCAGGCGGTGTCTTACCAGCTCAGCTTGCCTAGGAAAAGATTACCAAATGGCCCAATGCCCTTTGTGTGTCCGCACTTCTAAAACTGACATGGCTAATGATAGTAAGTTGAGTTATTCTCAATATTTATCTATAAATGATTCTTGTAGTTTAATTAAATTTTTCTTCATAAATTACATATAATTTACATGGCACAAAAGTTCTTAAAAACATTAATATCTAAATATATTTTCAAGTAAGTAAATATAGTTACATTAGTAAATAGCAGATATTAGTAAATAACATATATTAGTAAATAGCAGACATTAATAAATAACAGATATTAGTAAATAACATATATTAGTAAATAGCAGACATTAGTAAATAACAGATATTAGTAAATAACATATATTAGTAAATAGCAGACATTAGTAAATAACAGATATTAGTAAATAGCAGACATTAGTAAATAACAGATATTAGTAACCACTGATTCACTTAAGGCAAGTTTATTAAAAAAATCGTTATTGCCATATAACATCGCAACAACCAACAGTTGTTTAAATTTGTTAATAAACCTTCACAGGTAGTGTACCTATTGTAAAATTAGGCGTTTGGATTTTTATGCATATATCAGATTTGATAAGTCTTGTCATGGGCAAACGAAGTAGGCTACAATATTTAGTGTTATAACTAGGTGTGTCGCCGATGGTTTCAATGGATCGTCTATTAATATAATAACATTCCAATTTCCCTTACTTGTACATTTAAATTCATGTAAATATTTTGTTTTTCCGTTTATATATATAAATAATATGACTACTGAATTGTCGTAATAAATTGTGATGACTTCTTTTTCTATTTTTACAGTGTCATCATATTGGCCGTTATTTGTAGCACTCTCTATAACTTTGTTCATATTCATCGTGATTATGTTTTTAAGTATAAAATACTTGAAATTAAAAATGAATAACAATTCACCGTACGTCAAACCTCCGCCAGGTAATTTGGTGAAATTATATTTTAAATTATCTTGTATATTAATATACATAAATTATATTAAGTACGACTGCTTCTAATATAAATAAATTAAAAAAAACAGCTGTCAAATTAATACCTCTGAAATATTAGCATTGTTATTATTTAATATAAAACGCCGAATGAAAATGGTGAAACTGATTAATTTAATTTAACCTTTTCCAATACAGGGTCTAATTATTTTGGTAATGTGATCAGAAGAACGTTAACCAATCAGCCTGACCTGACGATACACGAAGAGTTCCAAACTATAAATTCAAAGCACAGATATACGAATTCGTCTATCAATACACAGCCTCGAAATGAACATTTATACGAAGTGCCTCAGTTAGCTAATAGGTAAATAATACATATAGCTCTGTTCAAATTTTTTTTGTATAATTAGATTTTAATTGTGTATTAATAAATTAGATGACACAATAAATTAAATATCCTTTGTATTATCGGTGTCCTTATCTACTTAAAAAATTTCGTCATTCTTACTAAAAATAATATCTACCTTAGTACGTAGGTACGTTAAATTGTGGAGTCTAACCAACTAAGGTTTATCTTCAAAAAAATTTAATCTACATGCGCTATATTGATATAATTGATGAAGTACCGACCAACAAATATAAAAATAATATTAACAATGAAAAATGAATTTGTAGAAAAATCTTCGTAGTTTTACTTATAATTAACATCTATTTATAGTAAATATTGTCTAAGTAAGGCGTGTACGTACGGACGCTCTGGTGCAAAAGTAATTAGCACAAGTAATCGGCAACGACCTACTTTATTGTGCTAGTTGCCACCGCGCCATTATTAACCATAATTACAATCGTTTTTTTTTTTTGAAGAAATATCGCATCATGATCGCATCAAATTCTTTTAAATTTAAGGGTTCTATAGATATTTTTTTATATTTAGTATAATTTTTTATACTTATTAGTCGTTTATCATCTGTATCAATTTCATTTGAAATAAAAATTATATTCATTATGTATTATTTCTACTTTGGAAATTGTTCTAGTTACATTTCACCTATCGATCAAGAAGAAAGAGCCAACTCGGCAGCCAATGAACAACATTACATTTGCAAGGACAAAAGCGAATCAGACCATTCTGATTCCAGTTGCTTTATGAGCTGTGAGTTGTTGAAGATCTATTTTAGGACAAGTGACGATATTGTTTTCAGTGACAGACACTTTTGTGACACTATTTTTTTTTCTATCAATCTGTACCTATACCTCTGTTTCTATCAAAAGTATCCCCAAGCCCCATGGTTTTCTAAGCCATTTACTTCATGATAAATTAATTGTATATCTGTATAAGACTAATAGCGTAATTATTTATTATTTTTTTATAGCAATTTAAGAAAGATAACGACGATTTTCCACGAAAGTATTCCTTTTTCGTCTTTTCTCTTAGGTTTTGTGTCAATACGATTTTCACTCGTGGTAAAAAACAAACTTTCGTCATAAAATACACCAATTTTGCTTGAATATTACGAGTTCTTTCATTGACATGGATATTTTTGATGTGAAACATCTCAGTGGAAACTAATTTGTGTGGAAATCTAATTTAACATAAATCTACAGATTTTACGCTTCTTACAACTATCGGTGGACATTGAAAATGAACAGTTAAAAAAAAAATTATAAATTATTTTTATTAAACAATTTTATTACAGTTTTTAAAAATTGGGTATCATTCGATGCCTCGCGAACTTCTTCATCTTTTGACACTACTGCCTTTCATCTATCTTTGTAACTTTCTGAAATATAGCCGAATCTCACTCTCCGGGGTAACTGATCTGATAATCATTCAATGAAATGAGCACCTGCCTAGCCCACAGTTCTCGACCGATTCCAAAATATATTATTTTCAACAATAGACAATCTATCCGCCTCGAAGGAATTTTTTAATTTTTTCAATATAGGCTTTCGTTTTCAAAATAATCAATTTTTGTCCGAAAAATCGGGAAACTTAAAGTTTTTTCATTCGTCAACATTTTCGATATTCTAAAAAACTGTATGAACCGATTTTAAAAAATTTAGTATAATACGATGCCTTACGAACCCTTGCATTTTTTTACGCCATTGCTTTTCATCTACCATAACTTTCGGAAATATAGCTGAATTGCACTACCCCACAAAAACGTTCTGATAAACATTTTCAGTGTTAAAAACAATTTATTGATTTACTATATTTTTGTTTTTATTGCTAGTTTCTTCATCCTCTTTTCAGATTATAACTAGATATATTTTATGCACTTTCTGCTACAAACTAAACACATTTTGTCAAAGAATATACCTTTGTAATTCGAGTGCTTAGAGGAAGACCGACGTATCATTGAAAATGCAACTTTACAGGAGACGTTAAAATAGTAAGAAAAATGGTGATTTAGAACTTTGACTATTAATTCAAAAAAAAATTAAAGAGTGCTGCAGTACGTAAATTGTTATATTAAAAACTTCAATTTCATCTGATTCCTATGATCTATAAATGTATATGAAAGGAGAATGAAATTAATGTCGTTCAAAGGTTTATTTTTTTCTGGAAATGATACGTCATTTTAGCACTAAAAATTTATTTGAAGACGGCTTATTTTCTTACAAGACTAAAACGCAACGTAACAGCTAAACGGGTTACAAAATTAATGTATTGAAATATCGTTTTTGTTATATTAATACAATAATTAAATTAAATACAAGTGTTTAATCTTACATTATGTCGGTACCTATTTTGTTACGTTACAATTTGCATTGGTATAATTTTTTTATTCATTCACAATCGGCTCTTACACCTACAGGTCTAAGAGCAGTCTAAGAGCCTACATGTAAATACCTACTACATTTAACGCGTGACAACCCTTACACAATCAAGATGACGGCGGCTTTTTCGCCAACATCACAGGCGATGACTGACTGGATTATTAGACTGTGCCATAGAAATCCACTAGAAATCACGACCCATATTACAAAATACTTAATGTGCAGGTTGGCGGGAACGAAACGTGCAAGCGCGAGTTTTGTGTCAAATGAACGTAACATACTAATAGCAATTGGGTTATAGAGTTTAAAATCCAAAGAACGTATTATCTGGAACTTTTGTTTAGAAGTTAGAAGTCATAAAACTATTAAAACAAATTAAATAATTTTAATGCAAAATTTACGTATTATATGATATGTGAATTATTTTAGATAAGAAAACTAATGAAATAAAATAAAAGTAACTTATCAATGTTATGTTAAGTCATTCTAAGAATATTTTTTTGTAAAAATATAAAATAGCCAAGTGACGTCTCATGTGATAAGCTGTATTGAATCTTGAAAAAATATTATGTTTTAGTTGGTTTTTAACGTAAAAGATATTACGTTATTTTAATATTCAAAAAAGACTCTTTTAGAGACACGTCAAAATTTTATTTTCTGAACAAAACAAAATACGGTTACGTTACATTGCCAGGACGTAAATTACTTCTAGGCGGTTCTTACGTCATTAAAATCTCGTTTTCGATAATTTCTATGATGCGTCGGTCTTCCTCTTAACCTAGAGGGTTTATATTTAATAAGCATAATTACTATGCTTACTATTAAACAACAGGGTGAAAAGCCATTGAATTCGTACAAACCGAAAGACAAAGTAAAAAACTAATTTGTAGAAAATGTATATATGCAAATAAAAATTATAACATAATCTTAATTGCCGAAAATCAGAATTCGTTAATTTACGCTAAAAATAATAATAATAATAAAAAATAAAACTAATCCAATAATCCACCCCTCGTCGCCCCCGACGCAAATGTGCCCATGACGCTCATCGCATTGCCGCGCTGATTTGCAATGGCAATTCTTTGCACCAGGAAGGAACCGGAACGGGGGTCGAGTCCCCTTTCTTTTAGACGACGACTTTATAACATATTTAATAATTACAGCGGGATCTTCATACGGTTGTGAAAGTGTTGAAATGTCACCGTCGCTTAGGAACAATCTGTCTGTCGATTCTAAATATGCGAGATCTAGCATATTAGAAACTGCCACATCGAAAATTATGTCAAATGAAGGTGGTTGGTTGCATTTAGAAAAATGCGACGTGAGTTTGTTAGTGCCAGAAGGTGCTATCGATGTGGAAGAAAGGGAGCTGTTTTCTATTGAAGTCAATAATGAAGAATGGAATCGACCAGTTTTGCAAGAAGGTCAGTTAATAATAATTTTAGTGCCACTGCACTGGATGATATCTTTGGTACCCAGCATTTTTATTTAGCGTGGCTGGTCGTCACATGGACAGTAAACTTTTTAAGAGTTTTAAGAGTCTTTAAGAGTAAAATCCACCTGATATATTTTAACAATTTCGGATTCTTGATGTGCTATTTATTTATATTATATATTCGTATATAGTCGTATGTTCAGACGATCTAGCGCTTTCCAGAAAACTCTCATCAATTTACATTTGATGTCGTTTTTTTTTCGCCTATCTTTTTAGAATAGAACTAGTGATATGAAATCATTAAACGATATCATGGATTTTCATGTAACAATATGTTTAGTCATGTACTTGAGTTTCCGAATTGTTTCATATGTCGTTCCATACGAACCAAAAAATTGTTAACAATTCACTTTTATTCCACCTACATACTCGTAATAAGGGTATCTACGGACCGGGAGCAAAACACGATTTCTCTCTCTAGGGAAAAAAAGTGATTTGAACTCGAAATCTGAACAAACGTATGAAAAACATGACAATGGAATTCACACATGGAATTCATAAACTGATAATTTTTTTACTTAATGCAAAAACACGATTTCAGCGATTAATCGATATCGATCGATTTAAGGTATCTTGATGATCTTGCTATCTAAATATGCTACTTGGAAATTTATTTAGAAAACATTGTTTAGTAATATATCGAGATGATTATTTAGCATTATAATAATTATTTATATATTAAATCATTATTTGTTAACTTTCTTCGTAAGGGCAGTGAAAAGACGAGTGTTACCTCGGATACACAAAATTATTTCCTTAACAGGTAGTATCGAAAGTTTCGCTGCGCTCTGGATTCAATATTATACCTCCATCGGAAACTTAGTATTTTGTCCCCATGGCAAATAATCTACTATTTACTGTAACAGAAAATATGATTTCATATCATTTTCTTTCGCAGGTGAAACACAACTAAGTCCAGTAATACGATGTGCGCTCAAAAATGTGCATTTTCGGAAAGCAGTTGTGTTATCTTTTCCTCACTGTGCGTTGATTAAGAATAACACTTGGACTCTGTCAATACTTCAGAAAACCCAAGAAATCAGTTCTCGACAGTGGACGAAAGTTTTAACTTTGGGACAAGAGTCGCAAGGCATACAGCTATTCGCTCAAATAGACACAGGAAAAGTTTATTTAATGTGCGAATTTCTCAGCGACTTCGTGTTGATAGGCAAAAGTTTCAGTGGCTTAGATGCTAAAATGTTAAAAGTGGGAGTATTCGTTTCGAAGAAAACAGATGCAAAAGAAGTCCCTTCTTACAGTATAAGGATACACGTTTTAGAAGATACTCTTTACACTTTGAATAATTGCATAGAAAATGAAAGGAAAATTGGCGGAGCGCTAATGGCTGAACCGAAAACAATGTATTTCCAAGAAAATTGTTCGGACTTATGCTTTAATATTAGAGATGTAAACGTAGGTTGGAAAGTAAAGTTTGGCGGGAATTACCAAGAAATACCTTTTACTAAAATCTGGAACACGAACCAATGCCCTTTACAATGCGTCTACGTTTTTCAACAATTTGATTCGATAAAATGCCTAGATTTTAATCTGTGCGTGTATCAAAAACAGAAACAATCAAATTGTATAACGTTTAATTTAACGACTAGCGATTTGAATTCCAATTTGAATAATCACATTGCAAAACGTTACAGTTTTTCGAGCGTAGACAAATTTTATTCCGGATCTATTACAGAGAATCCATTCAATTATTCGTCTTTAACGAAAAGAGATGGACGTTACGATTTCATTTATAAAAATTGTAATACATTCTTGAAGAACAGTATTAATATCTCACACAATAGGGTTTTGAGAAAGACAGATAGGGCTTTTTTGTGTAAATTGTTGGACATTCAAAATCCTAAGGGCAACGATTGGCGATTGTTGGCGGAAAAACTGAAACTTGACGGTTATTTTTATTTCTTTTCGAACGCTTGCTCCCCGACTGAGTATATTTTAAACCTTTGGGAGTGTAGACACAACGATCCAAATATGTTAATGAATTTGGCGCGCATATTCAGAGAAATGTTACGAATGGACTGCGCCAGTGTTGTTGAAAGAAACTGTTTTACGAACTAATTTCAGCGTTTCAGTATTTAGCCAGAAATTTTTACGATTATTTTTTCATAGAGCTTAATGTTTTAACGTTGAATGTGTAAATACAATTAACAATTTTAATAAATTATCACTTATGATAGTAGTGTTTAGAAAATTTTGAAAGTATAATAAACGATTTATTTAATATAAAGTTGTTTGTTTTGTGCTACTACTGGGAAGCTCATATACCATTCATACCATATCAGCCCACTATGCCCCACTGCGCGGGTTTAGGCTTCTCCTCGGGGTGAGGAGCCTTGGAGCTTAATCCACCACGCTATTCCAATGTGGGTTGGTGAATGTTAACAAATGATAACCGGGATCAACGCGACGGCCTAACGTGCTCTCCGAACCACGGAATCAGTGATAGTTTTGTATACTTGTCAGAAAAAAAATCATTAATACATGCCTTGGGATTCAAACCACGAGCTTTTGAACAAGAGTGGGCTCACCATCACACGCCTATCACGACGTTTAATATATCATTATTATATTATTTATAATAGTTTTTTTTAGTGAAATTCAAGATCTCTAGAATTATGAGTGCGTCTTATCTTAACGTCTAGCCTTAATTGGAGGACGGTGGCTTAATTGAGGAAGACCTTTTGAACTTTGCTAAGGATCTCGGCTACCTATTCTCGTAACCTGAACACGACTACAGTGCTATTTTAAAATTTGTAGCTAAGCTAAGCTTATATACTATAATATTGATACTGGTACCGGGTCTTGGTTGTTATATGTATGTGGTGTCTCCGCTTGGTACCCAAAACACAAGCTAATGCTTAGTTTGGGGCCTAGACGTTGTTGTGATGTATACGTTATTATTATTATACATGGTTTTTTGTTACATTATGTTCGGCCCGAAAGACTTGGGCAGGACTTAAATCGGACATGAAGTAACAAAAAACCGTGTATAATACTGAAACTCAAGTATGTAAAAATATTTAGGTACATTGAAACTAAAATGAGTATATTATTGCTACGAATCGCAAATGTTCAGACTGAGTGTCCGAAATTATAATTCAAAATAGATATTAGAATTTATTTTATCACCTTTATGCTAGATCCCATCGCTTGCAATATAAGTACTCTAGCATTTCACCCAGTCCTCCATAGATATCCATAGGCTGATTGGGACGTGGCCTACTGCTCGTTAAGCGAGTTTTCTTTTATTACTTCAATCAAGTCAAAACGCTTTTCTCGAAGTGGTGATTTTAGCTTGGAACAAGGAAAAAGTCAAACAGGACCATATCAGATCAGGGTGGTACTTGGTTAATTGCATTTGTAACGTTTTGATTTAAAACTCTTTCGTAAAATTTGAGAAAACCACATAGTGATAATCGAAAAAAAAAATTTCGTCATAACTTTGATCTCAAAATCAAAATTATGCAGACTTTATCGCGTTAACTCAGTTCGGTGTATCAATGTAGGTACAGAGTAAAAATTATGACAATATATTTTACACTCCATTCCATTCCATCAGCCCTTTTTATACCCCACTGCAGGCGCTTAGACCTACCCTTAAGATGAGGGGGTTTGGAGCTTAAATCCACCACGCTGCTCTAATGCGGGTTGGCGGATTGTAACGACCGCCTTCTATTGACAGGAACCGGGACCGACTTCTTAACCTCTCCGAGGCACGGAGTCAGTGATAGTTAATGCACTTAAATCAGAAAAAAACTTTTTGGTATACGGTGTCGTGATAGCCCGAACGCAGCGAACCTGTTTCAAATCTATAATGCCATGTGGCCGTGGTTCGAATCCGGGCGTGTACCAATATTTTACCGATACATTCCGGATACTTTTTACACAGGGTTATATTTCTATTTTCTAAAAATTTACTACATATCTTTATAAAATATTTTAGGAAATTGATACTCTTTTGTTAAGTATAATAGAATTGCCAGAGCAATGTTCATTAGAAGAAAAAAAATTAGATCGAAATCATGCTTTTTATTCATCTACGCAATGAACAGTTAAATATAGGTATAAGGTATATGTTTAAGCAGTGTAAATGTGACCTATATCTGAAGGATTTCAAGTATTTACGCGGCAGCCGTCTTCGGGTGATTGTCTAGTAAATATTTAAAGTGTACCTACGTTGAAACTGGAACGAACTGTTGTCTCTATTGTTTTAAATATTTAATAAGTATTTTAGTCGATAATTACGTTTTATCAAAGTTACGATCGTTTCAGCTATTCAATCAATAACAAAAAACAATAACTCTTCAAACATTATTTATTTGATTTCACTTATGGACGCTTTACAACTCGAACAATTGAAAATAACAAAATATGAAGAATCATATATATGTTTCTTAAATAATAATCTGCTTGAGAGCTTTTGATCTGATTTTGATAGTAACTTTCTACTAAATCGAAATAATATATGACATCTTTGAGTAGTGGGTAACAATCATAGTGTAAATTAATTTGACACAGCGTTTGGTTTTAATCTCAGAACAATTACTGTTAATAGTCATAAATGTCAATTCACAGTATCGAAGTGTCATTATGCAATTTCGCGGGGTTGAAAATTGGCGCGCGGGGATTACACGGGGGTGCAGACTGGCGTGCGGGGACCTTGCCCACTGAAACTCGGACTAAAACTTGACATCTTGCACCAGCTACTAGAGTATGAGTGGTTAGACGGTAGACGCAGAAGAGAGCTTCTACTCAATTCGTACTTTTATGGTAACAATAGAAAGACTTAAAAGACAAATAGCGCAAAAAAGCTTTCAGCTTATAAAGCATTTGAATTGGTTTGCACGGTGAAAGAAATGCGACTTATTTTTTAAATCGCTTTCAATAGTTTTAGTAAATTTAATTTCTTTGAACTATAAATAATTAAAAATTTGATTTTCCCTAATTGTATGCGTTTTGGAGTTAAATCTTATTGTTAATATTTATATATATAACAATAAAGAAGAGACGCAATACACAAAAAGAAGAATTCTGTTATCAAGAAAATATAGTTTTCAATATATGTATACAAATACCGCATATTCTTGCACCAATGCAATTCGCATTGACATAAGAATCCTTTTTTGTGTTCACAGATATTATCCGAGAAGATAAAAAAGAAACTATAAAAGACGGCATTTTCACAAAAAACAATAAATTTTAAATAATAAATAAATAAAACAATAAAATAAAAAAAAGGACCGAGGGCCATTTTTATTTCTTGCCATTTTTAATTCATTTTTACATAGGCTCGGATAATAAAAAATAGAGGAAACGAAACCGGTCCTTTGCGTTCACCTGCCTCCCTGCAGCCTGCAGTGATGCCTAAACTATTGTTTTCAAAATCTATTTTACACACATATGCCAGGTTAGGGATTCCATACAATGTCTGCATTATACACATTACCGATAACAGTTTTTGATTCTCAATTAAGAATACATACGTTTTTTAATGGAAAAATCGATTGAACATAATTTTATTGTAATGTATAATATTAGATAGATTAAAGAAGTAGACAATACAAATTACTTTTTATTTGAATAGTGTACTATTTATAAAGTAGCCCAACACTTGAAAGTCCGGGTCGTCGTCCTCCAGTTCTGGTTGATTGCCGAGAATAATCGCCACGAAGTATAATAAGATCATCAGCTGTATCTGAAAATTCAATACAATTTATATAAAACTTACTAGCTTTCCACCTAGGGCTTCGTTCGCGTGGATTTATATCGTCACAGCTAAAAGGACGCGACGCTCCAGGAAATTGTGAGAATTTTTAGAACATTCTGAAACTTAACTTCCTAAGCAATATTTGTACCAAAAATACAACTTCTTTTTAGCTAAGTTTCATTGCAATCGGTTCAGCCGCTTCGGATAATAGCCGGAATAGACAGACAGACACTGCGATTTTTTATATATAGAAAAGTCTACGTCACTTCAGACAAAGCTCTCATTATGTCTGCAAAATTTCATTAAAATGGATTAAGTTCTTTCGGAGATTAACCCGGACAAACAGACAAACACACAGACTAAAACTATTATATCTCTCAAGTTGAACCAAATTACACAAGTGTGTTAAATTTCATTAAGGCCGGTTAAGTAGTTTTGGAGTTCATCGCGGACAAACATTGTGACACGGGATTTTTATATATATGTTTAGAAAGATAGTAAGTATATCGTAGCTGTAATTTTAACATCTCATAACACAATTAATGATTGTTCTGAGTTATGTAAGTCTTTTGACTGTAATGTCTGGATGACAAAAACGTAGATAAAAATATAACCTAACTGTTCGGTTATAATTCACGCACTGAGAGACAGTTTGTACATGGTTGGATATGGCGTAGCGAGAGTATGTGCTCTATAGAATCACATACTACTAGTATGTAATAGTTGGCCTGTCATTTTTGTTGAAGTATTGCGAGGGTCTACCCAGACATTATATAGTGAAAGGGTAAGTTATAGGTTTGATAGAGAATCGAACGCGTAATTTCTTTAGAAAATAACTTTATATACGGACAATAAAGACAGTTTTTTCTCGTGAAAAGTCGCCCGTTTCGAGCTATGCGGTCTTAAAACTTCAGAAATGGTACATAACCTATGTATATTTTGATATACAGACAGAAGGTTACATATATTTCACAGACATAAGACAGAAGGTCTTAAAATCAAAATTATACAAAAAATATTTTCTACTTTATTGAATACTAGCATTTGCCCACGACTCTACTCGCGTATATAACATATAATGTCCTTATATCTTTGTTTTTTCGTTCGCGCTGTTGTATCACTTGTTTTAATTCACTGCTAGGATCCTAATTCTACTACTATTCTTTCTCACTACTGGAACCATCGTTCGGCATTTGTTTGGAATCTAGTTTAGTTTTATATCTCATGAGAAGCTTGGATTAACAGAGGCCTGTTATTATTCGTCCCTTCATCTGCCTCTGTGCGAAAAATCAGGTCGTTGCGTGCTCTGTTATAACGGGAATAAACCATAAAACAATCATAATTTCGCATTTGTAATTTAATTCCGAATTTTAGTTAAAAAGAAGGCAAAAAAACAAATTGTGATAAATAACCGGATCTAAAATAATAATAATTTGTTAGTTTGAATTATATAAGTAATATATGACAAGTATTTACTTACTATTTGAAACATGATGTTTAAAGGATGTCCACTTGTGTTGAAGTATATTTGTGGAATGGCTAATGAGTTGTATCATCGGGAGCCGCATTTTAATGATTCGGTTTCATCGAATTAATTGTAAGGAAAATTTTAACACCCAGTAATAAAGATAAAAACTAAATATAAGCAATTTATCCATCCATAGGCGTCTTAACCCATCAATATTATAAAGAGGTAAGATTAAATTTTTTGTTTGTTATCGGTAACAAACAAAATGCTTAACTAATTTGACGACCGCGTAGGCTAGTGGGCAGCAACCCTGCCTGCGAAGCTGGAGGTCCCGGGTTCGAATCCCAGGTCGGGTCAGTATTTATATGATGAATATTAATACTGGCACCGGGTCTTGGTTGTTATATGTATGTGGTGTCTTCGCTTGGTACCCAAAACACAAGCTAATGCTTAGTTTGGGACTTAGGCGTTGTTGTGATTGTGTGTGTTATTATTAAAAAAAAAATTCAAAAATTCTTTCACCTATAGATAGCTACATTACTAGCAAGTGGCTATATTTTATTTTCAAACTAGCTTTCCGCTCGCGTGGCCTACACGGTTGTACGGGAACTGCTATAATTTTTTGCACAGATATAGTGTATAAGCTGAAGAATGACAAAGGATACTTTTTATTCCAGAAAAATGGGTTTCGGTACAATTTTTAGTCCACGCGAGCGAATTTATAAAAAAACTTAAGTCAAATAAATATAACAAGCTCCGCCGGCATCGCCACTTCTGTGACTGTAGAAATCCGAAGTCTACTAGAGTTAATTATATAAGAATCTGGAACCTTTATCATTATATTCTTGCGGTTTTTTGTATTGATAAATGTGTTGATACGTATATCTGATTCAGTAATGCCATTGTAAGCACCAAAATCCATATTCTTTAACAAAAGCATAATCAAACATAAATCTACATATGAGCTAGGATTCAGTTTACTGAAGTGTACTCAAGATCGCATAAACAATGTCTCGTCAGGATGTCAATAGAGTTGCTGTTCATCAGTAGACTAAAGGGCCGTCGTTGTCGCGCCGTTCCTCCTTTTAAAGCGGCTTAGCTAAATTCCCATTGAAAAAAAATATATAGAGCTTTATAACCCTATTGTTTTAAAGTTGGATGTGATAATGGCGTGGAGTAATAAACTGTGCATACACAGCTAGGTTGCCAAAGAACTAGCATAGAATTAAAAAAGTAAAGGATTTTTGACGCGGCTTTGTTATGGGTTAAGATTTTCAAGTGTTTACATGTGTGTTTGTACGTCTATGTCTTCCGCACACGTCCTAAAAGGCTTGATGGATTTTAACATCTAAGGTGTCGTTAGATTCGTTTTGATTGTGGAAGTGACATAGGATACATCATATTTTAATATGGCGCCTGAGAATCAAAAAAGAGAGGAGGAATAAAAAAAATTGGTCATCAAATGAAAGCTAGTAAATATTCAATATCAAACATTTATATATTTTATTATCATTGATTATAATACTTGTACAATACCATTTTGACATAAATTACAAAACAAAGGACCACACTGGATCGGTCTGTTGTGGATATAAAGGTGACATGTATTTGAAAGAATCAGACTTACGACAAATAAAACTACTAAAGAATTTAGTTTTCTTTAAATTTTTTTAAAGCATTACGATTTCTTCATAATTATTTCGTCCGTCGCTTATATTCCTTGGACGACTCTGATTAAACAAAAAAAGGCGAGGTAAAATTGATAGAAAACGCAGGAAAATATCACATAACAAAGGAAATAATATTATTTACAAAAACGGTATAAAACACCGACCGATTCCTTACAAAATCACTTATATTTAAAGTAATCGACATACCAACAAGAGCAAGTGGGTATTGACAGAAAGGAAAAAGGAAAGTCTGGAGTATTGAGAAATATTTATCATCATCATCATCATCAGCCCATTTTTACCCCACTGCAGGGGCTTAGGCCTCCCCCAGGGTGAGGAGGGGGGCTTGGAGCTTAAGTCCACCACGCTGCTCCACTGCGGGTTGGGAACTGTAACGACCGCCATCTATTGACAGCGTCCGGGACCGACTGCTTAACGTGCCCTCCGAAGCACGGTGTCAGTGATATTGACCACCGCTTAGCCTAGTGGGCAGCGACCCTGCCTGCGAAGCTGGAGGTCCCGGGTTCGAATCCCAGGTCGGGTCAGTATTTATATGATGAATATTAATACTGGCACCGGGTCTTGGTTGTTATATGTATGTGGTGTCTTCGCTTGGTACCCAAAATACAAGCTAATGCTTAGTTTGGGACCTAGGAGTTGTTGTGTGTGTGTGTGTTATTATATTATTTTTATTATTATTGTGTACTTAAGTCAGAAAACTCATTGGTACACGCCCGGATTCGAACCATGGCTTTATGGGGCCTTATAAATTTGAGACAGGTTCGTTGCGCTCTGGGCTATCACGACTCAAATAGAAATATTTGTAACGTTTGATTTTCTAAACTTCGACCCTATAGTCCCATACTAAAGTCGCAGGCTTGGCCACATTGGTCTGTTCGACCCTATCCTATACATTAGGTACTTCTCTCTAACGAAGTGGGAATGAAAATTGTTTTTTCTGTTAATCCTATGATGCAAGGTTTCATTAGAAAGATTTAAAAATACACGGAAGTCCCATAGAACATTTTTTATTTTAACCTCTCGTTCCTGAATATTTAACTCCAAAGTGGTTTTTCCCATGTCTCATGACATTTCTAAAAGAAAACGTTTAAAAATCTATAGAAAATCTTTTAGGAAGATGTTGATTAGGATGTTTTATTAGCTATAACAGGCAGACAATAGGGATATCGAGAATACAAGAAATCACAGCAATCGACCCTAGGGAATATAAAATTTTTTTATTCCATGTTCGATAGATGCTACAAACGTGAAACGGCATAGCAGATTGTTACACAAGGGGTGAAAGTGATCTATTTAGGCACGAGATGGTTTGGCGCACAAGCGTAGCGAGGGCGCTAATAGTTCGAGTGCCTAAATAAGTCTTTCACCCGAGGTAAGCACTCTGCTTTTCATTACGAATATGAGGAAAGTAAAAAAAGCGTTAAATCCATATATGAATCTGATGAACTCATTTTATAGAAATATCTATGTTTTTTTTTTGTGGCATTCTACACAGCCAGTATTTTTTATCATTGATGATGGTAAATATTTACGTCAAATCTATATAAATTAAATGTAAATTTAGTTAAAAGATTATTACCTATTTTTTTGAATTCCGTCACAGATACACAACAGATTGTGATTGTGTGTGCGGCGGACTCACGTAGGGGCTGACTGAAAATCAGTGTTGTGGGCGTGGTCATCCACACCTACAGCGTGTGCTGAGTCAGCTCCTATCATGGTTGCGGAGAACTTCTATTTATGTTTTGTCATTTATATTTGTCTGTTGTGTATTATGTATCCGTGGCCGTGATTAAATGTGTTTCTTTCTTTCTTTCTTAGATTAATATCCCGCCAATTTATGTCGACTTTTTAAATTTTAAATATGGAACGCATCGCGTAAATTGTTGCGGCTTATTCCGCTCAAAGAAGTTTGCGCTAAGTTCACACTGGCTGTTTAGAAACTCACATGGCCGCAGCATTTTTTTTAATTAGTTTTTTTTTTACATAAAACTCTTCACAGCTGACAGCAGTTCTATTTTTAAAGTTCATTCCGGCCCTTAGGTGGAAAGTAATTTATATGAGTTTTTCCCACTCTAGGGAAGGAAGCAGCATTTTCTACCCAATAATCAGATCAAAACAACACTACTTTCCGAGTATGAGAAATGAAAAAAATATTAAAATATTCCTGCGTCAACTTATCAACAACTCTATATAAATACTTGATTAAGATACGTAAGCCGAAAGGGGAGTATTTGAAAGTATGAAACTCGTCAGTGAGTCAGCCGCGTGTGTCATTTCGCTATGTGACGACTTCCCGTCATATGCAACGTATTCAAAAAGGCTTTTATGCGGTTCGAGCTACTCTTTTCTTCTCTCCCCCCAATTTTCCGCGTCTCGATCATTTTGGATCCTTTGTCTATGTAAAGTACGGGAAACATAGATTTGATAATAACCATGAAACTTCAGCTCTTGAAATCGAGTAGGTAGGTACCTATCTAACTGACTAACTGATTGGTCGTGTGGTTACAGACCCTAACTGCAGAATCAAAGATCGCGGGTTCGATTCCCGCCCGAGACAAATATTTGTTACATGAATGTTTATTTATTTGTTCCGTGCATGGTTGCAAAATATCTATATATTATATGTACATATTATAAAGAATATTCCGGTATTTATATCAGTTGTATAGTGTCCGTAATACAACCATATTACTTGCTTACTCTGGGACTAGATTGTATAAAGGTTGAGCCCCAGGTGAGTGGAATAACACGCAAATCAATCAGAGACTTTATTTTAATAACATACTAAACAAGTGGTTAAGTATGTCTATTACAAATTTTTACAATGCAACCCTTAAGATAGCATAAAAGGGTATCAAGGCATGTAAATGTTAATTCTAGACGTTGCACAAATAGTTTACAAAACAAATGATCAAAAATGTATATTACCGAATTTATATAACTGTAACCCTGCAAGGGACTGCAAGAAGATGCGGTTTCTGACCACAAACCACTTTAAAATAAGAGATTGTTCAAAATTGCTGGGGCGGAAAATTAATTTAATACGATAGTAATGTTGGTGGTACACAAAATTTCTAAATGCTACGGTTGTGAGTAGTATAATACTAAAAATGTTAGTGGGTTTTCGGGGGCTTCCCACTTTATTCTTGTAAGGAGAAAGGATATAAAAATAACAAAAATAAGAGTGGTAGAAGGGAAAAAAGGCGACGAAGATAAAGAAGTAAACTTTAATTATGGCAAAATAAAAAAAAACTAACTTTAAATGTAATAACTACAAACTAACGAGATTTGTGTGAAAATAAAAATTATACGAACCATTTATAGTTATTAAGCCGGTTTGGGTTGAAGCGTAATAACACTAATATGTAAACCACGCGGACTTAGCCGCGGCCGGAAAGCTAGTATCAATATATATAAATAGCAAAGTTTATAAATTTTAAGCTTTGTTTGCATGCGTGGCAAAGCTTACGTAGTTACTTATTTAAGCACAAGGTTATGTCAAGGGCATTCGATACATGAGCTCCCCCCAGCCGACACAGCTATCCACTCAAGCTAAACATTCCCTCTAATACAAACAGTGATTGACATATATCCACGCCCCATTTTTGCTTAAAAGCATCCCAACATATCTATAGATATTTATCTAAATATAACAGCGATATAGTACTTGTGGTGATACGGTATATCTTACTTTAAAGAATGGTTAAACACTGGGAAGAAAATATTATCTAATTGTTGATTAGAAGCCTTATAATATTTATTTGTTTAATAAGTATGTATAATGCCAATTGACGTAAATAAATAAATAATATCTATGTATTTCTTTTCTACTTTCTACTAATAGTATAAGTTTTGATTTGTTGTATGTTTGATTAACTCGAAAACTACTAGACTGATTTTAAAAATTATTTCATTTATGGAAAGCTACGTTAGCAAGTAACATAAGCAATATTTTGTTTTCAAGAAAATTAGAGATCCATACGAAAATTACAATAATGTAACCCTAGATGTCATACATTATTAAATTCTTGGCGATTAAACATCTATCTATTTAACCAATTTTTATGAAACTTTACATTTATCTACCCCTATTATTGATAATAATAATAATAATAATAATAATAATAATAATAATAGATGGGACTCCCCACACAGCGTCATCTAGTCCCAAAGTAAGCAAGTATTATGCTTGTGTTAGGGGTTACTAGACAACTGATATACGTACTTAAATATTCTTTATAATATATATATAAATATTTTTGCAAAGACGCCACACACATACAACAACCAAGACCCAGTACCAGTATCAATATTCATCATGTTAATACTGACCCGACCTGGGATTCGAACCCGGGACCTCCAGCTTCGTAGGCAGGGTCGCTACCCACTAGGCTAAGCGGTCGTCATTAATTGATAAAAGCGTGACATATAAAAAATAATAAAAGTATAGAAGTAGCAATAATATATTATTAAGACTAGAACGAGCGCTATTCTACTGAACTATTAGCACACCGTAAGCTTCGAATGCGGGGAAAGGTATGCGGTTAAGTGTGGGGGAGGTCAAGATGTACAATGGCAATACGTCACGGGAAGGAGAAATAAAGCGGTAGACTTATCGGCATCGTTTTCGATCATTTTTCCTTATTAAGATTAACACTGCACCGGACCTCTAACAAGTGCATTGCTAAACGTGGCGCGTCAACTGCACTTAATTTAAGTGTAGATCCGGCAAAGCAGCAGCGTGAGCGTAAAGCGTGTTCTAGAGTCTACGTTAAATTATTCTTACTTATGTGAGTGAAAGTCTATGGCCACTTCCTTCACGAATTAAATATACAAATAATAATAATTGACACCTAGAATGAAATTTTACACTTTTTGAAACACAGTTTTAGTACAAATCACTGTGTGTGAAAAGTCAAAAACTACTGATCTGACTTTAACTCTTCATGTACATTGCCGCATGTTATAACAATTTATAGATAAGTAAATTTTTCATTATCATTTAGAATAATTTTAGATAATTTTGTTAAATTAAATTATTAGGTCATAAATCACTTAACATTTCATTTTCATCGGTGGCCATAAGATTTACAACTTCTCAAAAACTTGGCTCTTTCGTTTCGCTAAGAGCTGTTGAGTGGTTTTTTTTTTTCTTAAAATATTCACCCTTCGACTCGAAAGTTCTGTAAGCCTTCCGAGTTGGGAGTTTCGCGCGATTAAGCCTTGGAAACTGCACCAAGTTAAGGGTTGTTATTTGCATATTGTGTAGGAAGGGCCCGCCATAGGGAAAATATTGTAACATTTGCATAAACGAAAGTGAATTCTGATGAACTTGTACACGCTTCCAAGTAAGACGTCGAGGTTTCTTTGCAGATATAAACTTTATTTATGGAATTTAATTAATTGTTTTCCCTGCGAGAAACGCGCTTATTCTAAACAAGAGATCGCGGCTTGAAGCCTTGTAATCTTAGATAGTAAAATTACCATGTTGAAGCGTCTCATATATACGTCTAAAGGTCCGAAAAATCGTGCAATATGACAGACTCAAAAATTAAACAGACCAAAGGTACCTACCATGTTATGTAATTTTGTTTATAATTGTTTGTTTTGAAAATTTTGTTAATTACATGAAACGTAATGTCAAAGGCAAAGTCAAATATCTTTATTTTGTAGAATAACATAATCTTGAAATACTTCACAAGTGTAAATTTAATACTTTGTAAAAGATCGTTCGACCCGCCATTACAGAGGCGCATTCAAAAAGTGCTGGTTCTTTTCAGATGAATACGCAAGAAACTGAAGGATGCTCTTTTTTACCAAAATCTAAACAAACCGATAAGCGAGCGGTTTATACCCACGGATTCTTATCATCTATTTCAGAATTATTTTCCAGTACGGATTTCTTAAGTGTGTCACATTAAATAATAATTCACAGTGCTATGTCAAAACATTAAGTGGCGTATATATAGTCTGTGGCGTATATTTCTTTGCTCACAATTTGATGATTACCAGCACGCGCAAAACTTCTAGTTCGCTCTGAAGTTGATGCGGGTATGTTTTGTGCAGGTGCGAGGTCCGCTCGCGACCCCCCGATACCAATTTTCCTTACTGACGCTACTCGCTTTGACTTCAGATCAAAATAAAAAGACGTGTGAAAATGTGATACAAATATTTAACAGAAATGACGCTTGAGCGAGTGCAAATATCGGCAACTGATTTTCAATCATCTTGTCTTCTAGGATAAGGATAATATAAAGATTGAAAATAAAAAAATGCCTTCAATGGGGCACTTATATTCTTCAAAATGTAACGAAAAAGTTTGTGTTTTTTTGTTTATTAGTTTTTACAAGGCTGTTTTTAGGGTTCCGTAGCCAAATGGCAAAAAAGTAACCTTTAGAGTTTCGCCATGTCCGTCCGTCTGTCAGTCTGTCTGAAGTTTTTCTCGGAAACGATTGGCAATATATAGATGAAATTTGGAAGGTAGGTGTAATCTATGAACTGCTACACAATGACGTAGTGAAATTTAAAAAAAAAAATTTGGGATAAGTTTCCACAAATGTAACTGAAGTACGAAAAAAAAAAACATCGTATACTAACGCGAGATGTACCAAACGATAGGTCTTAAAAAATGATATCAAAGTTTATTTTTTTTTTTATTTAAATCAACAGTTGTTGAGATATGCACTCCTAAAGACCTAATTTTTGCTAGAATCATTTGTCCCCCAGAGGTGGGGACCTCTACCAGCTAAACCTTTGTTTTTGGATATGTGGAAAAAAATTATGACAGGTGTATATATAACGTAGTTAAAAGGAAAACTATCACAGCTAAGTAGACTGTATTATTTAACGTGTAATTGAGTAACTTATAAAATGTACTTTTAAATTCCATAGAAATGACAGATAGCGTTTAGCTAATAAGCGAAAAGTAGATGAATTTTATTTTTGTGATATTATTGTAAAAAATAATTTAAAAAAAAATCATTTCATGATGAAAACTATATTGTATTACTAGGTACTATATATTTACGCTTTCCTTTGCAGAGGTTGCAGAGGTCTTCTTCATAATCGATACTAAAAGTCGAAGGTTCACTGTAACAAAATAAGTAATAAAAATTGTCTCTAGCTATCAGTGCACTCATGTTATTACTTTTCGGATTAGCCAGAGAGGATCAAGCGAGCACCTTCTAAATAACTAACGAAATAAAACTGAAATACAATTATACAATAATTCTTAAATTGCATAATAATAAATATTAATGGTTAAGTTCGATTAACGTCGCGCTCGTTTTTTTTATATTTTGTGCTGGTACGAAAGTCTTCGTGTGCGCACTTGGCCGGTTTTTTAATTCGTTAATTACGCTACACATTGGCAACGATTAGATATTTGTTCACGCTAGTTGTCTTCACTTCGAAACATCCCGAACATAAAACATCCATAACAAACGGACTAATGGCCATATTCACTCGTATAATTGCCATCGTCGTCATCGTCGTCATCAGCCCATTTTTACCCCACTGCAGGGGCTTAGGCCTCCCCCAGGGTGAAGAGGGGGGCTTGGAGCTTAAGTCCACCACGCTGCTCCACTGCGGGTTGGGAAATGTAACGACCGCCATCTATTGACAGCGTCCGGGACCGACTGCTTAACGTGCCCTCCGAAGCACGGTGTCAGTGATATTGTGTACTTAAGTCGTCAGAAAAATTCATTGGTATACGCCCGGATTCGAACCATGGCCCTATGGGGCCTTATAAATTTAAGACAGGTTCGTTGCGCTCTGGGCTATCACGACACATTGTCATCGTAATTGCCATCAAGTTCACCTAATCAATTCATTTTGACGTTCAATAAGTGTGTGTAAACATGTTATACTGAATAAAAACTTTTTGATTTTTTTTTGACATGCGTTCTTCGCTAACCGATGACGCTCGACAGAATAGAAGCGAACAGCGAAACACCCGAACAACAACGTCGTGGTTAAATTCCTTCTTGCAAATGTTAAAGAAGTCGGGACTAATTTGTCATTAAACGATAAAGAAATTAATTTAACTGACTCGACGCTTTTTTTGGGGATCACTTAGCATTCCAAGCTGCAATGGAGCACCCATTGCATGTCTTGCTGGAAAGCTAAGTTCAGGTGCTTATGCTGTTTGAAAACTCAGACACCTTCAGGATGTAGTTACGGCTTGATTAGTCTATTTTAGTATTATCTAGTGGTACCATCATATGGCCTGAAAAATGTTCCTACCTGTTTTTTGGGGTAAGGGGTATTTATATATTATTTTACGCATTTATAACAGATGTCTCCAGTAATATTAAATATGTAATTACATAAATTAAAAAATATTTAAAACAAATTTTAACTGAAAAGGGCTATTACACAGTAGAGAGCGACCGAGATATTTAAACGTCAACCTAAGCAGTTGTCATGGTTTCATTTTTTTTCCATTGAATAAGTATTTCTTCTTAATTTGGAAATGTTGAAGTTTTTATTTGTATGTACTAATTGTTGATACTAATAAGTAACTACTGAGTTTTTCTCACTAGAAGCTACAGTATGAACCGATATTAACTAAAAATTTATAAGTGATAATAATAAATAAATTAAAACATTAACTGTAACAATGACCTTAACAGAAAATTTTGACGATTCAAAAGCAATTGCGCAAGTCTGCTTGAGTCTATTTCAATTAATTGAATAAGTATTGTTTTAACTTTTGTTTAAAATTTTGACAAAGTTCTTAGATAATTTCTACAAAAGAGCGTGTTCCAACAATTGTTTTATTTTTCAAGCCTTTGCGAACTATATTTTACAAATGACCAAGTTCATCTTTTTTGCCAGAAACTCATGACAAGAAGAAGTCTGGCTTGAAGATGACGGCATCATATTCATATCTTAATAAATTATTCCAGAGTTATAATTTTTACGAATTTTAGTGAATATATTATTTGTATACACATCGAAGCAATTCTATAACATGATTAAAAACGATTCGTATTGATTTTACGATTTTATTGAATATAAAGTTTGACGTTAAATTTTAACAGAAAACATCGAAACTCGCGTTAGTGTCCGAAATGCACCCTACCAGAAACGCCCCTTGAAAGATGGGCCAAGGGGAAATTATGACAAGGTTTAAAATATTGCGTAATAGTTAAGAAATAACAAACCTATGGGTTAGAAAGAGCAGAATTTTTTACTCTTAGGTATCTATAGATTGGACTTCAGGTGTTCTTTACCAAGTTATTTAGGAATCTGTTTGAAAAATTCAAAACACCATTTTTCTTTGGTGCCTATCTTTTATTATATTTACTAATTGATAGCAATCCAAAACACGTGATAATCAAGTACTACCACAAGAATAAGGAATGGCATATTAATTTATGGAAATAGTGTCACAACTAGTAAATGCATTATGGTTTTTTAATTAAACCGAAATGTATTTTATTACTTGTAGGTGAGGTCCTGTTTCGTATGACAATTTATTAAAAGTGAAATCGAGCTGACAGAGATAGTCTCATATGGTAGTGTGTCTGTCACTTATGCAAAGGGCCCGTGGTCCCACCAATTTGACCTACTGGTAGGACCACGGTATACTACTGTGTACCCATGGTCCTTCTGGATTGGGGGCGATCAATAATATCGAAAACCTATTCTTTGCCAGAATTTGCGTGATTACTAATTCTGGCAAAGCAAACAGTACCGAAGGTGGTGATTTCGATGGACACATTTTTAACACTAGTTTTGTTTTTGAAACTGCGGTCAAAGACATACAGAAAAGTTTGATTAAAAGCTAATAAAAAACGGGCCAATGCGAGTGGGACTCGCACATGAAGGGTTTCGTACCACGGTACAATATTAAAAAAAAAAACAGGTTTCTTTTATGGGGACCTCCTTTCAATTGTGATTTTATTTAATTTTTATTATTTACTGGTAAAGCAGCACACACCCTGTAAAAAATTAAAGTGTCTACCATTACGGTTCAGACAATACAGCCCAAGGACAAACGGACGGACAGCGGAACGGTAGTAAATAAGGTTTTCGTTCCCTAAATATTACACCTTGAATTTACTTCAAACTATTAGACCACTCTATATTACAAGAAACAAAGCATGACACTAGCTGAATATATTCTTCTATTATTTGATTAATTCCGTGCCTAACAAAATCACTATACGTGTAAAAACGACATGTAACGAATTACATACATCAAGTAAGCACTCGTCATGAAGGGATCTGATAAATTATGCTTTTAGCGGCATCTTTTGTTTGTAGTCGGTTTGCTTTGATTTATATGATCCATAAGAGCTCGACCTGATGGTCCGTTGATGGAACTCGTTATGTTGATGTCCCTGCATTTGTCTGTGTATCTTCACGACTAAAACGTTCCTAAGGCCAGAGGGCCTAACACGTCATAACTGAGAAAATGATGGATACGTTGGAATTTACTGAATTAAGAAGTACAATCTGATAACCTCAATATAATGTGGTCCATCCATAATTGTTGTAAAGGCTTTACTACTGAAAGCGTAATTATACGAATATTATATATAAATTAATTTGATAGCAGCGTTTGGTTTTTTTTAGTAGGGTCATAAATGTCAATTTGTGGATCAGTCCACAAATCCAAATCCAAATCTTGATCCACAAATTTAAAGTCGCTCAGTGTGCTATGGAGCGGGCTATGCTCGGTGTTTCTTTGATGGATAAAATCAGAAACACTGAAATCCGTCAAAGAACTAAAGTTGTCGACATAGCCGAAGCGATCAGCAAGCTGAAGTGGCAATGGGCCGGTCACATTTGCCGTAGAACTGATAACCGATGGGGTAGACGAGTTCTCGAGTGGAGGCCACGTACCGGAAAGCGAAGCGTTGGACGCCCCCCGGCCAGGTGGACAGATGACCTGAAGCACCATACCGGGGGTAGTTGGATGCGAAAGGCATAGGACCGTGTGTGGTGGCGAGCCTTGGGAGAGGCCTATATCCTGCAGTAGAGAGACACGAGCTGATGATGATGATGATAATGTCAATTTACAGTAATAAAGTGACATTACGCAATTTTGCGGGGCTGAAGACTAGTGCGCGGAATTTCGCGGGGATGCAGACCGGGACGCGGGGACCTTGCGCACTGAAACTCGGACGAAAACTCTTCATCGTCCACCAGCTAGCTAGAGTATGAGTTGTTAGACGGTAAACGTTGAAGAGGACTATAAGTCAAATCGTACTTTTATGATACGTACAAAGGAAATATTATCTTTATCGAAGGCAATCGTTGACTTACCTTCCTCAATTATTTTCTTCTATCCTTCTATGTTCCGAATTTCGATCTTTTATCTTCTTTCTTCTTTAGTCGTGCAGTTAGTATTGTGTTGTTTTTTTTTGCGTGTTGTAATAGATTCTGCTCTACATTATTAATGGATGCAACTTTATATTGAGAAACTGTAATAACATTAACTTCAAATACGTATCCACTTATTACAAATAAGTCGGTATCGTAAATATCTCATAGACGCATAACAAATATCATCTCGAATATAAAAGTTTATGATCCCCGCAAAGTATTAAAATGTTACAGAGGGTTCGAGTCAAAATCGTAAAAAAATATTCGGTCCCATCTTCCATTGTTATGTGCCAAATAGTTTTCAGAGAAAGTTTTGTAAAATGATTTATTGGTAAAAAACATTACTTGACAAAAATGTGCATTAGTCAAGACTTTCGTTGTCCATTAAGACGTCAGATAAGATCGATGTAAAGTTTCGTATTTCTTTGGCATATACAAGGGAGCGCCCGATAAAGAAATTTTATATATTTGACTGAAAATCGTAATCATCTCGTTTTTAGTCAGTTTCGAGAACAAAAGATAAATGATTTATGGATAACTTGCATAATAAACTGATAAGTTTATTCTAGTTATTTGTCTACTGTGAATAGTTACCATCAGTGGTGTAAAAATCTGCTATATTTTAATAACATGCTTCAGATTATAAACTTTATTATTTTAGGATGTTTATTAATATGCTATGATTTAGCATAACACGCTGGAATGCTTGGCGCGAGAATCGTTCGTTGCGTTGGGCGACGGTCACATGCTGTCGACCGACAGCTGCGCTAATGCCATGCTAATGCTAAATCGCAAAATTTGCTAATCAGTCAGCGCACAATCGCGTTCGTTGTAGCACGTGTTTCGTTGTGCTGATCGCATCGCTCTATCAGTAAGGCGGGACTGCCGGATCGTATCGCGCTGTTTAATAGCACCAAGATTTAACCAATATAATATGCTAAATCCGTTGGGCTTAAATAACGCGTTTTAAATAATGCTTTATGCTATATTATCCACCACTGGTTACCATGGTTATGTTAGTAAGTCGCATCAATCGATTTAAATTGAAATGGACCCAGAAACGAACCTTGAAGTCGCCTTATTGCTGGTATTATGTTATAGGTACCACAAACATTCTATATAACTAATGACGTCTGTGTCATTAATACCGGCAAAATGTGAGTCGGACTCGTGTACGAATGGTTCCGTATCACCGTACAATAAATAAAAAACAGGTTTCTTGTTTTTAATATTTGTTGTTATAGGGGCCACAGTCCTGCGTGCTGCCTACAATGACATACGGTGCCGAAACATGGACTCTCACGGCAGGACTGGTCCACAAATTTAAAGTCGCTCAGCACACTATGGAGCGGGCTATGCTCGGCATTTCCTTGATGGACAAAATCAGGAATACTGAAATCCGTCGAAGAACTAAAGTTGTCGACATAGCCGAAGTGATTAGCAAGCTGAAGTGGCAATGGGCCGGTCACATTTGCCGTAGAACCGACAACCGATGGGGTAGACGGGTTCTCGAGTGGAGGCCACGTATTGGGAAGCGAAGCGTTGGACGCCCTCCGGCAAGGTGGACTGATGACCTGAAGCACCATACCGGGGGTAATTGGATGCGGAAAGCGGAGGACCGTGTGTGGTGGCGAGCCTTGGGAGAGGCCTGTATCCTGCAGTGGAGAGACACGGGCTGATGATGATGAAGGGGCCACAATAATATACATGCTTTAAAAATTTCAAGTGTATATATTATGGTTCAGACGATACATCGCTGTGACAAACGGACGGACAGCGGACCATTCGTTTATCTTGGTACCCTTTGGGTTGGGGTGAACCCTAAAAAAGACTCCTAGCAAAATATATGTGTGGACAGATGACCATGAAATGTTTCCTTCTTAAGAATAATTGTTTCTCGCTATCTTTCTATTGCCAGTAAAACTATATTTCTATTTTTTAGGGGCTTTCAAATTATTCCTTACAGGTCTAGATGCTCTCTCTCTCTCTCAATGCCTATTAAATTAAAGTAACTGCACTTAGCACTAGTAGACCGATGCGTCGCATTCGTCGTGCTTCAATGATTAAAACACTATTTATTTTTAAGTTGAACTTATTTTGGTGAGTCAGGAAAGAGGGAGGGAGTGGTGAGTGACAAGGAAGATCAGAGTGAATTTGTAGTATGTGGCGGAAGTTGCGCACAACAATGTAACACACCATGAAGTTAGTTTCTAATGAAAGTAAATTTTTGTTATTATTATTTTTAATACCGTTGTTTATATCCCTAAAAGATTAACTTAAATATTTAATACTAACTTCCCCCCGCGGCTCCACTCACATGGACTACACTGCTGTACCGGTACCTTTTTTCCGGGATAAAGAGTAGCCTATGTCATTCTTCAACTTCAAACTATATATATAACCTCCTGTTCATCCCTGAAATTTTTTATTGAAATCAGTTCAGCCGTTTCGGAGCGGAGACGGAACAGAAAGACAAACAAAACGAAACCTATGTCACTTCTGACAACGCTTTCTTCATCTCTGAAAAATTTCAAGAAAATTGGTACAACTGTTTCAGAGATTGACTCGGACAGACAGACCCGTATTAGTAGCCCGTATCAGTTCTGACGACTTCCCATTGAGGTTTGCAAAGTTATACTGAATTTGGTTTAGCCGTTTCAGAGAATAGCTGGAGCAGACAGACAGATAAACAGACCGACAAAACGAAATTTATGTCACTTTTAACATCATTTTCTTCATATCTGTAAAGTTTCATTAAAATCGGTCTAAACGTTTCATAGATCAACTCGGATAAACAGACAGATATACAAATACACAAACAAAAATTACCTTATGTCATTTCTGATAACCTTTTTTACATACATACGAAGTTTCAATGAAATCGGTTTAATAGTTTTTGAGTTTATCCGTTACAAACATACAAAATAAAAAAAAATTCCTCTATATAATATTAGTACATATCTGATTAGTATAGACAAATTATATCTAAGTACTCCAATGAAATCAAACTTTGCAACATCCTGCCTCGTGTCGTGATAGTCCAAAGCGCAACGAACCTGTCTTAAATTTATAAGGCAAGCCCTCTTTCAACCTGGGAGAGGCCTAAGCCCCTGCAGTAGGGTAAAAATGGGCTGATCAAGTGAAGTGAAGAACATCCTACCTATGATCCAAATTACATTAATGTCGAAAGGGCCAAAATTATATTCATAAATATGGAACTCAATATACAAAAAAAAAAATTAAAGTTCAAACTAATACTTTAACACCCACTTTTACAAGTCAGTAAATTTTCGAAACGCTCGATACTATTAGAATACGATAATTTGACAGATTAACGAACAATTTTATGAAATACGGTTTTTTAAAATATGTTTTGATTTTGAAATATGATTTAAATTTGATCGCACGCCAATTTTATCGTACGCAAGCCCTTCGATAATTCAGCGAGTCATCCGAAATATACGAAATTGAATACGATGATTTTAAAAATTAACGATATAATTCTATGAAACTCATATACATTATTGTCGCATTCGATGATATGAGCTTTTCAAGATGATATTTAAACAATAAAATTATGTAAATATCACAGTGATGTGAAATATGGATAAGTATTCATTTCATATTCATTCTATTGCTGATAACAGAGGGCCTGTACGTTTGCAACTTTTGTATCTCTGAAAATTGAATGTCAATCATAGGCAATAAATACAGTTTTATTTATTTATTGTAAAAAACAAACAGTCTTCTACAGGCATTATTGCTAAATAAGAAATTTTTTACAGACTAGACCTATAGTTTCCTTAATAATTATTACTTACAAATTTTTTGTCTTAGCCTCACTTATAATAATTACATCTGTGAGACTTAAAAAACATCCCAACATTTACACTAAACTCATACATACGTAGGTACACTACAAATACGAGTACTCTGGCAAGCCAACATTTCAATTATCAAAACCTTATCATTATCCAACAATCAATGCACATTGCATTAATTTTATGCAAGACAAACTAATTAGCAAACGGATGCAACACAAACTTTTTTGATTGTTTTTTGAAAACTGGAAGGGTGCATTAAAACATATCTATTTCGAAGCTGTTGTGTAACTTAATATAAGACCTGCAAGCACGTCGAATAAAATTATTATTTACATAACATTTTGAACTACTTAGCAAGTACTTGCTATAGAGAATAAATTTTGAATTAAAATTAGCGCCTTCTGTCAAGGTTACTAATGTACACAAACTATGCGATAGTCAGCAAATGGTCTGAGGTTTGCGTAACCCGTTTGCGTAATTGCGTATCACTTGTCTTTGTAAAATAAATAGGTTTTCATTGATCTCGGTTTCTCAAGTATATATAGAGTATCATTTTGAAGACCGCTTAGCCTAGTGGGTAGCAACCCTGCCTGCGAAGCTGGAGGTCCCGGGTTCGAATCCCAGGTCGGGTCAGTATTTATATGATGAATATCGATACTGGTACCGGGTCATGGTTGTTATATGTATGTGGTGTCTTCGCTCGGTACCCAAAACACAAGCTAATGCTTAGTTTGGGGCCTAGACGTTGTTGTCATGTATACGTTATTATTATTATTATATTTATTTAATATTAATTTGTGAACAAAAGAAGACAATTACTATTTATAATTTATAATGATAAATTTAGACGAATTTACTTTTGAAACGATGAAAACAAACTTAGAGCATCGCTGCGGTTTCTAAAAATCATTTCACTCTAAATTGGAATTTTCATGAGTTGTTTATCTGTCTCTCCTAAAAAATCTGAAAAACTCATTATTGTAGTAGGTACATAATAAGACCTTATAACAAATTAACTAGTTGGCATTGAACTATAGAGCACTGATAAAAGAATACTTGAGACCACTAGTTCATTGTCGATTTGTTTTCAATTTATACGATTATAATTATAATCATTATCAAATTAAAGACGTTATGTACCTTCAGAATTTCATGCACATTATAATTGGTCTTTCACCATACAATTTATGTTTAATATCTTGAGAGTTATCGAGAAATAAAAACTATAGCAGCCGGGGCCCTGCACCGACGCGACTCGCGTAATGTAAAATTAGGCAGAAGTTATCAATCAATGTTGTACACATAGAAATATTTTAGTTTGTTTTTATGTATTAAATTTTTAATTTTTCAAATATTTATGGAATTGGAAATAAAATACATGAAAAGTACTCGATATTACGACACTACGACAGAAAAAAACATTACGGCTTATATACTGTTACGAACGGACAGAGTAATGACCGCCATCTAGCGTCCACCAGTAAAACCACTTTGTAGAAGGGTTTTACAACAAGGACAACGCGAAACCCCTACTTAATACTAGATGGCGGTAGACGAAAGAATGTTCTGGGATTATCCAAACTGTTCGATTACGTTCGTGCGAGTGGAGTGATTTCTAAAATGTTCTCGAGTTCGTTGCGACCTATATAAATAGCCGCAGAAAGGCGAGCAGTTCCAGTTCTGTTTTGGGCTACAATTAAGCGACTTCGAAGTGAAAACTAGTGATACAAGTGAAATCTACGACTTGGCTACGATCTAGGAACATCGTTAGTGCTTAGTGTTTGGACTTAGTGCTTTGTGTTGGACCTAGTGTTAGTGAATAAAGTCTTTAAAAGAGTCAGCAGGTCTTTCTCTCCAAATTCGTCGAACCTAACACGTAACAATACTCTGCTAACCGTGTGAAGCCGAGGGGTCGCTAGTATTATTTAAGTAACACTTTTTCAGTGTGATGTTGTAGTTTTTAAGAAGGTTCCAAAGTATCAGAATTAAAATATTAGGTTTGTCAATGATTCAACAGATTTTTGTTGAAAACTCGTTATCAATTATTTAATATTGGGTCGGGGAAAAAATTTCTACGCATTTTATATGAAAACTCAAGATTTTTTTTTTTCAAAGTTTATTTAAATTTATTTACAATATATAAGCCATTTTATTCGATTGTTGCTGTAGAAATTTTGGGACTTCAGATCAAAAAAACGCGACAAGTAGTTTTGGCAGTCCTCTCTTGATGTTAACCTGATACTGTCTAAAGAATACTGAAGAGACCGAAACAGGTGGAAATCTGAAGGTCAGGGCTATATGGTGGATGCATTAACTCCTCCCAGGCAAACTCTTTTAATTTTTTCTGAGTGAATAAAGATGTGTGAGGTCTAGTGTTATCGTGATGAAGACCACACCCCTTCTATTGATTAATCCCGGCCGCTTTCTCTCAATTTCTTGCGTTAATCTAATTAGTTGTTCGCAGTAGAGATCCGATTCAATAGTTCTGCCCAGCGGTAAAAGATCATAATGAACAATACCCTTCCAATCCCACCATACACACAATATCATCTTATTACTAGTTAGCCAGGGTTTCGCCACAGCCTGTGAAGCCTGACCGACCTTTGACTACGACTTTTTTTACACGTTTTTATTGTAAAAAACGATTCAGTTTCATTACGTCTTAATAAAGAATCGCAAATAAGTACAAGGTTCATTAGGTTTCTTTGAAAGTGCTCATGTGGCACCGAAACATCGAGCTTTTTTGTATACCCAGCTTTTTTTAAATAGGTCAAAACTGTTTTGTGGTCAATTTCCAGATCTTCAGCTATGTCGTAACTACTGATATGCCGATTTTGTTCCACTTTTTTAAAAATGGCGTCCATTTTAGCCGTGACAAGGCGACCACAGCGACGTACATCTTTGCCATCATAATTCTCGGATTGAAAACGTTTAAACCAACTTTGTGCTACTATTACTGACACCGCATTAGGGTCATAAACGTCACAAAAAAAAATTCGCAGCTTGCGTTGCATTTTTTCCTTTTTTATAATAAAATTTTAAAATGTATCGAATTCCTTCATTTGATTCACTCATTTTGACAAAAAAAAACTAATGAAAAACCGGCGGGAACCATTATTTTATTAAATTGTTTCTTTTTTTGAAACGTAAACTTTTTAATGGTATCAAAACCAGCCAGAAACAACTAGTACAGCCAAAGAGATTTTTTTAAAAGTATATACGAACTATATGCGAAAATAATTTATCCCCGACCTAATAGATTTCCAGTTGTTTATCTTCACACAAAAATATTATGTGTAAAGATAAAAAGCCAACTTCAAGTGATAACGGTTTATAAGTACTCATATGTTCAGATAACAAGAGTTAGTACACGTGATTCCCCAAATTCGTTACACGTTTGCGCAATGATCGTATTTTTTGTGGTTTTCGTATTGATATTATTATATTATTTAAGTACTAAAAACTATGGTTATTGGAAAGAAAGAGGTGTGAAGCATGACCCGCCAATCCCTTTACTTGGAAATAATTTGAAAACCTATTTAGGTTTTGCAAGCGTAACCGAAGTTTCAAAAGAGCTGTATCGAAAATATAACTGTGAAAAAGTTATCGGGTTTTATCGCGGTCTAAGACCGGAACTAATTATACGTGACCCGGATTTAATAAGACGGATACTAAACGTGGATTTTGCTTACTTCCACCCACGAGGCCTTGGAAGAGATCCCGACAGTGAGCCGCTCTTGAACAACGTATTCCACGCAGATGGTGACCGATGGCGTCTACTGAGGCAAAGATTGACTCCTGCTTTCACTACAGGAAAACTAAAAGCTATGTTCCCTTTGATAGTAGAATGCGCTGAACAGTTACAAGCACTTACCAATGAGTACGCCACCAAAGGTACCGACTGTGACGTTAGAGACCTAATGGCAAGATTCACCACAGATTTCATAGGTGCCTGTGGCTTTGGAATACGCATGGATAGTTTGAATGATGAAAGTTCACTTTTCAGAAAACTCGGTAAAAATGTGTTCACGCCGACACTCCGACGCATAATAGTGTTAGTGTTGAAAGATTTATTCCCGAGTTTTACCAAAAAATTGCCACCCGTACATGACGGAATAGATAAGGAAATTGGTGAAATTTTCACAAATATCAGAAATCAGAGAAACGGTAAGCCTAGTGGTCGAAATGATTTTGTCGATTTGTTACTTGAACTTGAAAGTAAAGGCAAAATAGTGGGGCCCTCGATAGAACGAGTGAACCCAGACGGCTCTCCTGCAGAGGCGGAGTTGGAAATGGATATGAAAACAATGATAGCTCAGCTGTTTATATTTTTCATTGCGGGTTTTGAAACTTCTTCTTCTGCTACCAGTTTCACTCTACACCAATTGGCTTACCATCAAGATATTCAAGACAAAATATATGAAGAAATAAAAACAGTGTTAGCAAAGTACGACAACAAATTGTCGTACGACGCCATAAATGAAATGAAGTTGTTGGATATGGCATTCAAAGAAAGTATGAGAATTTTCCCATCACTTGGGACACTTCATAGAGTTTGTGCCCGGAAATACACAATACCAGAACTGAACATAACTTTAGATCCTGGCGTAAGGATTATGATACCCGTAGCGGCAATCCAAAATGACGAAAAGTATTTTGAAAAACCGTCGGAATTTATTCCGGGAAGATTTTCGCCTGAGGCTAGTAAGAACAGAGATAATTATGTATACTTACCATTCGGAGAAGGCCCTAGAGCTTGTATAGGTGAGAATTTTGAATCTTACTTTTTTGAATATAAACGAGCTCAGATCATGTTAATAACATTTCGTTCCTTAATTTACCTGACTCCGAGATTATTACGGTGTTGAAACTGCACCAAAATCTATCATTTATTTTAGATTTAAAGGGTAACCGATTCAAGTTTGGTGTCAAATGTCGTATTCAAAATTAGACATTTTAGTGTTGCATTGCATAGATTGGTAAAGTATCATTACCTGTTGCGCTCAAAGCGGGGGTGAAATTTCTATTTCAAGGAGGGAGGAAACATAGTTAAACAAACGGTAGTAGTTGTGACTTAAACCTTTCGGGTGGTCCAGGCGGGTTAAGATAACAGTACTGTCAGCATCTAACTGCCCTAAACTGCACTGGTGCACTACGGTGGGGAGACGATGACTGGATTTTCTTCGCGTATTTTTTGTATCGTCGCTCAATGTTTGAAATTCGACCGTAGATAATTAAATGCCTTTTTTTTAAGTTCTAACGTTATTGGAGTTTGTTTATTAAAGAGTAAAAACTCGCCTTTTTGCACCAGCTAGATATGGTATGAGTGGTTAGACGGTAAACGCAGAAAAGTTCTTCTAGCAAATTCTTACTTTTATGCTATGAATACCTCTGTAATCACTGTCTGTCCCTAATTTTTTTTTTAATGTAGTATGATGAATAGAGACTAAGTCTTCTAAATGAAAGCTTCGCTCTACGTCAAGTGTAGGGAAAAACTTTTTTCATTTTTTATCATAATCGTCAATACCTACGGAACAAAAAATTTGTTTATTATTATATGGAAAACAAAAAAAAAATATCTTGAATAAAGTAAACTTATTTCAGAGAAGTGAATATTTTTTATCTGTGATGGATAGTTACTCTACATTGGTTTCTAAGGTGCCACATACAAATATTTGTTAATAAAGTAGAAGCTTAATTTGCCTTTATCCCCAACACACGATTTTTATAATATACAGTGTGGTCGTATTTTAAAAGCCGATTTTTTTTCAGGTGCCCGCCTAGGACAGATGCAGTCGCTGGCTGGTTTGGCGGCTGTATTGCAGAAATTCCGCGTAGAGCCCGGCGTCACCACGCAACGTGTCCCGGAAATATCACACGTATCTAACATTGTACAGAGCATCAAAGACGGTTTACCTCTTAGACTCGTTTCAAGGAACTGACACAATAACTATTTATATTATTACTTAAATTTACAGATCATTCGATGATTGTAAATGACAATAAACCCAACTACTTCTGCTTAAATCTTTATTAGTCTTTTCATAGTCACAAAATGATTTTTCATTACGAACTGCACTGTTTTTCACTATTATAAATTATAATTTAAATGGTTAAAACCTTGTAGATAATGTAAATTTTGAATTTGTGCCCGCGGCTTCACAGTGAGCAAGCACATCGTAGGTACCTATAACATTAAATGACTATACTATTGTAGAATACAAGGCGAAAGTAAGTTTGTATTAGTATTCGCGTTAGCCCTCGTTGACACATAAAATATGCAACTGCGACGTTATGTTCGGATCGGTCATAAAGTTTTGTTCAATCTGAACTATACTATAGCGAGCTATTAAATACTAGCGTAGAAAAGCCACACTGTAGTGTAGGTGTGAACATTACTTCTTTCACGATGAGTTACGGCGCTGTACCCACAAGGTTGTCAATGTATGATTGTATGAGTGTATGATTGTAATGTATTATTTTAATCGGTTTATTTTATTTTTTTTTACTTTTGGAGGCTATAATATATTATTTTATTATTAATTGTCGAGAAATTATAAAATGAACTAAAAAAGACATTTAATTAACATAGCTTTATTTTTTCAACACAATAAAATTAAACTATAACTTCATATTACGATATGTCATGAAATTTAATTTTATGTTATGAAAGGTTATGAAATGTCATAAAATTTGTAAAATGTGATAAAAGTCATGAAATGACACGAAATGGACATTTTGTTAAAATGAACATGTTCACTGTATCAAAATGACCACTTTATTGATTCTATAAGAAGCAGGCAAATTTAGTGTAGTTTCTCCTTAGCTAAAGATTGAGTACCGCTGTATTGGATTTATTGTGACTTTGCATACCCCATGTTATTCTGCGTATTTAAATATATCTTTCTGCCAAATTTCACTAAAAGCGGTTTGGTAGTTTAACTACGAAGAAGTAACAGACAGACCTATATCAAGTTTTTGAAAAAATCTCCATTTAGCTCTTAAAATTACTATTAAATTACCCGGAAACTGACACTTAGGTAAATGCATTTTTTTATGAAATATAAAAATAGACTTTGTACGACAGTAAAATTTATAAACAAAATCATCTGCATTTGGAGAACATGGAACTAATAAACAATTAAAAGTTTATCTCTGTCTCTTTCTTGGAAAAAGAAATCCAACATTGTTTTAAGTGGTCTGACGTGACACCGTATGATATCGCCCTCTCTATCTGACAAGACTTTTTAAATATTCATGACTCGGTTATTAATTTATTTCAAAATATTTCTCTGGTATTATATATTTAAAAATTACTTCATTTAAACAATATTAAAATATATATATTTTACTACTCTGTTTTAACTGGTAATTTTTTTTATATATACTGTATATTTGTCATAATATTATATATTTTTTATTATTTTTTATTTATATATTTCATAGTAATACATATAAATAATCCTAAAATTTTATATAAAATAAATTCCAAGTTATTTTGTTGAGCATCAGGTTGAGAGTTCTCTCTTATAATAATAATACATGGGACTTCCCACACAGCGTCATCTAGTGTTAAAGTAAGCAATTATTATGCTTGTGTTATGAGTTACTAGACAACTGATATACATACTTAAATATTCTTTATAATATATAAATAATAATAAATAATAAATAAGCCTTTATTGCTGTTTTAGCATAGTTTACAATACAACATACATTTACAATACTATATAGGTATTATATTTGTTACTGACGACCGGTTTTCAACAACAGCTTGTCCTTCGACAAACGCCTCCTCCAAAGACTTCCACTTATCTCTGTCTCTTGCAATTCTGATCCATTCTGGACCAACAACTCTTTTGAAGTCATCTTCCCAACGTTTCGTTTGTCGACCTTTACTTCTTTTGCCATCCATAGGGTGCCATTCAGATATTATTCTAGTCCGTTTCTCGTTTTCATCTCTTAGCATATGTCCTGCCCACTTCCATTTAAGTGTTTTACATACTTTATTAGCTTCTTTAAATTTGGTTATATTTTTAATTTTGTTTAATCTTACTTTATCTTTTCTTCTTACTCCGATTACGCTTCTCTCTATTCCATTTTGGCATTTAAAATATATACATATATAAATATTTTTGCGAAGACACCACACACATATAACAACCAAGACCCGGTACCAGTATCAATATTCATCATATTAATACTGACCCGACCTGGGATTCGAACCCAGGACCTCCAGCTTCGTAGGCAGGGTCGCTACCCATTAGGCTAAACGGTCTCTTGCTTATTCATTTATTATTTAGGTAAGTAACTTTAAAAATATCTACAAATTCTTTTAAATTTTTAAAAGATAATTTAAAATTTTACCTGTCCCAATCAGCAGGAAGATGGTGAAAGCAGTTCAATGTAGTATAGTAGTTTTCACAAGTAAGTACTATACATCGGGGCATTATTACTAAACCAATGAACACACAGATAAATTATTGTAGTTTTTTTAGGCTATTTATTATGTACTATCGATTTTTGACTTTCCGCTATACAAGGGAAGTTATTGGTTTGGGTCAGATTTCCATAAATCGAGTTTCCAACAGATCTCCACGTTTTGAGGTCCTGGGAAGCCATTTTGACTATTTCCGGCTGGACATCCGCATATATGTGTGTGTGTGTGTGTGTGTGTGGATGTGTGTGGATGTTTCTGTGTATGTAACTTTTTTTTGTCGTACGATATCTTGAGAATGGACCAACCGATTAAGACCCACGATACGGCGTTCGAAAGGGTTTATCGAGACTTAGATATGATTAGATTTTGAAGTCAATTGGTCGAGCTGTTTCAAAAATGTTCAAAAAATATTTTTATTTTTATTATTTATTTCAAGAGATATTTTTTTAACGTTTTTTTAGAGGTAACTGAGATTTTCCAACCGATCTACTTAAAATTTTCTATACGTTTTTCATGCATAAAAAACTGCATCAAATGAATGCCGTCAAAAAATTAAAGTCGAACGACGCGTTCAAAAAATATCGCAGTTTATAAATTTCCGAAAAAGTGTTTTTTTAACATAAATTTGAGATTTTACGACCAATCTATTTTTGACTTTATACAAAAAATGTATGCTTACAAAATTGCATAGATAAATTGCATTGAAACTAAACGAAGCATTCAAAAGATATCGCAGTTCAAAAAGTTCCATAACGTTTTCTTTGAATATGTACCTGGTTTTTGAGTTCGAAAAACTCTAAATTTATAGAAATTCTATTTTTGAGCTTGGACAGCTCCGAAAATAAATATTGTGAGCTCGAAGAGCTCAAAAAATCATGAACATTGATATTTTGAGCTTGAGCAATAGCTTTCAAGCTCCATAGTTTTCTTTCTTTGATCTCGAAAATAGCGGGAAGTTTCAGGGATGGCCGGCAGTGTCCGATTTTTTTTTTTGGTATAAATATTGATTCTATCTCACGTTAACAGAATATATGATGTAAACCTAGAAAAAACTAAGCTTAGATACAAAGGAATGAGCTATGTTTCTTCTATGGATATAAATGAGCATTTAAACATACAATGCTTTTTAAAAAACCGTATAAAGCCCAAATTGTGCGGCGAATGGCTCGCCATGCAAACGAACGTTGTAAGCGGAACGACAGTTATTCAAAACTTTCAGTTAAAAAAAATGTGGATTCGAGTGAAAAATGAAAATATCACAAACAGAGTCCCTTCCCCCTCTCCTTCTCCAGTACCACCTATTGTGTCCCTACCCTCTTGTTGAGCGGAAAAATGACAATGCTTCATAGATAAGGTGATATGTAGAGATGACATTTCTGTGGCGCATATTTAGCCGCATTTTATTATATGTTTTATTTATAGTTTGTGAATAAACAAATCAAAAATCAAACTAGATGACCCGATACAGATCTATAACTTGAAATATTGGCAATACCTTTTCTCTGTCTAATTCCTACGTTTGATACAATGATTTGCGCAGTTGTTATTGTTTCATAAGAATTTTTTTTTAGGTTTAGGATGGATATCTCTTTTATGGATAAAAGTCAAACAAAAAGTGAGTATATGAGAAATCTTTTTGTCGTACAGTTTGCAGCAGAAGACTAAGCGTCGGGCAAAGCGTTATCAAACCATTCCTGTATACCGCGTGGCATCTGGCTGTTGATTCAGTGACCTAATAATTATACAATGAAAATATCAAACTTAACATGTGACGGATAGGCTGCAGAAGCGTGCACCCACATTCAAATTGGTCATAAGCTAAAACCAGGCAACAAAAATATACATTTATTTAGTATAAGCCCAAACGATGGAGCCCCAAAATAGTAGAGTAGCGTCTGTATTAGCTATGATATATCTGTCGATAGAAAATAATAAAACGGCAGAAAGTCACTTTGTTGTATCACTAAGTTTCGGAAAACGGAACGAACGAAAAACATTTACTTGACGCGATTTTTGTTTTTAGACTAGTTAACATCTTTAAAAAAAATTGTAAAAATCTAACTGCAACTAAAAATTATAAGAATTAGCTAATAATAATAATAATACCTGGGACATTTCACATACCGCCATCTAGCTCCAAAACTAAGCCAAGCATGTATCATGGGTTAATTGATATACGTACTTAAATATACTTTATACAAAATATACATATATAGATATTTATAACATAAGTAACAAGTATAACATAGTATAATATAACATTAAATGGTAATCATTCTCTCACTTATTAAGTATTACATTTCATTAAAGTATAAAGTACTTTAAAAACACCCTACTAATATTTTTAACGCGAGAGGTTTATGAGGATGGAGGGATGGTTTGTCACTCTTTCATACAAAAACTACTGGACCGATTTAGATAAAACTTTTCATTAATGTAGCATACTTATAAATCAGAATAACATATAGGCTATAACTTATAAAGATACTAGCTTTTCGCTCACGGCTTCGTCCGCGTGGACTACACAGTTGAACTGGGACCGCTATAATTGTTTGCATAGATAGAGTTTATGAGCTGAACAATGACACAGACCACTTTTCACTACGGAAAAGGCACGGTTCCTGTGGGACAACTATTCTTCAGGCTAAATAAAAAAAAAATACCTACGAAGAAAATCTTTGTGAGGAGTGTGAGAATTTTCTTGAAAGTCTCACAATGGCCTTGAGCATCATGTACGTATAGTCCACGTGGGCGGAGCTGCAGACCCTAGACCAAAAAAAATCCAACCGGAAATGTTTTTAAATTTAATTTTCAACAAATACGACTACCATTAATTATTTAAAAAATCCAAAAAAAATTATAGGAACCCTAAGGGTTAGGTATTGAACGAGATTTCATTATTGCCATAGGTAATCCTAATCCTACATTGTTATAACCCATTAGTATAGGATTATCTATATTATGGAACAAATAAAAAATTTAAAATTAGCAAAATTGTAATTCTTACATTAATCTCAAAAAAATATATGCACACCTTTCCAATTTTTTACTTGTTTCTTAATTTAGGTTACAACAAAAAATGAAAATACATTTTGTTTCTATAATATAATTCTTTTTGCTGTAATCAAGTTTTGTATTCCAGACAGAAACAAAGGAAATACCAAAAAATATTTATTTGGTGGTGATTTAAGTGAAAAAAAGTGTATTTCAAATTTCACAACAAAAATTTTTGCTTGGCCCCGCCTACTATACTGTATAAATAACATTCAAGTCATATTTATAATGATAGTGCATTTTATTTATATTATTATAAATAAAGATTATTTTTCTCTTTTCAGTTAACAATATTTATGCAATCAAGTTTTTTTATTTATTTAGTATTTAATTTTTTATTTATATGGTTTTCTTTTCTTTATACTTAAAAAATAAAGTATAATTTACTAGTATTACTCGGCTTATGGCTATACAAATCTGGATCCTTTCAAATATTTTATATGTAACATGGTAGCATGATAAAGATAAAGGTATCACTCCCACAACTAAAACGAATGTAACGACACCTTATATGTTAAAATCCTTTATGCCGTTAAGGGCACAGAGTGTGCCAAAGAAATAGACATCCGTTCATATTTTACATATATCATTAGTATTTCAATTCGAGATATTTTAGTTAACTTTTTGTATACAATCTCCAGACAGATACTGCTTGGCGGGTGAATATGATAATCCATAAATAAGGCGGTAATTTATTCCTAATGGACAGTTTAAAAAATCATATGTTTATAATAATAATAATACATGAGACTTCCCACACAGCGCCATCTAGTCTCAAAGTAAGCTAGTATTATGCTTGTGTTATGGGTTACTAGACAACTGATATACATACTTATATATACATATATAAATATTTTTGCGAAGACACCACACACTTATAACAACCAAGACCCGGTACCAGTATCATTATTCATCATATCAATACTGACCCGACCTGGGATTCGAACCCGGGACCTCCAGCTTCGTAGGCAGGGTCGCTACCCACTAGTAGTAGCGGTCGACAAGTAAAGTAAGCAAGTATTATGCTTGTATTATAGGGTACTAGACAACTGTTACTTAAATAATATTTACATACATAAATACTTTTTACACCCAGATATAGAACGAATAGACATGTTCATATACACAAATGTTTGTCCCGGGCGGGAATCGAACACGCGACCCTTGGCTTTGCAGTTAAGGTCTCTAACGACTCTGCGAATCAGCCAGCCAAATGTCTGTCAGTTAATGTTTGTATACACTTTAAATAAATTACTTTGACATAGGGGTGACATATATGCACCGAGTGAACGTCATTACTATACTAGTAAACAATAATGAATAAATGAACAAATTTCAAATCTAAGTGGCCCTTCCTCTAATGATACTGAACAAATTATATTCTTATATTTAAGTTATACTGCCAGAAATAAATACTATTTCACAGTACAGAAAAGAGCTTTGAAGTAGCTCCTCGTTGGGTAAACACTCTGTGTTCTTCGCACAAAGCGCGGATATGACGGAAATTTTTCAAAAGTTCAGTACTTCCTGTTTGTTGATTGTATGCATCCAAGTGGGAGAGCGCTTTTTTTATGTAACTCCGAAAAAGATGACAGTGTGAATGTGCGCATGGTCAGGTGTGTTTGATTGAAAAATGTAATGGTTCTGTTTGTAGTTAAACATTGTTTAATGTAATTTGGAACTGTTAAAAACATTTTAAGAAAATAAAACCATGTAAGAAGTTTTCGATTGCAAGTCAAGGTAATATTAATGGATTTACACCATTTACAGGATTTTTTTTTATCACTGTGCATAAAAATTTATTTCGTACTTTAATGAAAACGAAAAATATAATTTCACTTATTTATCATCCTGCTGCCGAGAGCCGTTTTTTTTTTGTTTTTTTCTTGCGGTGAGAAGGCGGATTTAACTCTACAGTCTCCGCGCGCCCGGGCGCGCGGGGTATGTGGAAGTTGCACCCAATAAACAACCTCCTGAAGCAGAATAAGGACGGGTGTCTTTAGCCCGAAAGCTCCAAACTCCATCGAAGCGGCCCATGCCCGCCCATCCCCCGCAATCATCCTATGCGGTGTTTTTTTATTGATATCAGGATTCGTGTCCACATTTTAAGATCAATGTATCAGGATCAGACAGGTTGAAAAATAATGAAAAATAAGGTATTTTTTAAGGTAATGTGTTCTAACTATAGATTGAAAAAAAAAATAACACTTCAAATCATTAGTGTAATTAAAAAGAAAACCCTTATTAGATATAGTCGCCCAAGACACAAAATATTTTCTTTTTAATTTCACAAAATTTAACAAGTGAAATCTATGCAAATTAATTTATGTTCTCAATTTTTACAGTACATTCCAACATGGTCTAAGAACAATGGGCAATGCAGGATAACTGTATTATTTTATAAATCGTTGAAAAGCATCATATATAATATTAATCAAATAAGAAAAATGAAATATGTATACATAAACTTTTCCGCGATAACTTGCTACACGAAATAATAATCGACTAGCCACTGAATACAATTTTACTAATTAATTTATTTTGAATATTATTTCCGAGCTATATGCACCTCTCAACGTGCAATGCAATATACTTTTACGGTTATATTAAATTTTAATGGTAGTTATAGGAAAGTTATTCGCAAAGTTATTTTCCAACAGTTTATCTTATAAAATTCTCTTCATTTTAGTTATAATAAATTTCTTTAGTTTATTTCATTTCAGAATGTATGTTTCTAAAAATATAAGTTCTAATCTGTTCTATTTTATTCCTTATTTAAAAATACCTTATTCATTTCTACTTATTATTTTATTTCCGAGATGAAATAAATCGTAGAATTAACACTTTACCTTCAAATAAATAGTAATTTCCTACCTGTTCAGAAAATAGTTTTATTTAATACTAGCGACCGCCCACAACTTCACTCGCGTGGTTTTTATAATTTCTAAACCTAAATATTTCCGGAAACAAAATAATGAATTAGCCCGTCACTCCTGATAGCTATCTTTTCATGTCTGTGCAATTTAATGAAAATAAGTTCAGTTGATTTGAAGATAAACCGAAACAAACGGACAAATATACGCTACTATTTTATATGTACAGATTTAAACAATATATAGGGAAATATTTTCATCACCGTCTAAATATCTTCTAGTATTAGTTTTTATGTAAATACTTCATTTGTGAAGACAATTTTACACATTAAAATATTTTTTCCAACAAACCAGAAAGTAGATGTCGCTTGTGGTTCCGGCTACCGTATCAGCTGTCAAACTCAATTTTACGTTGTTGTGTTTTGGAATAATTACAATAATTAACTAATTATAAATGCCATTATTTACTAATTATATATAAACACTTTACTATTTATAAATACAACAGTTTACTAATTATACATACAATATTTTGTTAACTATAAATACAGTAATTTATTAATTAAATAATTACAATCTTCAATCAATTAGCTACTTAACGACTGAAGCTAGCAATAAAAAAAAATTGCACCATGTTGAAGACTTTTCTATGAGTAGCAGCGTATATGCCCGTTCCTTCCACAGGTGAACAACATCTAATAGAGACACGGTTGAAGTAACTCGAACACTATTTTCAAGTGGTCAACAAGTATTAATCACATTTTCCTCCAGTGAAAAATTTATCTTGATTGTGTCGGTCGTAGGCTGCTAGTCTGAAATTGGAAAATTAATATTTAAAAAAAAAACATCTTATCAAAATATACTGAAAGAGTGAGGTTATACATCTCATCTTTCTATTAAATCTTGTTCTTTTCAACTAGTTTTTGCATTTCTGTTTCTTAATTTGTTGTTTAACTTTGACAGTGACCCTACCATTTTCATTAACAATTTTTATTTACAAATAAACAAAATGTCGAAGTTTTCAATTAGTATTTGCCTATTAATCAATTACAATATGATAGCCAAACTCACAAGCGCTGCCTAGCGGAAGCAACGGAATACATCCCTGCCAATGTCAGTGGCCAAGTGGTTATAGACTCTTACTGAGGAGCCAAAGGTCGTGGGTTCGATTCTCGCCTAGGACAAATATTTGTGTGCATGAACATGTATATTTGTTCAGTGTCTGGCTGTGAAATATCTATATATGTATACATTATAAAGAATATTTAAGCATATTAGTTGTCTGATACCAATAATATAAACTTTGCTTTATTTGGGACTAGATGGCGCTGTATTGGATGTCCCAGGTGTTATTATTATTTTTTATTATAAATCTGAAAAAAACAATTGTAGAAAAAGGTACATCGAATGTATCATATGTAACATCTGGAGCTGTGTTGTTTTCTAATATATATTAATTTATATGTGGTAATATTACATAATAACATAATATATAGTAAAACTATACCTAGTAAACGTATATTATGGTTCGTAAATATGCCTAAAGAACCCTTAAATAGGGGCCATGAAGAAGAATGAACGCAAAGCATTAAGTGATTTGCCCCGAAATTATTCACTTAAGATGAAATTTAATGTCATGTAATTTGTGTTTAGGGTAAACGTAGCTAATGACACCTATTATGATTCGCACGGTTTTTTTTGTGATGTCATAAAATAATCTTAAAATTATTGCAATTTATGAATCTATAAATCAAAATGTTCCAAGAGTGCCGATGGATATACATAGAAAACCCAAATTTTATTTTTTTTCGATAAGTTTTACAAAAAATATTAGTGAAATATATTTTCAAGAAAGTGGCGCTTTTAGTGGATGGAGTCGTGATAGCCTAGAGCACAACGAACTTGTCTCAAATTTATAAGGCCATAGGGCCATGGTTCAAATCCGGGCGTGTACCAATGAGTTTTTCTGACTTAAGTACATAACTATCACTGACACCGTGCCTCGGAGAGCACGTTAAGCAGTCGGTCCCGGACGCTGTCAATAGATGGCAGTCGTTACAATGCTCAACCCGCAGTGGAGCAGCGTGGTGGATTTAAGCTCCAAGCCCCTTCTCACCCCGAGGGAGACCTAAGCCCCTGCAGTTGGGTAAAAATGGGCTGATGAAGTGATGAAGGCACTTTTGAAATATATGTTGAAATTAAATGAAATTCTATATTTGATAAAGTCCAGTGACCATTATACATGACGACGATTATGTATTTTCATTTTAAAGTATCTTAAGATACGATCTATACGCAAATGTAAATACGATACTTAGCCATGGAAACAAATTGTAACGTATTTTACGATAAAAACGAAAAATATATCAAATAAAATAGGTATTTGAAACTTTGTCGTTGAAAAATCGTAACAACGAACGAATTCGATGCGATATTTTTATATTTTATGCAATTTGCTATCTAAAATATTCATCTTTTAGAATATGCTAATGCAATTTGCTTGGTCAAATTTAAAATCTGATAAACTGTCTAATAAACCTCACCTATAGTAAAGCATAAAAGTATAAATTGACTGGAAGTTCTTTTCTGCAGCCAGCAAGTGTAAGATGATGAGTTTCAGTCCGAGTTTCAGTGCACGAAGTCTCAGCGCGCCGGTCTTCGCCCCCGCAAATTTGCGGTTAATATTCAAAATTATTCGTCGGTACTAACACTTTAAAGATCTATTCATTTATTAACATGGACTTAATGCATGGAAGGTTCTGTTGCTTAAAGAGCAACAGAACCTTCCATTTCCGATTTAGATTAACTCTTTCTCTTTAAATTATTTAAGTAAAACAAAAATATTTTTTTCGTGCTTTTTGTCCGTTTCTCCGAATTCTCTATCCCCTAGGTAAAAGCAAATAAAATAACAATTTTTTTCTCTGCTCCCCCATAATTTATATTCTAACCAAACATTAGTCAGTATTTCAGCATATGCGGTGACCCAAAAACAATTTTTCGGGTCTTGTGAATAAAAAAAGGCATTATACACGCTAAGGGTCGGAACACACGATACCGTGAAATTACGTATGAGATTAGAGCATCATTATTTCGGACCCTCGTCGATTCTCTAATTGTTTCCTACCCGCTTTTGGGGTCTTAGGTGTATCAATTTGCAAGCAATTTTGCCACACAACGAGTGGAAATTGAGTCAGTTTTACGGATAAGGGGACAAGTAGCATTATTATTATTATTATTATAACTATAACAGTATGAATATTGAACATTGTAACTTGTTTGATAAGTATGTAAATTTTAGAAATATTTTATTCAGCCTTCTTATTAATTTAGTAAAAAGTATTCGGACTTAACAATTCTCTCCGAACCGTTATTTTGATTTCACAGATTAACAATTTTACCATATTTTTATTAACCCTTCTGTTTCTTGTTAGTCTGTTAGTTTGTTTGTTTATCTGTTCGTTTGTCTGACCCGTACAAATTTTGTGATCGATTTTATACTATCTTCCTAAATACTTTACCTCAGAACTTGATGACAATACAGTAATAATGACCAAGTCCTGTTGATGCAGCCAGGATCGTCACCTCTCATCGTCCCGAGAGAACTCTTCAACTATTAATCGTATCTAGTTAAAATTTAACGGATAGCTATCATTTAGATGACAATTTACAATATTGTGGTAGGTACCCATTAGGCTGATCTGGTGATGGAACTGGTAGGTGAATAACAGAACCCTTTAATGGCTACTAGTAAACTCACCAAGTTTGAATTCATTAGACGTGTTTCCACGAGCACTTTTCATAGTGACTAACGCGGGCTAGATGATATGAAGATGGTCTGTCTTTCCTAAAATCCTGATGATGAAGACTTCAAACTTGAAACATACAAATATATACAGTGCGAAAAAGACAGCGCGTTTCAGCCTTCTCAGAATAAAATCACGCAACTTAGGCAAAAATATCAAATTAAACACGTAATATTATATCTAGAGTAAAAGTGCCTACTACACATTTGTGTATAGGCACTGTTTATATAAAATTCACAAAAAGTTTCGGGTCTATAAGTATTGAAATAAAACGTCAGTATTGACTAACAAAAATTTTAAGAGGTACCTATGTTTGCGATTTTTTTCTATCGAGTAAACTAAACGTATTTACGTTTTTCGCATTTTAGACATATGAAACATATCCTCCTTAACATATATTTTTAGTTATTCTACAGCACTACAATTTTTCACGTAATATCAACGACGTAATCTGGCTGTGACCCCTCGTCTCGATATTATATTTGAAAACATATTATAGGTAAAAAAAAATTGTTAACGGCATAATGTTAATACAAGAAACAAAGATAAACTTGCTAACCATGTCAGCCGTCTCAATAAAATCACAAAATCTTTTAGAAGGCATTGTATAAGCTTTTACAGTATGATCCCAGTCGACATTCAAGATCTACGCCTTAATATGTTTAAAACTACAATAAAACGAAAGCTAAAAATCGTGGTTTTTTTATTCTTTGTTGGCGGTAGGAGTTATTGTAGTGTAATGAATGTAGTGCGCACTATGGGCTAATGTGATCATAACATTCGTGTTCTTTATGTGGTTTCGCCAAAATTATATTTAATTTTTAATTTATTTACTATAAGTAATTTTTTTATTCTATATAGCAACAAGATAATACAATCGTCATCTATTTCACACTCTCTATTTATACAATCCTTTCATTCCTTTTCCTCATTTTGACGTAACGTCTCTCTCGCGATCGTTTCACGCAACATCCACGCAAAAAATTACTATGGTATGGTATCTCCACTATGATAAAAAGAGCATAGACTTATTTCCACGCTATAGTGCGGTAAGCACTTAAGTCTAAAGTTATAAAAATTGTACAATTATTTTGAAAGATAAGCAAAAAAAATCACTGCCTCACCGTCGGACGTCGCTCGGTATATAAAAAGTACTTTAAACACAGTTTATTTAGCTGTATTCGTTTTGGGGGGTCTCATTTTTTGCTGTCCGTCCCCCCGTCAGAGTAATTAAATTTCTGAAGACGGACGACTTTGAAATAAAATTGCGAAATTGGCGCTCGTAAGATCTCTGACTTGATTAGTGTCCGAGAGTAGAGTCTGAGATCAAAGCTTTTATCATAATCCCCTAAACGAATTAAGGAAACGTTTAGACGTTTATTAACATTTCTTAGTAACGTTACACGGATCTAATTTTTGAAAAGCTTTGCAGATACTTCAACTTGGTCTAATCCGATTGTTTTCACAGAAAGTGTATAAATTGAAATTAATATACTCTCATCGTATTAGTTTTCATAAAAAATATATCTTTACTATTACTATTAAACGGTTAAGTGTTTAAAACTATTATTTTAGTGTTCCACAGCTAAATGGCAAAAAGCTTTAGTTTACAATAGTTTCCTTCTGTCAGTCTGTCACTGCCATTTTACTCGGAGCTTGATTGCACTATATAGATGAAATTTAAAAGCTTTTTTAATATGTAGGTGTAATCGATGAACCGCTATCCATATCAGCCCATTATACCTCACTGCAGGGACTTAAGCTTCTCCTTAGAATGAGGGTGGTTGAAGCTTAATCCGCCACGTTACTCCAGTGTAGGTTGGCGGATTTTGATGTCTGCCACCTGATGATGGCAACCGGGACCGACAGTTTAACGTGCTCTCCGAGGCATGTATTTCATTTTATGTACATTATACATATAATTATGTCAAAAAAAATCATTAGTACATGTCTGCTGCTGGGAATCGAACTACGGCTCGCCACCACTCGGCTATTACGTCACTATCACGCTAAATGGTGAAACAAATATGTTGTTTTTTTTGGACCCTACATGCAACCGAGGGACGAAAAAACCTATTGGGTGTATATAGATAGATAATAAAAAATGATATAGGGCTTTAAAAAAATGGCTTTATTATTAAAGTTAATAGTTGTTACGTATCTCAAAGCCACCATACGCTTAAAGCTCTAAAACATGTGTCCCGCACATCTTTACCTTTTTAACTAAGAAGTGGAAAATTCTAAAATAAATATATAATTTAGTATACAATTTAAAAACACCTTCAACGAAAATTGGTTTTAATAATATTCGTTAAGTAGTTTTTGAAATATTTGTCTTTAAACTTATTTGAATTCCAACTATCCCGACTGCGGAACTCTTCACTGTACCTGATCCGACACATACTTGTTTTTATTAATAAGGTATTTATCTAGTAATATATATATTATATTTATTAAGGAAATATAAAAATACACTTTATAAAATAACAAAATTTATAAACAAAATTATAATCGGTTGAACTTAATAGTTTTGAACTTTTAATGTTCTCAACTAGGATAGCAAACGACTGGAAATGTTTTTCAGTAGAGCGTGAACAAATCGTTTTCTTTTTTTTTTTAAAGTGTGCAGTCAGGCGAGCATGTAGGTAATTTAATTATAAAGCTTTTTCGACGCGTCGTGGTCGTCGTAGAAGAAAAAGTGTATGTTTATCCAGAAATGTCTGCATTGTTTTAACATTTTATAATTTTTAGGGTTCCATATACACTAAGGGTAGGCCAAAAGTAACCCTATTACCAAAGCTCCGCTGTCCATCCGTCAGTCCGTCCCTTTGTAACAGGGCAAAACCGTATTAGGTAGACATTTGAAATTTAAACTATGGCCGCTCTATCAACAAGTAATAAAAAATAAATAAGGGTGAAAATCAAAAGGGGGTCCCCATTTGTCTTTTTATATTGTACGGTGAAACGGAATCTTTCGTATGGATTCGCAATTATAATAATATCTGGGATATCCCATACAGGGTCACCTAGTTCCAAACCAGCTGTATCATGGACACGAGGTACTATTATCATACTAAGATATCTTTTTTATAATACACACATCAAGCAACGAATAGACAAGTGCAAGCACACAAATATTTGTCCTGCGGGGACTCAAACCCCCGACCTTTGGCTCTGTAGTTAGGCTCTAACCACTCGAACAATAGGCCATTCAAATAGTCACATAAAAAAGTTAAAATTTCAAATCTTGTGTCGAATGACTTTTAAGATTTTTTTTCTAACAATAAATGGATAAAATCTAATACAAACGATAATATTGTTATTATTAATGAAGCTAAAAGTATGATTTTTTGGAGACGTTGAGGCAGAAAAATAAGTTGGTCTTCGGACCATAAATGAGGCTATATTCTAAAATAATATCAATTAAATAGTATAAATACGAAATAATATATTTTTTAATGATGTAATAATAATACATGGGACATTCCACACAGCGCCATCTATTCCCAAATTGAGCAAATATACTTGTGTTATAGGTTACTAGACAAATGATATACATACTTAAATATTTTTTTATAATATATAAATAATTTACACCCAGACCCGGAACAAAATAAACATGTTCATGTACACAAGTTAGGGTCTCTAACCACTCCGCCAATCGGCCAGTCAATATTGCTTTCTAATATAAATTTAGCTATTTCTCCCAATTTCACTCCTAATTACAAAATAATATTTAAGAACAGCACATACAGCCCGGTATAAGTATCATCAAACTTAATTGAACACTTATAAATAAAACATTGTCCATAGACAAAGTTTGGAAATTCCCTCACACAGCGAGGCGCCTGAACGTGCTGGTTACAAATTAGGGCAATAATCTCACCTTTTGTCTTCCTGCGTTTGTTTTAATCAAATATTTGCGACTACAGCTTAACTAAACGAGTCTCTTCGAGTAAGTTGTATGATTAAGTGTTCATCACTAGACAATCGGAGTGGCTGCTTGCGACTTATTCGGACTTTGAATTTTCATTGCACTCATCTAAGTGCTTCTCATCGGCTCGGTGTGGTTCAAAGATGAAACGAAAAAATGTGTTTGATAAAATGATGTACTCGACCAGCAGCGGCCATACTTTGGTAAATTATCGCAGCGCCGAAGAAGCGCCAAAGTACCGCCAAAAATCCGTACTCACGCTAATAGCGACCGGTTGTTTGAAACGGAGTATATTAGGCGCTACTTCGTATCTACTTGCATGTCTGTCTGTCTGTCTGTCTGTCCCGTTTCAACCTAGGTATATTAATTATTACGTGACTATAAGTTGTCTCAAATTTAAACACATGTCATTGAAAATATAGTCTTTTTTGAAAATTAATAGATAGATATGATATTTTCATGAATGTGGCGTTTTTCACATATAATATATTTAAACTGATACTATTATATTTTATTCATATATGTTTGAGCTTTGTTCACATAGATGAGCATATCAGCTCCATGATATTCTAGTCATTTAATTCCAACACATGATTAAATAATTTCTTACATCTATGTAGGTACAATACAATTATTGACGGGGTGCTCTCATTGAGACATTTTCTTTAAAAAAAAGGTAAATTTAAAATGTGACGCTACACATATGGCATACCTCTAGCGGCAGTTCGCCCGCTCGAGTGAGACGGACTTACGGGCTAGAGTGAAAAGGAACGCGCATCGCTTGAGACAGCCGTGGACGCATTCAGTCAGTTCAGCGCACACATTGTATGGAGATAGATGAGCGTTCCAGAACTCTTCTGTTTCTATGTTGCATGTAACCCCAAACACAAAATCAAGGGAGTTTATCCCAAAGTTTTCTACTGGTGTTCTCCGTTGCTGTGCGTTTAGAACAGACTCACATAACAGAGTAAGAGGACATCTTCCTTAGAGTTATATCTATTACAATTTGTACTTGTTAATTTTCTTCATCATGAAACCAAAATTATTTAATGGCAAATGGCCAGATCTTATTCTAAGCGCTATTGTAATCATATTTCTATATAATTTAGTATTTAAAAACTATGGAATGCGCGGGGGCTCAATACATGCCGCGTGTTTGAAAGTTTATAATTTTTGTTAAAAATTCAATAATTACGATTTTTTCAAGACAGCTCTAATGACAACGCTTATCTGATGTAAAGTAATGCTTTATTTTGCCATTGGAATTTTTATACTGCACTATGAGTGCACCACTTAATTTCAGAGTTATCAAAATACCATTCCATTCCATCAGCCCATTATTCCCAACCGCAGGGGCGTAGGTTTCCTCCCAGGGTGAAGGGGCTTGAAGCTTAATCCACCAAGCTGCTCGAGTGCACGTTAGTGGATTTCAACGATTGCCATCTTTTGATGGCACCCGTTGAAAATCCCACTGGATAGAAAATCACAAAATCAAAATTATAGTTATTTTCGCGTAACTTTATTTTTTATATTGATTTTCTTAAGTGGCAGTCTTTTTATTTTTAAACAAATAATTAATAGTGTGGATCAATACTGCACTGTCAAGGAAAAACACCGGCGTGTGAGGTAGGTAGAAATGTAATGGTGGCATTGGGCATATTTTACGATTTCCATACAACTTATCGTTATTATAGAAAGATAAGAACCAAATAAAAGTTCAAATTATTAAACCATAAAACTTTATTTTAGTTTTTGGCACCACGGTAATACGAATTTGTAATCGTAAGCAATGCTTTCCCTACATGGCTGGTTAGGTTGCCGTTGTCTACAAAAAGTTTTAATACTATAGTCATTTCTATTGATTAGTGTAATAAATTGTATAATTTATTGAATTAATGTTTTTATTTCAATTCATTAGTATTAAAGTATCCATAACTTATGGGTACCACACTAATGACCTGAAACTACATTTATTCAGTAATAACTAAAATAAAGAACAATACTAGGGGCATATTATGAGATTCGACCCAAAAATCTTGAAGTTTTTATTATACAATAAACAGTGGAAAGCTCGCTATAAAACTTTTGTAGTGTGTCTATGAAAAGAGCGGTAACTTTTATGAAATCATAAAAATATTTATGACATATTAGCATAGGCTATAAAGATCTTCACCCGAGGTTTATTGATTTAAAGTTTTATTATTTGTCATTCGGGTGTCATTTTTTTTTTGTTTTCATTGAAAGTGATCGCTTTTTAATAACGTCTCAAAATGGAATCGGGTTTAACAGTTAGTCAAAGATATTTACGTAATATTCAAAATTTGGGCATAGTATTTTTCTTTAATTTAGTATAGTAATATTGTAGATATTGTTGTTACTGTTTTTGTTAAAAAATCAAACTGTTTAAACAGTTTTTATTTTTGTGTAAGGAAGCCTTATCACCGCCCTCTAGATATATATATTCAAAAATAATGGTTTATTTTACGTAATGAAATAACTTGAAAAACTGACTCGCGTGTGAAAATGTATGTTTGTACGAACATACTTTCATGTCAGCCCATAATGACCCACTGCGGATGCTTAGGTCTGCCATCGGGTTGAGAGTACTTGGAGCTTAATCTACCACGCTGTTTCAGTGTGATTTGATGAATTTTAACGGCTGCCATCTGGTAATCCTTTCAAAGCCTGTCACGTGGGAAACAAGAACAAGTTATAAGTAAGTACAGTACATAACCCTTATCTATGATGTAACAAATAAAATAAAAAGTAAATTAAACTAACCAAACATTTAGTACAACCAAAATAATAGATATTATTCATTAAATATAATTATAATTAAAATATTACAATAAATTATTATTTTATTATAAACGGCTTAAAATAGTAAGTAGATTCGTAAATAACTTTTCAATAGGTCAAGAACTTTGGATTTCGCTTTTCTAACATTGGAATTTTTAACCTAGGAGATACAATTAGGATTGAACTTGGGATAAATCACTAAAATTCTATTAGACAGCAATATTGCCTAACCGATTGGCCGAGTGGTTAGACATCGTAACTGCGGCGCCAAGGGTCGCGGGTACAATTACCGCCTGGCACAAATATTTGTGTGCCTGAACATGTCTATTTGTTCCGTGTCTGGATGTAAAATATCTATATATGCATATATTATAAAGAACATTTAAGTATACATACCCATAATACAAGTGTTGCTTAGTTTAGGACTAGATGGCGCTGCGTAGGATGCCCTAGGTATTATTATTAACTATAGTTAAATTTATTTCAGTTAACTATCAAACTCTGTGGAAGCGTAATATTATATATGAGAGCGAGACATGTATTCCCTAGAGTATGTTAATGCATCAGTCAGTAATTGAGCGATCGCCCATTCGGGTGCTTCTAAATATGATGAATCGATCTATCTACTGCACACCGCTTGGCAACGTATCGTTTTCAAAATAATAGGTACACTTAACCAAATTTTACATATATTTTCGTATCGGAATCCGACGTCTAACCGTAAGTTGTTACGCATCCTTGACGATACTTCCCCATCGCTAGTTTAACTTCAAAAGTATATTCAGAAATAGACGACAAGCGAAACAGCAACTGAAAGTCATTAAGGAAAGTACGATTTTACCTTAATGAAAAAATTGATTATTTGTACCAATTGGCAGTGTCAAGGTGACGTCAACATTTATAAGAGTGAACATCGATAAACTAGTGGATTTATATCGCTGTAGTGAGTTGGGATACGAAATAACCGTGGAAAGATCTCGCTGTGATTTCACTGAACGCTCACGCAGAACCCGATGTCACAATCATATCTAGGTACGGCACAATCTCGTATGGTGGCTCCGATGATGTTCCAGATTTTTCCATGGAACTTGAAAAAATCCACAGATCTTGCAGTCCCCGCAACCACCGGTTTCATTGAAAATGAACCTACTCAAATCCGATTTTCACAGATTATTTCATTTTATTGCCACGATTTATACTGCAGCCTCTGATATCCTTAAACGTTTTGAACTCGACAATGAAGCATTCGAACGGATACAGGCTGAAAGGCGATGACCGTAATGTTAACAAGTTCCCGATCGTCCATAAAATCTAACATGTGATGTCAAATTTCTTGTTCGATTTCCAAACATTCCCAAAATTTTGATCTCAAACTGTAGCTACCGACGCCTTTTAACCTTTTGTATAACACTTTGAAGCTATCCGACGAATACTCTCTGAAACATAGTAACTTATATCCGCAAACACCAGCGATCGACCAAAAAATCTTATCTTTCGGAAATAATTTCTCTTACAATTACCAACCGATTTCCAAAAACTTGGTCTCAAACCGTAGCTACGTTAATGGCTGAGATACTTTTTTTTTTATTTTCGATATCAGTCCCCGTTCTTGAAATATTTTGGATTTTGTAAAAAAAAAATCCGAAAAAATCCCGATTTTTTTACATTTTCCAATTTTTTCCAAAAACCACTAAACCGATTGCCAGAATTTTGGTGTCATACAATGCGCAATAAAGTTATTAATCTTTTAAGACCTTAAAATCTTAGCTAGACTTCATACCTTTGGAGTTATGGCTAAAAATGCGTCTCCCGTGAAATGGATTTGATAGTCATTTTCAATGACAAAAGTGAATGCATCCACTTTGGTGCGAAACATGTATAGAATTAAGAGTTGCTAGTATTCTTTTAATACGATCGTGGTCTTCATATCTTCCAAATTGAGTTATGAAATTGAAGTAACATAGAACACAAAAACATGAGCCGAAGGGAGGAGATAACTGATAAGGGTTTAAGTGCGTATGATGCACGTGAGTCGTTGATATGTTAAAAAAACACAATCTTGAGTAACACGGACTATTCGCGCGATGAATCGCTTCCTATTAATATACTCGTGAAAACAGAAATTTTGTTTAAAATAATTTTAGGATTCCTTACCCCAAAAATTAAAAAAAAAAAAACTGAATCCTTATACGCTCACTTTGTTGTTTGTATGTCTGTCGACACTCGACACACTTTTTTTCGTTTTCACTTTGTCCGCGAGCTTTGTTTTGCAAGCCCGCTTCTTCATGCCTTCAAAGCCATGTTTCAAATCTCAGGGCATGTACTAATACTTTTTTTTCTAACTTATGTACATGTCACTGATTCTGTGCTTCGGAGAGCACGTTAAGCCGTCGCGTCAGTCCCGGTTGCCATCAATAGATGGTAGTCGTTACAATCCACCAACTCGCACTGTAGCAGTGTGGGGGATTAAGCTTCAAGCCCATTATCCCGACGGGAGGCCTAAGTTTCTGAAGTAGGACATTAATGGGCTGATGGTATGGTGTCTTTACTTTGTAGATATGTAATATAGTCTTGAAACTTGATTGTAAAGTGATGTTATACATTCTAGACCGAAACCGATATGTGTTTGATACGGATTTGGTTGTTATTGTGTCAAAGTAAATCTTTATTGATAAGTAAACAATCCGTCATGTTCATAAACTTCTAAACTATGACTATCCTTTTGTATGATCACGTAATGAGGCTACCTAATCACCTATAACCACCTACATACGTGTATATGCCATATACTGAGGTTTTACAAAACTCCTCGCAATTTCACGGAAATACCGATTACACGGTACTTCTATGACACAAACGATTAGCCGACCGGCCGAGTGGTTACAGACCCAAACTGCAGAACCAAAAGTAGTGGATTCGATTCCCGCCCGGCATAAATATTTGTGTGCATGAACATGTCTATTTGTTTCGCGTTAAAATATCTAAACATGTATGTATTATAAAGAATATTGAAATATGTATGCGCAACGAACCTGTCTCAAATTTATATGGCCCCATAGGGCCATGGTTCGAATCCGGGTGTGTACCAATGAGTTTTTCTGACTTAAGTACACAACTATCACTGACTCCGTGCTTCGGAGGGCATGTTAAGCAGTCGGTCCCGGACGCTGTCAATAGATGGCGGTCGTTACAATCCCCAAACCGCAGTGGAGAAGCGTGGTGGATTTAAGCTCCAAGCCCCCCTCCTCACCCTGGGGGAGGCCTAAGCCCCTGCAGTGGGGTAAAAAATGGGCCGATGAAGAAGTATGTATAGTAGTTGTCTACACACACATAACACAAGCATAATACTTGCTTACTTTAGGACTAGATGGCGCTGTGGGGGATGTCCCATGTAATATCATTACGTTTCTTATTAAAACTAAAGCGAATATATAATACAAAAAAACAAATCAGTGATCCTGTTAACTGTACTCCATTGTCCTCGATAATGATCTACGTTTATGATTTTGACATTTCAGTCTATTCAGTTCACCAATAAGCCAGTATCGGCTTCATACGTTTGCCTGTCACAAACAATCGCAAAGGTCGTATAGGTAAACGTTAGATACCTACGCTACGCCAATGTGCGCAAATCATTGTTTGTACGTTTTGTTTGATATTGCATGTGAGTGCTTATGGCAAGTAGATATGACAGCTTTTTCAGATTGTAGATATATATATTTTTTAATAACAATAATAATAACGTATACATGACAACAAGGTCGAGGCCCCAAAACTAAGTATTAGCTTGTGTTTTGGGTACCAAACGAAGACACCACATACATATAACAACCAAGACCCGGTATCAGTATCGATATTCATCATATAAATACTGGCCCGACCTGGGATTCGAACCTGGGACCTCCACCTTTGCTACCCACTAGGCTAAGCGGTCGTCAATAACACTTTATGTAACGTATGTATTGAAATACCAGTCGTGGTTTCGGATTACGCATTAAGATTAAACGATACCTCTGATTTTCATACAAAATTTATTTGACCAGGAAGTAATCTAATGAACGTTATAATATTAATTATATACCTATATAATATTTTATTATCATAATACGTAAGATACATCATAAAATAGCTGTTAAATTTATAAAAATATGTACTTTCTAACAAAAAAAAAAGATCTAATTTTGGTTTTTAAAGTTCATTATTTTCGATTTATTTAATTTAAATCAAAATAAGAACAGTTTGGCGTTTAAGAGCATACTTTATATATTTTATAGATTCTCTTCTTCCGAGAAAAAAAAAATTGAATATTTTTTGAAATATACCAATAAAAGTATAGGGTTAATAAATTTGACAGCAACGTTTGGTTTTAATACAGTACTTATCGAAGTGACATTACACAATTTTGGGGGGGTGAAACCGGCGTGCGGGGATTTCTCGGGGGTGAAGAGCGGCATAAGAGCGGCCCCGGGACCTTGCGCACTGAAACTCGGACTGAAACTCCCCATCTTACACCAGCTAACTATATAGTATGAGTGGTTAGACGGTGAACGCAGAAAAGGGCTTCTAGTCAATTCGTACCTTTATGAATAAAACATTCTGAAAATAATGTTTTCGGCACATATTAATATTACAAAGAAAAAAGATTTGATTTTTTTGTTTGTTACAGATAAACTGAAAACTGCTTGATTGATTTAAAAAGTTCTTTCACCTACTTATAAAAAATTTTTATTATCAAGTAACATTGGCTATATTTTATTTTTAAACGAGCTTTCCACCCGCGGCTCCGCTCGCGTAGACTACACAGTTGTACCGTGACCGCTATAATTTTTTGCATAGATATAGTTTATAAGCTGAACTGACATTAAGCTACTCTTAATCCCGGAAAAGGGATTCCGGTACAACTGTATAGTCCACGCGAGCGGAGCCGCAGGCGGAAAGCTATTATTGATAATGCGGAACAAATATAATGACCACCAAAAAAGACTTTAATACCCTAAACTCTTTTACCAAAAAAATATAATTAACACCAAAAAATAAAGTCTAAAATTACAATAGTTCTGGCTATTTTAGTCACGACTGCACTTCAAAATTATATTCAAAGACCAAATTTAGTAAATGATCACCAAATCTTAGCGAGCAAATTAATGCGCTATTTCTGCCAATATAAACCACCATGATTGCCATAAAATGTTGGTACATTACCAAATAAAGTATAATGATGCCAAATTAAGTTATGTCTTCAGCTTAAAAGTCCCTCCCGCGACACCGCCCCTCCCGCAATTTAGATTCGGGTATGGTTTCCGGTGTAGTATTCAAGACTTTCTTACTTTTTGTAAAGGTCAATTTAGGTTAATGGTCTATTTTTTGAAATCATTAGGTTAGGTTAGGTTGGTTTAAGTCAATGCGAGGAGCGAAGCGGAGCGGAGCGACGAGCCATTCAGAAGCCTATTAATCAATTTCGAATTAGTTTTGTTTAGGTTAATGGTCTATTTAGAAGTCTGTTGATAAATTCCCAACACAAAACTAATTTGAAATGGATGAATAATCTTCTGAATGACATAAAAATATTTGCATGTCATTTTAAATTAAAATGTAGTAAATATTTTGTTGGTCATTACCTATTTTTGGGTTGACAATAATTTGTTTGGAGTCATTTGCTTTAATAGGATAGCAAGAGATAAAAACTTTGGTTTTAATTTCACATTAAAATTCGGTTATAATTTGGCTGATCATTTACTATTTTTGGGGTAACAATGATTTGTTTGGAGTCATTTGCTTTAATAGGATAGCAAGAGGTAAAAACTTTGGTTATAATTTCACACTTAAATGCGATTTTAATTTTGGTGGTCATTTACTATTTTTGACTTAATATTTTACTATATCTGGTGATAAGTTAGACATAAGCCTTGATAATGACATCATTTTGCTAGCTGTGTCTAAATTATTATACTTGACCCTAATTTAGATACTACTATCAATTTCCTAATTGACACATATTCGATAGAGGAGTAAATAAACAAATACAATATATTAAAGTTATTAGAGTCCCCTGAGCCATGCAATTCTGTAATTTAAAATGATCTACTCTTCCAACTTCGTGTTTTGCTTACGTTTTCAAAGTTGAAATTCTCATAAATCGTATATAAATAGCAAAATAAAATTTAACGCTTTGTATTCATTCAATCAAATAATAGGTCAAAAATCTCATAGTGAGGAAATTCATTAAAACGACGAAATAAGATGGAACCTTGTTATGTCAAAAGATATAGAATTTCCCGGGAAGGAAAAGGGAGAACGGATCACTTAGCCAACTCCCGGATTCCTCAGCTCCCTACAACTCGCTAATTACTTCGCCAAATATTTACTCTGCGAAATTCCATGTTCCCCCGCGTTCTATACTTTCGACTCGAATATCTCGAAAATCATATTGAACAATGAACGTAGTTTTGAGTATTTAAAATAGTTTTTTAAAGTGGTTTTATAATTAAATAAAATTTCAGATATCGCTGAAACTGGTGCAGAAATACGGAGAATAACTGTCCGCAAACAAACCTTTTAAAAGCATAGATACATCGCAAAGTTAGTACCACAAAGGGTGAACCACAAAGTATTGATGAAATGATTTTATGAATACGAGTGTTTAGATATCTACAAACATTTCGGTAAAAAGTTAAAAAAAAAACAATAATGTTGTCACCAAACTATGACCTAAGTTATTTGTATTTGAAAATTATAGATCAAAAAAACAATTTAGATTTACATAAGTAGATAAACAATAAATTTCTGAAAATCTGTATTTTCATTTTCGTATCGTAAATCGTAAATAAAAATAGTTAAGTAGAAGCAGACAATGTAAGCATCTGATAAGCATCGGCTGATAAATCCAGGTCTTCACATGCTAAGAATCCCATCACGATTCATTACGAACGATCGGGCTCTGAGAGTTGAATTTTCTACACAACAATGATAATGGGAAAACCAGAGACATCCCACATTGCACCGTCTAGTCCCAAACTAAGCAGAGCTTGGGTACCAAACAACTCATAGATATACACATACTAAAATTTTTTTAATACTAGGTATATAAATATACAGATATTTTACGCGCGCGACGCGAAATAAATAGACATGTTCATGCACACAAATATTTCTCCCGGGCGAGAATAGAACCCGCGACTTATGGTTCTGCAGTTAGGTTTTCTAACGGTCAGTCATGTTAAAGACAATGCTCCAACAGAGCGAAACAGCTGTGTCGAAACCTTCAGCACGTGAACTAGGATCACACTTCACCGGTTATTATACCAGGATTAATTCCATATTTTTAGAAACACAAAATATAATTTTATTTAAACTATACATGGACAATAGTCTTCAGATCTGAAACAATGGGGTATTTTATGGACATACAAAGCGTTATTAATCTTCATCACTTTATATACGCCTTGACTATATGCTTTTGTCGATTTTATCATCAGCTATGTCGTTAATTGTTCCAGTTTATTCAATAGTTGACAATTTTTTTTTAAATTATTTTATAATGTAAGAGTTATCTAAATATATAAAAACAGTGAAATAATTTTAAAAAATAAGTCATTAAAAACGAAGTTGTGAATGTTTAAAATGTCCTGTTAGACAGAGAAGGCAATACCGCACGGTGTACGAGGAAATAGACAGAGATAAAATTACAATGGCTCATATTTTCCATATTTTTGAACCGAATATAATTTTGTTTGTTAATTTTGTTATCGTAAAGTCTTTTTTTATATTTTTTTGATAAATATGGTATATTTAATATTAGTGAGATACCCTATTTACTTAAAAATGGAATACAGTGGACAATGTAATATGAATACAATGAACCATATTAGTATAGTTCGGGAAAACCGGGAAAACTAATGAAATACAATACAATTGTTACGTCTTGTTGTGTCTTTTCTATTGAAATTCAAATTTAACTAGCGTTTCAGATTTCAGCAGTTTCATTTTCCTACGTTAAAAATTAAATATCTATATGTTATTATAAATAATTAAATTTGTCATTGACAATTAATGGAGAACTTTAAATGCGTTTTGAATTACGTAATTTCAGTTAGAGTTGTGAGACGCTCGAGTTGAATACCCAGCGAGTGGAGCAATTCTGGCAATTAGTACGGAGTTAGGAAGTTTCAGCTCATTAGCTGGGCATCGTTAGGGTTAAACGCGCTGTCACTCCCGGCTAATGTTGTATGTATGATGGTTTTCGTATTAAATATCTAAATTATCCTGTAATCTGTTTAGGAGTGGTTTCATAAGTACTGTAATCAAGTTGGTATGGAAACAGGGGGATTAAATAAAAAAAAACACATCTCTGAATGACAATAAGGAATTGTAGATACGTTGTATTCAAATACATGAGCTAGCAGCACAGTGGGCCTCATGTAGGACTTATATAATTTGACAAAATATACAAATTAAAAATTCGATGGAAATTTAGGTAAAAAAAAATATAGTTTTCAGTTTCATTAACGTGTTTCCATTCAAAAATATGTTTCTATGCGGCATAACCTAAGCGCTTCTACGAGACCACCCAGCCCCGGCGGCATGATATTTTTTATCTCGTCGAAACGTTTCGATAAGTATGTAGCTAACATATAATAATGTTTTTAATTAATAATTTACTAAATATCTGTATTTTAAATTATAGAACAGATTTTATTTATTCATAAATACTTAATAAGGTAAACAATGAAATATCATTTTTACTATTTTTTCACTGTGGTTCTTACAATATAAAACATAGAATAAAAAATACATGCTCTATTGTATTTTGTCCATGGATTTAATCATAACATATTTTCACCTTAAATTATAAGTAATGAAATATGAGAAAAATAATAAAACATTTCACATTCTCATTTTATAATGACTCATAAAATATTGTATAAGTAATATAATATAAAACATTATTATTTATTACAATAATACATTTTATTTTACATAATTATTTTTTTGTTTTATCAAATTTTCGATAAGATAAGAGAATAAAAACAATGGAAATTAGAAAATCAATGAAACAGAATGAAACTGATATAAACGTTATCTATTAAGTAAATCTAAGATTGATGTTATGTGTTGGAAAACAGCGGTGGGGTCAAAGCACGATCACAGCTACCGCGGCGCCGGCCTGTCGTCGAGATTGGATGCGTGACACGGAGTTATATCTCTGGATAGTTAATACTAATGATGATATTCTGGGTACTAGAATTTGTAATGTATTCTAAATAAAACCATTTGTGACCAAAATAAATACAACTAAAGAAGAAAAAGATTCAAAGAAATTTCGATCGCATTTTCGATCTTCGGCCAAGATAAATAATTAAGGTAATTATTTACATTTATGTTAATAATTATTATGTTAATTAATTAGCATCTATTTAAAATAGTAATAGTAGTCGTCGTCGAAATAGTCAAGTTACGCCATTGTGAGTCATCAAATTCTCATATATGTATTCGTATATCAATTGTTTTATATAGTACCCACAGTACAGGCTCTGTTTAATATGGGAAAAGATAACTGTCTATGAGATATCTTAGACGTTATTATTATCTATTATTATGACTGACTTGGAATGTAAATCTACTATAAATATTAATAAGAACGATTTCTAAACCCCCGACACTTCATTTTCGCACTGATTTGAAATAATTGTTAAAAACTATTGAAAAAAAAACGTATATCCACAGTTCGGACATCAAATTAAAAAGACAAATAGATTAGTTGTGGAGTTAAAATTGTTTGTATATCATGCGATTGACAATTACGAAGTAAATAATAACAGACAGGTTTATGGTATTTCTGTTTATTTGAAAATCTTTATTAAAAATTAACTATCCAAACGATTTTAATTCTTGACGGCCATTACCACACCATTACTTTCCGATCTTTGGCAAACAAGTAAACGGAAAAGACATAATTTATGAGCTGCACCGCCCACTCAGGAAGTGGTAAAGAGTTGTTCACTCTCGTATACCCTGAAAGATATATTGTAGTCGTGTAGCGGACAGCGGCTACATTGGCCAGAAAAACAATAATTCAATGACATCAGTAGAAAGTTAGTTTTCTATTTTATTTCTATGATAGTACACTAACAGTGCTGGTAATCGTTTGAAAATATTACTATCTTCTCATATTTTTGCTTTTTATTTATTTATTTCAATAACTGAGACCACAGTTTTTAAAAAATTTAAGTTTAAATAACCTTATATAATATTGTCGTGTAGCTAATAATGGATATATATTTTAGGATTTCAACTCTATTATATTTAACGACCGCCACTAAAGCACATGAGACTAAAGTAGTGAAGATGAAAAAGTATTTTTATTAGGAAAAAAAAATAACAGTATTAAGTAGCAAAGTAGGTAAACTAAGTATGTGTAGTGAAGGTGTGATATGTAGGTGGAGTGGGGTGTAAAGAGAGTGGGAGGGTGTATGTTTGTGTGTGTCGGGTGTGTGGAGTTTGTGTGTATTTTTATTTATTTAAATTTTTAAATGGAATGATTTTAACATATGAGGTGTTGTTAGATTTGCCTTAATAGTGGAAGTTACATAGTATCAAAATATGTAAATATGGCGTACACATATTATACCATTTTTATGCTACTATTTCAACATGACCTACAAAAAGTACGTTTAAACACAAAGACAGTACACGAACATTGTTGGGTTGTAAACGGCCACAATCTACAAAGCACCACACTGACTGGATTCGTTGTGGATATCACATATCAATTTGTTTTTAATATTAACATTTAAAAAATTGTTAAACATTTTTAATTCTTATTTTAAAAGGCGCTTCTTGCGTATTTTTCTAAGAGTGACTACAAATTTTTTTAAATTCATTTTTGTGGGGGCGTGTTTGTGTCCAATACACAAATCACATTAAAAAATATGACGTATTTAAAAACTGAATTAAAACTTGCCAGATAATATTTTTCGATTTTTTTAGCGAGTTCTGATCGTTTATATAATTACTGCTTGTAATTTTTAAGTTTCGATATTACGACGATGTTCCCTGGTGAAAAATAAAGACTAAAGAGCGTACTTTATACAAAATGGCGGGAACGTGAAATATAAAATTTTCAAAGATCGATTAAATGCTGAAAATATTTTCTTTTTCACGTGAGTAGAGTCGGAAAACTGAACATAGAATTTATGTTGTTTTAATTCATTAATTCATTTGATGATTCACGAGTAACTTTAGACGTTTGAAAATAATTAAAATTATTTGTTTGTTTGTACAAAAGTGAAACGGCAAGTTTTCATTGCTACATTATTGCGTTCGGAGCACCTTATCATCTTTCTTTCTATTAATGGGCACTACAAAATATATGTCAAAAAATTCAAAATTAAAACAAAAAATCATGAGAAAACGAATCTTCTCAATATCATACTCTCTAGGTTATATTTCAGTTGAATATAGTCAGTTACATGTCAAACAACATGGTTCCAACTACAGAAAAATTATATGATCCGCAAACGAATTTAACAAGCTGATAATGTTCCTGCAACCAGATCTATTTAATACCAGTGCGAATATTTTCAAAAATACTCTGTTTGAAAACTGGTTCAATAAAGGTTTCTGCTTAGATTTTTTTTTTTTCTAGTTTATATGTGGAAACATTTAAATGATGCTTAGATTTAATTACTGTTATGTATTGTTATGTATCTCAATAGACCAGAGCGCAACGAAACTGTCTTAAATTTATAAGGCTTCGTAGGGCCATGGTTCGAATCCGGGCGTGTACCAAGGAGTTTTTCTGACTTAAGTATACAATATCACTGACACAGTGCTTCGGAGGGCACGCTAAGCAGTCGGTCCCGGACGCTGTCAATAGATGGCGGTCGTTACAGTTCCCAACCCGCAGTGGAGCAGCGTGGTGGGCTTAAGCTCCAAGCCTCCCTTTTCACCCTGGGGGAGGCCTAAGCCCCTGCAGTGGGGTAAAAATGGGCTGATGATGATTGTTATGTATGTATATATGTATAAGCACTGTATATTTTGCAAATAAAGTAAAGTGAAATAAATTTCATAACACATAACATAAAATAAAGTACATAACTATATCACTGACTCCGTGTCTCGGAGAGCACGTTAAGCAGTCGGTCCCGGATGCTGTAAATAGATGGCGGTCGTTACAATCCCCAACTCACAGTGGAGCAGCGTGGTGGATTTAAGCTCCAAGCCCCTTCCCCCGGGGGAGGCCTAAGCCCCTGAAGTGATGTAAAAATGGGCTGATGAAAATGAAGAAAAGAAATAAATATCAAATACAGTAGAGGATGATATTTTTCTTATATTAGAAGTCGTGAGAACGTTTATTACATTTTCTTGTTATTATTTTCATTTTTCTAAGAAAAAAATGCCTTAAAATCCGTAAAATGTGAACACTATTCTCGTCCTATTTTCTCGCAGATGAAAAGCGAAAATAGATTGATTTCCTGCGGTGACACGACGTCGTCGGGTCGCGATAAGCCCGTGACGCTACAGGCCCATTTATTTACTACTGTGCGACAGCGTCAATGGGCCTGATAAGGATTTGACGAGCTTGTTTATGACTCTATAGAATCTATTCAATTTAGGTAGTACTATTATATTCCTAAAAGGCTTTTAGTGAAATTAAAATTTTCTATCTGTACAAATCTGGTATTAGTTAAAAGCAATACAAGCGCGGGTTTATTTACGTGGTATTCGATTGATAAAAATCATTTTTATCTATATCTTCTATCTATATATTAATAAAATTGAAGAGTCTGTCTGTCTGTCTGTCTGTCTGTTCCGGCTAATCTCCGAAACGGCTGAACCGATTTCAATGAAACTTTGCAGACGTGCAGAGGGCACTCTGTCTGTCCGTCTGTCTGTCTGTTCAAGCTGATCTCCGAAACAGCTAAACCGATTTCAATGAAACTTGGCAGGCATGCAGAGGGCATTATCGGGGGTGACATAAGCTGTTTTTTGTATGTCTGTCTGTCGATCTGTCTATCTGTTCCGGCTAATCCCCGAAAAGGCTGAACCGATTTCAATAAAACTTTGCAAACGTATCTATGTGACCGCGTGACCAAATTTTTAAATACATATATTTTCGAAACCATCAATCAACCACCAATCAATCGACCACGTGACCAAATTTTTAAAAGCTTATCATTTCAAAACTATCAATCGCAGACCTATCGTGTTGGTACTCAAACTTAAGGTTTTGACGAGATCTATGTGACCACGTGAGCAAATTTTTAAAAGCTTGTATTTTCGAATCTATCAATCACAGACCTATCGAGTTGGTACTCAAACTTAATGTTTAGACGAGATCTATGTGACCACGTGACCAAACTTTTAAAAGCTTATATTTTTAAAACTTTCAATCCCAGACCTATCATGTTGGTACTCAAACTTGATGTTTAGACGAGATCTATGTGACCACATGACCAAATTTTTTTATCTGTCTATCTGTCTGCCTGTCTGTCTATTCGAGCTAATCTCCGAAACGGCTGAACCGATTTCAATGAATCTTCACAGATATGATAAAAAGATTATCAGGAATGACATACAACACTTTTTGGTTATCTGTTTGTCTGTCTGTCGGTCTGTTTGTTCGAACTGTTCTCCGAAAGAGCTGAACCTATATCAATGAAACTTTCAAAGATGTGATTAAAAGATTGGCAGGAGTTTGTCTGTCTGGCCGTCTCTCTGTCTGTTTGAGCTAAACTTTAAAACATTTAAGTAAACCAATTTCAATGAAACTTCGCAGCCGTGAAAAGACAGGTGTGAAGAGTGACATACGTTACTTTCTCTTTGTTTGTCTGTTTGTCTGTTTATATAGTTCAAGCTAAACTTTTGAAGATTTTAATGAAACTATGACATTAAAAATAAGTTGTCAAGAGTGATATAGGTAACTTTTTATCCGTGTGGTTGTCTGTCTGTCCTTTTGTTCCTACTTATTTCCAAAACGACTAAACCATTTCTATGAATCTTCGCAGACATAAAAAGGTGGTTATCAGGAGTGACACAAGTTGGTATTTGTCTTTGTGTCTGTCTGTTTTTTTAGGACTAATCGTCGAAACGGCTGATCCGATTTTACTGAAATTTTGCAAATATAAAGAGGGCGTTGTCAAGAGTGAAAATCATTTTTTTATATTCATATAAAAAATCGTAGTGTCTGTTAGTCTGTCTGTCTGTTCCAGTTAATCTCCAAAACGTGTGACTGATTTTGGGACCGACTTCTGAGATAGATATTCTACATGGTAAAATAACTAAATGGATTTTTATGAAATTAGGTAAGTATAGAGATTTCTTAGGCAGTTAAGTTTCAGAATGTTCTAGAAAATGTTACAATGTTCTGGAGCGTCGCGTTCCTTTAACTGTCCCAGTACAACTGTGGTCAACGCGAGCGAAGCCCGCGGGCGGAAAGCTAGCACAAATATAAAATATTTATTATAATCAAGCAGCATTTAACAATAACTTCATTTTGTATATTTTAAAAGACTTTGGTTATGTTATGGCAATTTAATGATAAATTCAAAATTTTATTTAAAATCATCAAACCTTTTAAAGTCAACTTGATCATCGACTTAAACTCTAAATCGTACTCAAATTTTTCAAACTGATCACTGCAACAAAATAAGTACACACAAAACAAAACCAGCATCCACACACGTTCAAAATTCACAACGCTTGTTCGCCGTATAAACTCACCATAGAGTTTGTCAAAGTTCCAAAGGTACTAAATATCAAACCCAGCATACATTATTCACAAATGATAACTTGAGAACAGCGGGAAAGCAGTTTAACTATTTATGCGTCTGCGAAGCGCACACCGAAACGCATAAATTGCATTCAATGGCATGTAACGTTATGCAATTGGTGAGGCACGTTATGCTAATTGATAATTTTCAGTTTTAATCCAATAACACTGTAGCGTGTTGTTAGCGAGTTGATAATAATAAAAATATATCGTTTCTGAAAAGAGATTCCATGTATTCAGGATTTTGAAATTCTTCACTTCATCAGCCCATTTTTACCCCAGTGCAGGGGCTTAGGCCTCCCCCAGGGTGAGGAAGGGGGCTTGGAGCTTAAATTCACCACGCTGCTCCACTGCGGGTGGAGGATTGTAACGACCGCCATTGACAGCGTTCGGGACCGACTGCTTAACGTGCTCTCGGATTCAGTGATAGTTATGTACTTATGTACCGGATTTTGACATAAAATTTTGAAAGGACCGATTGCAGGTATTGTAAGCAGATAATGATCACATAAAGGTTGTATTTCCATTAATTTATGAGTTGATATCTGAGACATCCCACACAGCGCCATCTAGTCCCAAAGTAAACAAGTATTATGCTGTGTTATGGTTTGCTAGACAACTGATATACATACTTAAATATTTCTATATTATATACCTAAATATTTTACACCCAGATACGGAACGAATAGACCCATTCATGCACACAAATATTTGTCCCGGGCGGGATATATTTTTAAGTATATATTACATGGATTACACACATTCACTAAAAGTTAAAATAATTTACTACTGGTTCATAAATACAAGAAGCCTGCAAAAAACTCCTTCAGACACTCTATACTGTTAAGATAATTAAAAAAAAAAACTTTTCGTAACTATGTCCAATACAAAGTATGTACACAGCGCAATACATAACAACAATATGTAAAAGAAAATATCTACCTATATGTAGGTACATATTTTATTATAATAATTAAAACAATAAACATTTTTATATAAATAAAGACTGTTTATAATGAACATTGTCTTATATGGTGGGTGGTCGCCGGCGCGGCGGTAACAAGCACTATAATCTAGATCAATGCGGTAGTCCTGGATTAGACCTGGATAATTTTACAGTAATTGTACAGAGACAATATTTTATTATCCGTTAATAGTCGTTACAGTTTCCAAAAAAAATATGTATATTTTATTATTTCTCTCTCTGATTCGTCTGATTCTCACACGCTCCCTTCTCAGTAGCCTTGACATTTCTTCTTCTTCTTCTTAATTATGGCTTTTCTACTTATATCAATTTCGCCAAGTCTTGGCACCAATGGCCCCAAAAAGACGGTGTGGCCACAGCGTTTTTTGCTTTTTCATACACGATTGTGAAATAATTATAGTAACGATTATTTAAAAAAAAACCATAATACAAAATAGAAGTATACGGTAACACGCATAATTTGTGGATTTGGAGTTGTAATTTTTATGACTGGAATACTAGACAGCAGTAAGGCTGCTGCAATTCGAATAAGTGCGGTGTCTTTTTATTGGCGCAGATTCATCGAATACTTTTTTTAGTTTGATTTTTAGAATATATGTTATCTTAAACTCAATAGCTGTCCGCAAAAAGTATATGAGCGAATTGGAATGCTCCACACGCGTATACTAAACGTTTCTCTTTCTAGTTACAATAGAGTGGATACCCTCTAAATAAATAAATACAAATGCTAGTCAACTTTATAAGCTTTTATCTAATAAATTCCAGTGATTTCGCTTCAGTGAACTGACAAAGACCTGTCGATGCCATTTCCTCACTTTCGCTGGTATCTTTGCAGGGAGAAATCTTTCTTGCGTGTCGGACATGACACTGCACTTCGGAAAGATCCCCTTAATGCAAACTGACGGACGGACGTCTAATAATGCCTTGCTTCCGTGTTTTTCTTCGGGAACTGTTTTGAATAAGTTATTTATGTGTCAAGACGTAATGTATGTGTAAGACATAGAAGTAAGAATATAATAATAATAACAATAATAATAACGCTAGGCCCCAAACTAAGCATTAGCTTGTGTTTTGGGTACCAAGCGAAGACACCACATACATATAACAACCTATATTAATATACATATTATAATAGGTAAACTAGAACGGGTGCTATTCAACTGAACTATTAGAATGTCGAAAGCCTCAAACGCGGGGGAAAGTATATGACGAAGTGTGGAAGGAGTTAGCACGTACAGCGACCATACTTCACGGAAAGGAGAAATTGAGCGCCAGAGTTGTAGCCATCCTTTTCGATCATTTTTTCTAATTAAAATTATTATTGTACCAGACCTCTGACCAGTGCTGTTGCCAAAGGTGGCGCGTCGACTACACTTGCTTTAAGTGTAGTTCCGGTAAAGCTGCGTAAACATAATGTGCGTTCTAATGCAAGTATGTGATGCATAGTCTATTTCTTAAGTTAATTTCAAATTTAATCATATGTGTCAACATAAAGACAAAAGTTTTACGTCATTATATCATGGCCGCCGAGAAAATGCGTTCCTGACAGGTCGCAATTGGCGTAGTAATCGGATAGTTGATGTGAATATATACCATCGGTCGATATTATCGTTTACATGCATAAATGACACAAAATTAAATTAAAATTATATTATTTTATCAACTCACAACAAACATGATGTTATGGCTATAAATTCCATGTCCAGAAACACATTCTCTCGACGGCCATGATATAAATAGCAAAATCTGATACACAAAAAAAATTTACAATAGCATGGTAAAATGTATATGGAACCTGTTTTTCAGTTTTACGTGTAACTTTTGTTCATTTACTTGTAAGGTATAGTTTGGAAATTTAATTTATTAAATGCACTGAGATATTCCGCTGTTCAGTGGACCATGCTCCGCCCTTTGGTAAGAAATATTGGAATTAAGACCACAATCCCTACTTACACTATAAAGTAATCTGCGTAAGTGATAATACAACCGTATCGAAGTAATGAAAATTTATTTTAGCTTTCAAACGATTTTATGACGTGCAATAACTATCAATGCAGATTTAACTTTGTACGGGGGACCCCTGAAGATGACTCACTGGGGCTAGGTACGTCGGGTCAATGTCATTCGATATGGTCTACGAAGGGAAATCTTGGGGTGGAAATAAGAAGGGTGGCTAAAACAGATTTCTTATGGGCTCCTTGGAGGGTAGATTTTTGGTGGATTTTCTCGTACTATCATGTTAATTTTATGGAGTCTTTATTGTCGATAATGATATTTCGAAAACGTATTTCGTTGCGTATAGTTTTGTATACCTATGCGAGAAGGGCGCTACAAGAGACGCGATTTTAGTTTCCACCCTACTTGCGCCGAAGTATATCTAAAATGACAAGTAAATTTTTTTTTTCTCAACAACGTTACATTGAATAGGCATGGAATCTTTACCGTATACTTCACAGTGTATACTGAATAAATAAAGTATTGGAAATAAAGTAATTAACGCCAAATTGCGGTCGGATTTAAAATATATGTATATATTCCTTTCTTCAAATTGTTTTCTTATGATTTTCTGAAACCTACGCAAATCACGTGATGAAATTTGAGTCACTCAGGGGAATAGTGGCACAAGCCACAAACAAAGTACTTGGCCACAAACCTGAAAAATTAACTTGAAAATATTATTGAAATGAAAAAAAAACCATGTTAGGTCACTATGGTTTTGAAAATATGATTGAAATTTTAAAATTTACTTAATTGTTTTGATACTGGTCGTTCTCTCTCTCATATTTTTTTGTGGAAAATAGGGGTGCATGAAACAGCTGAGATAATTATTTTGAAGGGCCCGCTAACAGATTGTGATGTATAACTGTGCTGTCGTGAATTTTAATGTATTATTTTGTAATAACATTACATATTTAAACATTTTTGTAATAAACGCGTCAAAAGTCTTCAATCCTGCCAGTCAGTAAGCCTAGGGTGGTCACTACGGCGTAATGGAGCGACATCAATTAGTGGCCACGTGTTGCATTTGAACAGGGCCGACACTAAACTTGCTAGTATTAGTGTAACTATATAGTCCAGAAAGGACCAAGGGGTGGTACGTCGCGATAATGATCGAAGGGTCCAACTAATTCCGTGCGTGGTTAAGCTCATTTGTCAACCCTCCGTTTAGGGTTGCAACAAGTACTGTTACTTTGTACTTTTAGCATATTTAGCTTTGATCGGCGACTGTTGCCAAATTAGATTTCAGAGTAAAAGTTGTAATTGCATTTTTCATTTTTTCATTTCGTTGAAATTCGGCTTAATAAAAATGATAAAACTGCTTTTGGGTCATGGTTTGAATCGTTATGAAATTATGTGATTACCGCCGAGATTTTGCATCAATAGTTTTGGCGAATTTGTGCGAAAAAATCTTTAGACTTCTCAAACTAAAAAATATTTTAAATTTTCAATTCTACAATAAATTACATTATAAAGTCATACAACGGTATTTTTTATATCTACAATTTTATATCTACAACAATAAAAAACGAAGCTATATTTAATTGCATTACGGTGTTAATTTAAAGAAATTCGTGGTGTGTATACTTTTAAAGTCGCAAAGTGGCTAAATTATTTTTTTAAATTATTCACATACATAATTGGTACTTCCTCCAGTTAAAATTATCGTCAACAAATCATGTTATTTTTAACATGTTACTTAGGGGTGTTTCAAAATTAATATCGTAAATCAATACGCAATAAGGTTTACAAATAATGAATTGATTTATAATTTTTATGTTGATATTCTAGTCAAGCGCTTTTACAAAGTCATTGGTAAGTAATTTATAAAAAATGTTTTTCAAGCTTAAAGTTAATTCGCTGGGATAGGAGATAAATTCAACTAAACCCAAGTCCTATAGTATATGACTATCTGAGTAACATGTTAAGAATACCTATATTTTCTGACGACTATTGTAAACGTGACAAAATGTATTTTTCTACATCAAGGAAGGACAAATGAAGCAAAACCTTTTGCAGGTAATATACGGGTATAAATTGAATATAAATATAAAAAGGGACGTGTTACCACAAAATTGTACTAATAAAGCGAAGAGGATTGTCTATTTTTTGTCGATGCAGGTAACTTTAGTTATAAATCTTGTTACAACTTCTAATATTCCAAAATAATGGCCATTCTACAGCTTTGCTCCGGGCTTAGCACTGGTGCCGTTGAGCATTTTTGCTTCAAGTTTTTTAATGAAGTTGGCCTACACTCTTCTGTTTTTACTGCACACATTTTCGACCTCATTTCTACTTGTCCAGTGTGTTTCATGCTATATTCAATGGTTCTGAGGTTCTCTCGCTTGCCAGATAACTAATATAGAATCTAGTCATTGCTTTTTTCTAGTCGCCGTGCTTTACTTTCTGTAACCAAACAAGTGATGGGATAGTTTCAATAATATCGACCTATAGAATATGCAAGTTACTATTAGGTCTTAACGTGGTCTTAATCTATGAAGTTGCCGTTTTGTATGAAATAAGTTAAAGTTTTTTTTTCAAACATCTTTATTTCCGTTATTCAAAGTGGTCACCCGTGCAATCGATGCATCTTTGCCAACGCAGGCAGTGGCAGTTTATTGATGCCCTTCTTGTAAAAATCAACTGGACGGGAGGCAACAAACTCTTCAAAGGCAGTTTGTACTGTCTCTCGGGAATTGAATTTATTTTCCATCAAAAAGTTGTCTAAATTTTGAAAAAAGTAATAGTCGGTAGGTGCAAGGTCTGGTGAGTATGGTGGATGAGGTGGTGAGTATGGTCGATGAGGTGGAGAATTTCCGACCCCAACTCTAGCAGCTTGGAGACTGTTTGTTGTGCAGTATGGGGTCGCGCGTTGTCCTGAAGGATCAGCGGGGACGACCGATTGACTGACTGTGAATGTTTATGCCATTTTGTAAAAAGCTGTGATGAATCACACCGGCAACCACCAACCAGTGACCATCATCTTTTTAGGGTTTATTTTTCGTTTAACACATTGCTTTGGTACTGAACCAGGATCTAACCAACTTGCTGAGTGCTTTCGAATGTCGAACAGAATCCATTTTTCATCACAGGTAACAATCCGCTTCAAAATTCTTTCATTTCTGTGCCTGTTGCACAACGCGAGGCAGGTCTCGATGCGTACGTTGCGCTGGTGATCGTCAAGTTCGTGGGGTACCCATCAATTCAACTTTTATACTTTGCCAATTTGTCGCAAATGGTCCAATATTGTTTTGATGCCTATATTAAAAGCTGCTCCTAGTTCAGCTGTAGTTTGAGCATCATCAGCTTCCACAATCACCTTCAATTCATTATTGTTGACCAAAGTGTCCGGACGACCACAAGGTTTATTATTCAAGTCCTGATTTCCAGAACGACCGTTTGTGTTGCATTAGTGTCACGACGGAACTCATATTCCATAATTACACGAATTTTTAAAGTGTCCATTATGACGAAAAATGTTCAAATTGTAATGACAACACATCGCTAATCAATAAACAAAAGACTGATTTTGTAAAAAGAATGTCATGTTTTTAAAACAAAATTAATTTGAATTTAGAATTCACAGCCAAACAAAATTTTTTTTTATTTGAAATGGCCAGTACTAAAGAACGGCGACTTCATAGGTTAAGATCTAATATTTATATTCTAAAATTAACATTACATTAACATAGGTCATATACACTGTAAACGAATGACCACATTTAATAGCAGTGGTAGTGTGGAAATTAGTTCACTTATATAATTCATTTAAAACTAGGATTCAATCCGATAAACCGTAGATTTCTGATAACGAAGAGGAAAAAATTTAATTAAATCCAACTATTTATCTGATACAAACTTTGTAACTCAAAACCACTAATGGAATTGGTCCGACCGCAAAAAAAACTTGCCAGACCAGACAGACTATCCAATCAGTTAATCTCGTTCGGGGTTGCACCAATGTTCTCAATTAGACACAAGAAAATCCGGCTACAAATATTTACTTCGTTACCCTACTAGATATTTTATCTTATATCTTCATCCCTTTCCATGGGGGGTTGGCTAGCCGAGTAATTGGAGACCGATCCCGCGCACAGATAGGCGTCTCGTAGTAGATTGATGTTTGCATAAATATTGTGCGGACCGAATGGAAACTATCTGATGGGTCATGTGACTGGATTTCGATATGTATCTATTTGTATTTTATATCGATGGCGAACTAGATAGTGATGTAGTTTTTTGGGTTCCTTAAATTGGAAAAGGTAGGTATGTTGTAACTGTTGTGTCACGCGATTAAATCAATTAATAATACATAATTTCAACATATTGTTGAATTCTTCTATTAAGTTTCGTAGGGCGCAAAATATCAGATTGATAAAAAATCTAGACGTCATTGACAATAAATACATTACATTGATTACCATATTGATTTGTCTTAAAGTTCTCGTTTGAAAATGGAGGTCAACGGGTTAATATATAATAATTTACTAATTCATTTAAAATATTGGCAATTGAATTGCTTTCTGAGTTTAATTTTATTTAGTTCGTGTTAGCAAATAGAAATTTCAGTTGTTTTCCATATTTTACAATATTTTTTTACTAAACGACTCGATGTAAGTATTCTGAGATTCAATGGATTAAATTAAAATACGCATGCCGTGATAAAATGTGCTTTTAAAAAAACTAGTGGTCGCCCAGCGGTTGAAGTTCGACTATATTCACGTTTTTGAAACCACCAATAATAAATAAGTGAAAGTAAGTCACTTCAAACTGCGTCAAACGACAGACTATTAAACTCGTATGATTGACAGTATTTGTAACGCATATTAGATATGTAGATTTTAACTTTTGGCACTCCTTTTCCAAGTGCATATTAGATCTTGACTTTACCAATGTCAAATTCCTCTTCATGTATTTATTATATAGATATTATCAAATCAAGTGGGGTGATTCCCTGTTAAATTAACACATTTTTCAATTTAATATACAGTTTTATTTTCTCAAAAATAGAGCTCATAGCCCCTTTAAACACTTTTTGCTGTTTCTCATAGTTTATAGCCTCCTGATATATCCTGTATATAGATTTTAGCTTTCTGCAGTCCTTCTTCTTATTCTTCACTTCACTTCATCAGCCCATTTTTACCCCACTGCAGGGGCTTAGGCCTAGAGTGAGGAGGGGGGCTTGGAGCTTAAATCCACCACGCTGCTCCACTGCGCGTTGTGGACTGTAACGACTGCCATCTATTAACAGCGTCCGGGACCAACTGCTTAACGTGCTCTCCGAAGCACGGAGTCAGTGATAGTTATATACTTAAGTCAGAAAAACTCATTGTTACACACCCGGAATTGAACCATGGCCCTATGGGGTCTTATAAATTCGAGACAGGTTCGTTGCGCTTTGGGCTATCACGACATTCGTCACGTATCACATATCACGGCACTCCTACTCCACATAAACTTTAACTGTGTCAAATCTCACACTCCTTCGTGCGCGTAGTATTCTAAAAAGGGGTCTAAAGCTTTCCGTTCACGTATTTATATATATAGGTATTCCATTTTCCATTTCATCAGTCCTTTTGCGGGGGCTTACGCCTCCCCTTAAGATGAACTTAAATCTACCACGCTGCTCCAATGCTGGTTGACAAATTTTAACGACCACTATCTATTGACAACAACCGGGACCGACTGCTTAACGTGCTCTCCGAGGCACGGAGTCAGTGACAGTTAATGTACTTAAGTCAGAAAAACTCATTGGTACACGCCCGGATTCAAATCACGGTCACATGGCCTTAATGTTCATTATTGATCTGAAGCAGGTTCGCTGCGCTCAGGCTGTCACGAAATATATATATTATGCAAACGAATAAAAATATAACGTCGTGGAAAGTTAAGTGCTGGCGCGCTGTTTCAGGACAATGCTACTAACATACTGCTATCAAAAATGCAGGGTTTTAATTGATGGCACACCCACAATATTCTCCAGACCTCGTTCTTAGTGATTTCTGTTTCCTATACTAAAAGAAGACATTAAAGAGCCTCAATATAAAAATAACAACGAAGGCATGGATGCAGTAGCGAATATTTAGAGACTCATGAACAAGTTTTTTTTTTCAGCTAAAATGAAAAACTTGGAATTGCAATAAATATATGAAAATAGAATGAAATTACATTTATAAGTAAAATATTACTTATTGTAATTTCCCTGGGTTTTATACATTGGTTTTTACAAATTATCGTGAACAATTTGTGCGGCTTTCTTGCTACAAGTTCTGACCTTAAATTATTATTAAAGACGACCGCTTAGCCTAGTGGGTAGCGACCATGCCTACGAAGCTGGAGGTCCCGGGTTCGAATCCCAGGTTGGGTCAGTTTTTATATCATGAATATTGACACTGGTACCGGATCTTGGTTGTTATATGTATGTGGTGTCTTCGCTTGGTACCCAAAATACAAGCTAATGCTTAGTTTGGGGCCTAGACGTTGTTGTGATGTATACGTTATTATTATATTGTTTGTTCCAAAGTAAACAAGCATCACGAAACCTATAACAAGGAAATATTGACATTGAATTCGGCGGACACAGATGTTGCCTTTTGGGCACTTTGCCGCACGGCACTGATTTAGATAATATTTTTTATTTGTAGGTATTTTTAGTATATTTTTTAATTTTTTAAATTCTTATTTTTAATTAGGTATTAAAGTACGATTAAATGTTGTTAATTGTCATATTTTGATACATTACAAACAATGATATTTATCTTCAACAAGTATTTGAATTAGTTAATCATTTTTAATGAAAAGTTAACATTAACTTTATTAAAAATTATGTGTCATGGTCGTTTAAATCGGTTATATTTTTAAATATATACGTGTATATAGCTACCATAGAGAGCCAGAAGCATTAGGTAGATCGAAATTTCCACTCAGATATTAGTGAATTATTGAATATTCTCCATCAAATCTAAATTATTTGAGTGTTTTGCATTAAAGATTTAAAACCAATTAAAGGAAATATAACTATGACAAGAAAACTAATTTTTTTTTACATAGAATGTATAGCGATTGCGACATACGGTGTGTCAGCAACCTATTTAAATTAAATTACATAATTTTATATCACACTTACATATATAATTGTTAAAAGCGTTTCCTCTACTTTGATCGTCTACATGTTTCCATAACTTAGATTAAGTAGTTCTGTATAATACTATACGTGTATAATATTTGAAAAGCCCTTATAGTCGATAAAGAGTAGAGTATCGACAACGAAGATAAACCTCGATACATTAGGGTTTGACGAATAGACCGACTGGTTGGTCGAGTTGTTAGAGACCCTAACTACAGAACCACAGATCGCAGGTTCGATTCCCGCCTGGGACAAATATTTGTGTACGTGAACATTGTTATGTATGAAATAGAGGGTATTTTTGTATTAATTAAATGTGTACTCAGTTTGCCGCTGAGCACAGACTAGATTGGTTGTTTCCTTAAATCCCCGTACTTAACAGTGGCGACGAGGTAAAATTACCCACGTAATAATATTTTTTTTTGGCAGTGCAATAAATTGATTGCATTGTAATAAAAATGTTTGGTGGAATATTCGGCGGCAATCTCACCTTCGATCACCATTCACAAGAATGGAGCATATTCAAAAGTCGTTTTGTTCAATACTGCACAGCGAATAATATTACGGACAAAACCGATGAAGATGGATCAAGTCGGCGAGCTATTCTGCTCACGGCCCTAACTGAAGGTACTTACCGTGTCACACGAGACTTGGTGTTTCCAGAAACCGTGGAAGAAGTTTCTTTTAAGAAGTTATTGGAAAAATTAGATAATCATTTACAAGCGAAGAAAAGCTCGTTCGCCGAAAGGTATACATTTTATACATCGGAACAACGGCCGGGTGAAGAGTTGGCAGAGTGGGCTGCGCGTGTACGCGGGCTTGCCAACACTGCGGATTTAAGGGCGAACTAGAAGTGGCGCTGCGAGATCGGTTCGTGTTAGGATTGGAGAACGTCAAGGAGAAGGAAAAGCTATTCACCCAGAATGTGGACGAGCTGACGTTGGCGCGGGCGCTTGAGCTGGCACAAAGCGTGCGGGTCGCACGCCTTGCCGTATCGGCGCGGGTGGCCGGCGGAGGTGGCGCTGCTGGCGGCGGCGTTATCGACTCGACCGACGTGTTTGTGCTGCGCGGACGCGAGCGATCTGCGGGCGCTAGTACCAGTACCCACGCTACCCCCAAAGCCCCACTGGATAACTTTTCACGTAATAAATGTGCCGTGTGTGGATACAATAGTCATTCTAGTGACCAGTGTAGATTCGCTAATTATTATTGCAAGATATTATTATAACAAAATGTGTAAATCAGGATACAAACAAAATAATAGTTTAGCTATGAGTGACGATCCCTTAACCGAAGGTACGTACGATTTTAATAATATACGTAGCAACAACGGAGCTCCAATGCAACAAACTATTACTATCGGGAAGCATAGAATTTTGTGCGAAATCGATACTGGCAGTGCAATATCGGCGATACCGTTACGCACGTTCCAAAAGTTATTTTCTAAAAATTTCGAACTTAACGATTCTAATATTATTTTAAATTGCTATAATGGTACAAAATTTTTTCCCTCCGGTGTCGTTACGTTGCCAATAAAATATGGTAATCAAAGCGGATTTTTAAATATTTATATTATTGAAACTAAAGATTGTCCTGCTCCGTTAATGGGAAGAGATTTCATAAGCAAATTTAATTTACAATTATGTCAAATAAACTTTAACAGCTGGTCAACTTCAGATTTATCTACAAAAATAAAGAATAAATACAATGAATTATTTCGTAACGAACTGGGCCTACTAAAAGGTCTCAAAGTTCAGTTGACCGTAAAAAACAATACGAGACCTATATTTTTTAAGCCCCGTCCCTTGCCGTTTGCTTTAAAACCAAAAGTAAATGAGGAATTAGAGAGGCTATTAAATTTAGGTATTTTAGAAAAAGTTAAACATTCGGAGTTTGCTACTCCGATAGTACCCGTTCTCAAGGCCGATGGAAATATAAGGTTATGTGGAGACTATTCCGTGACTTTGAATAAAGTTTTGCATTTAGAAACCTATCCTTTGCCTCGAATAGATGAGTTATTTACCAAACTTCATGGAGGCGAACAATTCTCTAAATTAGATTTATCAAATGCTTATAATCAAATCGAACTGGATGAAAAATCAAAAAATTTAACTTGTATTAATACACATCGCGGCCTTTTTAGGTTCACGAGATTGGTTTTCGGATTGTCTAGTGCTCCGTCCATTTTTCAGCGCACTATAGAGAAATTATTAGCAGACATAGAAAGTGTTTGCATTTTTTTGGACGATATTTTAATCACGGGTCCCAGTAAAGCTTTACATCTCGACAGATTGAATACGGTCTTTAAAAGATTATTAGATGCAGGATTGCGCTTAAAGGAGGATAAATGTGAGTTATTTAAAGATTCAATAGAATATCTCGGTTTTGTTATCGATAAAAACGGATTACATAAATCACAAGAAAAAGTAGACGCGATCGTAAGCGCTGCGAATCCTAAAAATTTAACGGAACTTAAGTCATTTTTAGGGTTGGTCAATTACTACAGAGCATTCGTACCTAATACGTCGAGTGTACTCAGTCCCTTAAATAAATTATTAAAGAAAGGTGAAAAATTTGAATGGGGAAAGGAACAGGCAGAAGCGTTCGATAAAATTAAGAACGAATTGTCATCGGAGCGCGTATTGGCACACTACTGCCCTGAGTTTGAGACCGTGTTGACGGTGGACGCGAGTCCCCGTGGGCTGGGCGCGGTGCTGTCGCAGCGTGCGCCCGGCGGCGCAGAGCGCGTCGTGTCGTATGCATCGCGTTCGCTCACACCCCCCGAATTAAATTACGCGCAAATACAAAAAGAAGCAGCAGCTATAATTTTTGGTGTTAAAAAATTTCATCAATATCTGTACGGGCGCACTGAGCCTTTCGTGTTGAGAACGGATCATAAGCCGTTAGTATCTATTTTCGGTAACAAACGCGGGGTACCGGAAATGGCCGCTAATAGATTGCAGCGCTATGCGATATTTCTGTCTGCTTATAATTTTACTATTCAGTATATAAATAGTAGCAGTAATGTCGCCGATTATTTTTCACGGTGCGGAGGAGGGTTGGTGGCGAGCCCGGGTGCCGACTCCACGGCTACCACATATGTGCACTATATCGGGGAGGCGATCGTGCCGCTTACGACTGATGACGTGCGGCGGGAAACCGCGAGCGATCCAACACTGTTTAAAGTGTTGCAATATATCGAGAACGGCTGGCCGAGAAAAGTTTCAGATTCCGAGTTGCTTCCTTATCATAGGTGTAAATTAGAATTGATTTCAGAAAACGGTTGCATTACGCGAGGCCATCGAGTGATCATTCCGTCGATTTTCCGAGAACAATTACTAAACGAGTTACACAAACCGCATTTCGGAGTAGTAAAGACGAAATCGGAGGCGAGAAGCCGCATGTGGTGGCCCGGCATCGACCGTCATATCGAAGATAAAATAGGATCGTGTGAAATTTGCAACGCGTTACGGTACACACCTCCGCGCGCGCCCCTTGCGCCATGGCCATACCCCGAGCGCGCCTGGCAACGTCTGCACCTTGATATTTTTTTTGTAAACGGCAAGGAGTTTTTAGTCGCCGTCGACGCTCACTCAAAATGGGTCGAATGTTTCTACATGACATCGATCACCACGAGTGCTATTAAAGAAAAAGTAAATGAAATTTTTAGTAGATTCGGCACGGTAGAAACTATTGTAACCGATAATGCTAGTAATTTTGTATCCACCGAATTCAATGATTTTTGTGTGTATAACGGTATAGAACATATCACTATCGCCCCATACCATCCATCTTCAAATGGACAGGCTGAAAATAGCGTGAAAACAATCAAGAGAGGTATCAAATCAATTTTGTCACAAAATATCTGTAAAAGAAATTTAACTGAAAAATTACACGACTTTTTGTTCCACTATCGCAATTCCATTCATAGCACGACCGGATTCTCACCAGCTCAGTTGCTATTGGGACGACCGTTGCGCTGCAGATTAGATTTGATACGATCCCGTACGTACAATGCGTCACCGCGCAAAGATGCGGAGGAGACGACACTCATAGCTAAATCAAATGTTTCCAAACAACAGATCTCACAACGTAGGAACTTCAATGGTAATAGAAACGTTACGTTTAGAGTAGGAGACCAAGTTTTAGTAAAGGTTTTTTATAAAAACGGAACGAAGTGTATATGGACCAAAGGATTTTTAGAGGAAAAGCGAGGCAGAAGAATGTTTGTAGTTCGATGTCCAAAGCTAAGGCGAAACTTGATAAAACACGTGGATCAGTTACTTTCATACCGAGGATCGAAAGAGGACAACGACAGCTACGACGACGACGATGACGCTAGCAGCATGGCCAGTGCACATTCGACGAGCGATGTCGCACATACCTCTGCACATACCGATGGAGAGAGCAGCCAAGGAAACGATGAGGTTTCGGGCGATATAAACGTGCCCGAACATCAACGGCAACCATCGGGAACGGATTTAGAAGCAGACTCGCACGCTGAAGTACTACCTTCCTCCGAACGAGAAGAAGAAACGGTTACAATTCGTCGTCCTGCTTACATAAAAGCAAAACAACTTATACTTGGTCTTCCTCCGGAAACGTAGCTATCTTCGTACTTAGACTCTTAATTTTAATGTATGTATTTTTAAATTTAAAAGGGGGTAATGTTATGTATGAAATAGAGGGTATTTTTGTATTAATTAAATGTGTACTCAGTTTGCCGCTGAGCACAGACTAGATTGGTTGTTTCCTTAAATCCCCGTACTTAACAAACATATATGTTTTTATTTGTTCCATGTCTGAGTACAAAATATCTATATATGTATATATTTAAAAAAAAATATTATTGAAGTATGTACAAGTCGTCTAGTACCCACAATAAAAGCTTAGTTTGGGGCTAGATGGCGTTGTGTGAAATGTCCCAGGTATTATTATTATCATTTATTTTACTGTAGTATATTGTAGAGCGGGATATATGTGTAAAGAACCCGTCGTGGGTTTCACTTAACGTTCACATAGAATCCGGTGCCACAACAATATTTTATCAAAGCTTGTTTCCGTTATCTATGATTTTCCATAAAATTCCGTATTTCTACGTCCATGAAAATTATTTTCAACTCAATAACTAAATATTAAACAAACTTGTTCAACGTTGATTACGTCACTACGTCACGATGACATACCTTAAGAGCTCGAGGGCTCCTGTTTCGTAATTACCCCGATTTGAGGGTAATTTTCCCCGCAAGGTTTTTGCTCGTTAACCTCTTGCAGGAAAAGCAAGCAAAGTGCTACATCATCTCTCAGATTACCGAGGTAAGCAGGTCACTCTTTTGAACAAGTTCTCTTAGTACGTTTTAATGGAAGTTTTGATGAAAACTGAGTTTTGAATGAGTTTTCACATTAAGCTATTAATGAATTTCCGCATGAATTATCCATATTAATAAATATTTATTTTTAAGGAAACCTGTACATACATCTGTATTTAACCTAATTTCACTATCGTCTTCGAAAAGTAGATGGAAGAACAATGACAATGAAGCGAAAGAAACATAAAGGGTGTCCAGTGGGAAATTTTCAACTTTGAACTGCAACTGCTCAAAAACAAGCGGGGTGAGGTAAGCGGGGGAGACATTGTTCGATGAGTTTGAATAGCGGATTCAATAGTCGCGATGAGTCATTGGTCAGGAGCGCACCGCGCGTTGGCGGTTGAGCAATACTTAAAAACGGGTGAATCGTTAGTTCGTGCGCGTCGCAATTTTTGCACGCACTTCAATATTCGCAGACAGAGTGATGGCCCAAGCACGCAACTTATTTGGTCGTGGGTGCAAAGGTTTAGGCAAGAAGGGACAGTGGTGAACAGAACTCCGCCAGGTCCATCAACGTCAGCAGCGACACCGGAACGCGTAGCAGATGTTCGACGCGAAATTTTGCGAAATCCGCGTAAATCCATTAGGAAGATTGCGGCCTCTACAGGAATTAAAAAATCAACAGTGCACATTATTTTGAGCAAAAAATTAAAGTTGCACCCATACAAAATCCAATTCGTGCAACGTCTCAATGAAAATGACTATCCGTTGCGCGAAAGTTTGGCCAGAACAATGCTCGAACGTTTTCGAACAGCACGAACGCTTGGCAACATTTTATTCAGTGATGAAGCACATTTTCATATCGATGGCTACGTAAACAAACAGAACATGCGTTATTGGTGCGCAAAAAATCCTAGAGAACGCCATCAAAAGCGTTTGCATTGCGCCAAAACGACAGTATGGTGCGCCATTTCTTCTCACGGAATAATTGGCCCTTATTTTTTTAACCAGCGAGAAACGGTCACCGCTGAAGTTTATTGCCGCATGATCGACGAGTTTTTGTTGCCGCAACTGCAAGTTTTTCCCGGCTACAACAGTAGAACGTTATTTCAGCAAGATGGTGCTACTCCACACACAGCTGGGGTCTCGATGGAGAAGCTGAGGGCAATTTTCCCTAACAAATTGATCAGCATGTACGGAGACATATCCTGGCCACCTCGGTCACCGGACCTCACGCCTTGCGACTTTTTCTTATGGGAATATCTCAAGTCAAAAGTTTACGACAACAGCCCTTGGACGATTCAAACCCTACAAGAAAATATTCGCCGCGAAATCGCTGCCATTAATCCAGCTCTTTGTTCGCGCGTTATTGCAAATGTAAGAGTCCGGCTGCAAGAGTGCCTAGAAAAAAACGGACGTCATTTAGACGATATTGTTTTTAAAAATTAAAATCCGCAATTTACCTGTACAATTTGGTAACATAAAATATGAGCTATAATTTTTAAGTTTTGGTTTATTTAATTTTAAAGTCGAAAATTTCCCACTGGACACCCTTTACAAGGGCCGTATCAAATGCGGTCTATAGTTTTGGCCTACCTCTAGGGAAGACAGGCGTGAGTTTATTTAGGTGTATGTTATTCACCATTATGTAAAAATATAGAATTGCATATTGAAACACAAATTGAAAACTAATTTCTATGTTATTTTTTTAAATTGCAATTAACTTTCCGCTAGAGTAGACAGCACATTTGTACTGGGACTGCTAGAAAGATGCAACGTCCTTGGACAATATAACACATTTCTAAGAAAGTTCTTAAACTCTAGAAACATCTTTTTTACCTACTACTTAATGTTAACTTCATCGTGTGATCTTTAATATTTTTAACGTGATTTTTTTAAGGTCTGTCTCCAACGATATGTAAACGAACGACAGTAAAAAACAAACTTAAATAATCAAACTAAAGCCAACTGAAATTTAGTTGTAATAGTTGAATCTTACTTTAATTGTTTTAATCCATCTAGACCATAGAACAATAACTTATACCGTGACAAAAAATAAAATGTTGCTATTTAATTATTTATGTTTCCCACACGACCTTTCATCTAACCTAATTTAACGTAACCAAATATATGAATATGTCGTGATAGCCCAGAGCGCAACGAACCTGTCTCAAATTTATAAGGCCATGGTTCGAATCCAGGCGTGTACCAATGAGTTTTTCTGACTTAAGTACACAATATCACTGACACCCTGCTTCGGAGGGCACGTTAAGCAGTCGGTCCCGGACGCTGTCAATAGATGGCGGTCGTTACAGTTCCCAACCCGCAGTGGAGCAGCGTAGTGGACTTAAGCTCCAAGCCCCCTCCTCACCCTGGGGGAGGCCTAAGCCCCTGCAGTGGGGTAAAAATGGGCTGATGATGATGATGATGAAATATATGAACCAAATTCGAAATTGATCAATAGATTTCTGAGTGGCTGTTTGCTCCGCTCCGCTTCGCTCCTCGCATTGACATAACCTAACCTAAGGCAATCAAATTATTTGTAAAAAGTGGACCATTAACCTATATGAATCAAGTTCTGAATTGATTAATAGATTTCTACGGAGCTGTCCTACTTCTTTTCACTTCTTTTTTTAATACATACAACGGCTGTCGGTTTAGTTAAGAAATAATTAAGCCGATCACACGATAAACAAAACAAAGGAAGTCCAACCTCAACAAATCAATTCATACCTCACCAAAACAAAAAATAACGAGCGACAATGCAATCGCGTCGCTATAAACGGTCGCGTTATTTTGCAGCGTCCTACGAAAGATTCAGCACTAAAAATGTAAACAGTGTGGTTCCTTAACCAACAATGATACAATGCCGCTAGCGGCACTCTATACACTTCCTGTAAGATATCGGAAAATTTGACTTGTAAAAAAACAGAATATTATTTAAGTTGTAACCGAGTGCTAGACGAACGCGTGGAATTTCACGAAATAAGTGAATTATTTCGCTGTAAATCTATGTTATTGGCGAAATAAACGAATGGAGGACATGCCGTGCGTTCTTAAGAAACATAGAGGAACAAAATTGACATAAGAATAGATTGTATTTCGGTTGTTCCGTCCAACGACCTTAACAGTCGTTTTGCTGGTTATAAGGAAGTACTAGATTTGTAGGCGAAATAGTTGATAGTCCAGACAATTTGAACTTATATGCTAACTCTAAGGTGCGGCCTATAGATTACGAACTCTGTCGTAATATCATTCAAAGAGGTTAGACCACTGATATGCATAAGTATATCAGAAATTGCAAAGCAGCATTATCAACTTCCATCCAGATTCACTCACTAGTAGATTTTGTTTACTTACCATGAAAGTCGAAACCTAACCTTGGTTAGGTTTGTTATGCTTATGTTTCTTGAAACATAGGCATGACGACCGTTAGCCTAGTGGGTAGCGACCCTGCCTACGAAGCTGGAGGTCCCGGGTTCGAATCCCAGGTCGGGTCAGTATTTATATGATGAATATTGATACCGGGTCTTGGTTGTTATATGTATGTGATGTTTTCGCTTGGTACCCAAAACACAAGCTAATGCTTAGTTTGGGGCCTAGACGTTGTTGTAATGTATACGTTATTATTATTACTATATTATTATAGACCAAAAATTCCAGAGTTTTCCTAACCAAGTCACCATTTCTTCTCCACACATCGTAATTACCTGATTTTTTTTATTACGATTTTATTTTAATCAGTTTTTTCATACAGCTAGGTTTTTACGCCCAGATAGCGTTATCAGCGTGGAAGCGGTCTGCCGCCGAGCCGCCCGAACAATAAGACAATTAGACAATAACCTCGGAACATCCGCACTGAATTGCTTAATCTAGCGGGGGCTGGTCTTCACAAACAATCGGTTTTCGTAAAATATCCTTTTTATACCACGGAGGTATATCTATTATTTAATTTCTTATTATTTTATAAGATTCATAATATTATGAAAATAATGTGCAATAATGGTGTCAATAAAATGTCGGAATTTATTTATTTCATATAATTAAATTTCATTTAGTACATTTTATTGGTAAATATATAAACTAAAAATAAACTTAAATTAATTAAAAATAAAAGCTTATACCAAATTTTTCCAACTCTTTTATAAGTTGGAAATGTTTTTTGAGTATGCTAAAATGTGTAACTTTTATGTATTGTGTGGAGCACAGTTTGAATAACCTACTTTCGAAATTTATGATTTCTTTTTTGTAAATTGTGAAGTCGTTTTTAAATATGACCTCGAACCTCAAAATATAGCTGTTAAATTAAAAAGAAAATCTTCCCCGCCTATATCCACATTAGGAATTTTTGTCAGATAAATCATACTTGTTTGCTTATTACTAGCGAACCCCTGCGACTTCATTCCCGTAGTTTTCATGTGATTTCTAACTTTTTCAAGTTTACGCAGGCACTTTCAATATTTCCTTTTAAAATCCTTCTACCTGCCAGCAAAAATCCCGTCAAAATTGGTTTAGTCGTTTCGGAGATTATTAGCCCGGACAAAAAAAAACATATAAACCAAAATTTAAAAAACGAACATATGAAAAAGTCTTTGTTTCAAAAACACATACCAAACCTTAAATATTATTCATTTGTATAGATATAATATATTTACAGACAAAACTGGACCCAATATAAAATTTCAAACAATATTTCATTGTTGAAAATATACGCGTCACCAGGTCTAAAATGCATAATTAAAAATGTTCACGTTAAATGGTTTTCGAGGAAAACATCTGTAACATTTCATTTAAGGACTTCGCAGTCGCAGTACGCAAGTAAGTCGCAGTCGGTTAGAACCAAGTTTATCCTCTTAAAATAAGGTAACATCACACCTAGTTTTCGCCTAACGTAGTTGTCTACTATTTGTATATGTAGTGGCATAGCCGACTGTGTGGAGCCGTACCTACTACGGGTTTCAGCTGTAACATATATAAATTAAATATGTCGATCACTAGGTTCGTAGTGTTGTCTGTATTTGTACTCATACAACGCTCTGAGGCACGGAGTCAGTGATAGGCATATACTTAAGTCAGAGAAAACACATGTCGGAAAACACACATGCTCGTGTCCGGGTTTCGAACCACGACTTTCTAAACAAGAGACTGGCTGGCCACCATACGGCTATCAGGACACTCGACGTAAAACATTAAAAATATACAAAACCGTGAGTGTGTGGCGCCATTTATTGTTACGGATTCGTCCCACAAATCTCGGGTCGCGTCATTTGCACTTTTCCCGCTGTGAAAAAAAAAAGAATATAACAAGAGGAGAGTGAAAAATGAAATTTCACTCGCAGGCGTGCACAATGCTCATTGTGATGCGACGACAAAGACGAACCGCAGAAAACGGGGGCTGAATGAAGACGTATCTCTTTATTTACAAAAGTATTCAATAATACTCGAGTAGTACGTACGAAAATATTGCTTTTCCTCAGATACAAGACAATTTTGCTGCAAATTTCTGTTAGCCCCTAGATGATTATACGTCAGCAAAAAATCAAATAAAATAATTCTCAAATTTCAATTACAAAAAATTTGTCAATACTATTTTACATGTAGGGGGTGAACAAGGATCCCCTGTCCGTGTGAACAATTGAATTCTATTGAATTGGTACAAGCGCGAAGGGGCAGACGCCCTCTAAGATTCACCACAAATCCGATTTGTAGTAATATTATATGATAATTATTTTGTTCGCATGATGAAGAAACAACCCTCGGTTTATTTATATTATTACTTACCGTAAACACAAAACTATAATAATCTTTGAACATTAAACATCGCTTGTAAAACTTGAATCGTGGTTTTCACCCATCGCATTATTTTGTTTTAAATGAAATTTTTTTTGGCACACCCTGATGAAATGTTAGATAAACAACTTTATTTTCATATTTTTTTTTGTCAATTAAGTTTCTGAACGTAACAATTTGTATTCGGAATAGAACACCGATTTCTAGTTGGCGGCTAAAATGACAGCTGTCAACCTGTCAATGTGGGTTGAAGTTACTTTGCTTCAAGTAGTTTAGTTGAGTCGTATAAATAAGTACCTACCTGCTTTCAATATGTAAGTTTGAGTTTAGTGTTGAGATGTTGAGTTCAGTGAAGTTCGAAAAAGAACAAAGATGCACACATGGGCACCGAATGCAGCTACATTCCGGTTAAACGTTGTTCAAAATCGAAATTAGGCATAATTAGATATCCTCATAACGTGTTATAAAATGAATATAGTAATTATATGGGTTTCGACTATTATGTGCCGTAATTTCACCTCATTATCGTGATTTTTATTTTGCTATCTCATCCATTAACCTAAATGAATAACTATCACTCTTGATAAATTTCTACTTTCATATTTATTTATTATTATTAATACTATATATCTATAAGAGTATCGACTCCTTGAAATGATTTTCAATCCCCATAGGTCTCTGAAGCTTTTTATATTTTGTTTTTTTTTCTGTGTGTATTTATTTCCAAGTGAAAATTTTCCTGTAAGGAAAATGGAAATGAACATCAATTCACCCGGCTTTTTGGTAGAGCCATTTATCGCACACAGAACTGAACACTTATTCATGAATAAAGAGTGCATCTAATACGTGTGTAGTAGAATGAAAATGATTTCAAATAAACAATAAAAATCCTTATGAAATTAACGAACTGACTATAATTTTTTAACCCTTATACAGACACGTGCGGTACACGCGCCCTGTCAAATAGTGATGTGAGCTTTTGATGTCTGGTGGTGGATATTACGAAAACAACCCTAAAAGTTTTAGTGATACGGTGAATTTTCAAATGAAAATATTTTAAATACTTTACATGCAAAATAGAACAGTAGCACAAGCGGTAATAAATAAGTACTTAAATTCTACATTACAAGCGTCGTAGAAAATTGCGTATCTATGTAAAACTCACAGATTATATTTGTTTTATGAAACATTAAATATATATATATATATATATATATATATATATATATATATATATATATATATACTACTTTCAGGTACTACATTGACCGATTGGCCGAGTGGCTAGAGACCGTAACTGCAGAACTAAAGGTCGCGGGCCAGAATATTATGTATGTATATCAGTTTTCTAGTACCCATTATACAAGCATAATCCTTACTCACTTTGGGACTAGATAGGGTTAGTATGGTAGTATTAATAAGAGATATAATATTCGGGAAATTCGATAAAATAGGGAAAGTGTTTCGTGATTTGAATATCATGAAAACTGACATCAGGACTAGATAGATTTGACTAAACAGAAGTACATTATACGACAGATTATCATGGAAGGAGAAATTGAATCAAAATATTGAACCATCAAAAATTTCGTATGTCATATGTAAAATTTAATACTACGAAATTGTGAATTAAACCAAATTGTAGCCAATAAGTGTTGCCATAGTACATATAACATTTATAGGATTACAAAAACATAACCCCTCTCAACAGTTTTCGGTTAAATCTCCCCTAACAACTGACAAGCACGTGCTAAACACGCGCCATATCACGTCACGTGATAATTGTCACAGTTCTCGTCACCAATTTCTGCGTTCAATCAAACGGACTTTTTTGAAATCGGAACACGTGCTGTAAAATAATAATAGGGCATGCATCAATTAGTTCTAGTAATAAAAGGTTGTCAGTGACTTTTGTGAAAACAAGGCGATCAAATGTGAACCTGCCAAATAAGTGTACATCATTATTGTATTTACGATTTTCTCTCCGAATAAACCATAAAACTTATATAATAATTTTAAAAAAGCGTTTGTATAATAATAATAATAATACATGGGACTTCCCACGCAGCGCCGTCTAGTCTCAAAGTAAGCAAATATTATGCTTGTGTTATGGATTACTAGACAACTGATATACATACTTAAATATTCTTTATAATATATACATATATAAATATTTTTGCTAAGACGCCACATACATATAACAACCAAGACCCGGTACCAGTATCAATATTTATCATATTAATATTGACCCGACCTGGGATTTGAACCCGGGACCTCCAGCTTCGTAGGCAGGGTCGCTACCCACTAGGCTAAGCGGTCGTGGATTGTATGAATAAAATATAAAATATGAACAAACTGATAAACATGTTCCTCGTGAATTTTAAGCTCGAACGTGATTTGATCGAAAGGCTAAGGTTGCGCCATTGTCATAACAGCGGAAATTTCGACTCGCAGTGATTACGCAATCAGTGGCGGGTATCTAAAATTGATATAATTTTTTGGGCGAAATTTTATTTCCGAAGTTGGTTAAAACGTGAATATCGCATAAATATAACTGCCACAGACACAAATTTGATATCATTGAAAAGGGCATAAAATATAATATTCACCTAGGTACGGCTTTCCAAAACTACCACCCTAGACGTGTTAATAATAATTTAGGGGGTGGAAGGATGAGGACAGAAAACCAACTTTCAGAATTTTCAGAAATGCGGAAATGTAAAAAAACCAAAAATAAAAACTGAAAACTACGTACTCGTTACCACCGACATGAATTTGCTCTTTGTATTGACATAATCAAAGGATCGACTATTGAAGGAGGGAATAGACTTTAACATTAAAATAAATTGAAAACGGTAAATACGTTAAGAATTTCCTAACCTACCTTTAGTGACAATTGAAAATTCGTTTTGCATGGCGCTCGGCGGCCGCTGCCACGGCACGCTCGCTTCGCTCGCTCGCCTTGCACGTTTTTTATGTTCCTAGTGGGTTGGAACCATCGATTGTTGGAACAGTAGTCGGAGTGGCCAGATATTCGGTTTTATTGTATATTTTTTTAAACTAATCTAACCTACCTACGGTAACCTACGAAATGGTGGGAAAGCAACCTACCTTAACCGAATTTTTTTAAACGTTCTTTTATGTAGGTACTAAATCTAAATAGTTGAGACTTATTAGAAGAGTGGCTGGCCATTTAGTATTAGTTTCAAGTGTTTTGAGTTTAAGGGTTATCAAAAATGTCTTAGTAGCAGGTATGTATTACTCATTTTTAATTTCGCCTTTTTTCGTATTTTCGCATTTCTAAAAATTCTAAAATTGGGTTTATTCTTTTCACCTTGCTCCCTTCTTTCTTATTATTAATACCCTTAGGGTGGTAGTTTTGGAAAGCCAACCCTTCACCTACTCTGTATAAATCAAAAGTATCGGATTGCAAGTTTTGTGTCAACAGTTAGTTGAATTTGGACTAATGTCGCGCATAAAATGTAAGAATAAATTCTCCAAACTTGAATTATCTAGTTCAGAAAACCAACAGAAGTATCGAAAAAACAAGAGATCACAAGAATAGACTTAGAATAGAATAGATGGGTCAGGTGAGAAAAAGTGATCAGTCGAAAATTTTTATTTCAAGTTAGGTAGGAGATACAAACGACGATTTACGAAGAGCGTATTTTTTTCCTGGGCTACCATTGCTAGTGTATGTACTAGTGTAGACTATGTAACTCAAAAATATTTATGCTAAAATGCGTGGTATAATAATAAAGATTTTGTACTCAAACACTCTAAGAGATATGAAGGAGAAGAAAAGAAGTTTCTCACGTGTCGTCATCACGTACTTCACGGAGTTCATTCTCTGTGTGTTTCTCTCAAACTTTCATGCGAGAAAATGAAGTAAAGATGGCATTTCGGAAGTACGTGACATAAATTAGAACACATTTTGTACAACAAATGTATAATTGTATAATGTTGAAATGAAGTCGATTGAAGACAGATATATTATATAGTATATAGAATAAATAGTTGACCACCTATGATACTTAATAATTCGCACAAGATTTACACATAATTTACACATGATATTTACATAATTCGCACCTAGGTAAAGTAAAAGTTTTTATATGAAAAATGGCTAGCAAATAGCTTACTTATCACTTTTGACACAATTTATACAAAGAGAAATCATTTTTTAGGGTATTAAACAATCAAAAAAGAATCGACTGATTATACCTACAACTAGCTTTATTGATTTGACATTAGTTTACGGGGCCACCTTCCACAGATTGCTAATAAGTACGTGTGGAGTTTCTTTATATAGCCAATACACTACAACGTTTATACGTACACTCAATTATTTCATAAATTCATTTAAAACAAAGATATGACTTGTCTTGTAGGTACATTAGTTGTCTGACATCCGTAATAGAAGCTTTGCTTAGTTCGGGACTAGATGGCACTGTGTGGGATGTTCCGCGTATTGTTATTATAATATCTCATTATAGATAATAGGCTAGTTCACTATGTTTTATTATATAGAGTGATATAATTTAAAAAAAAAATACCAAAGTTATGTATGATTAAAATTTTCTGTTAGCCAGAGAAGGGGATATCCCACAGTGTGATGTCAGCTGACGTCAAGCCATGATGATTTTAAACTTGTTTTAACATTGAAAATATTTATCAGATCGTTTTCGAGGGACAGTGTAAGTCGGCTAAATTTCCGAAATTTATGATGGTAGACAAAAGATAGTGATGTCAAAAGATGCAGAGATTTTTGGGTCATCGTATGATACCAAACTTTCTGAATTTTTGAAGAAAATCGAAAATTGTGAAAAAAGATGAACTTTCCTGATTTTTCGGACCAAAAGTTGATTATTTCGAAAACGAAAGCCAATATCGAAAAAATTAAATAAGCTACCGAATCAGACAGATTGTCTACCGTTTGGAAAAAGAAATTTTGGAATCGGTCGAAAACTGTGGGCTAGGCCGGTGCCCTTTTCATTGAATGATGATCACATCAGTTACCCCAGAGAGAGACATTCGGCTATCGTAACGTGGTACCAATTTTTTTGAAAATTGGTTTATAACTTTTTTAGAAAAATTTAATAAAATTGTTAGAGCGAAATGTATTTTTATTTTAAATGTTCGTTTTCAATGTACTCCGATAATCGCGAGAAGCGCGAAATCTGTTGATTTTTTTTTCAAAAAAGATACAAAAATCATTGCATACTCTTCAGGCCAAAATAATTTTCTTTACAAATTTTGTTATCGTGTAAAGTCAATATTTAAAAAAAAAAATTTTTGGATAAATATATTTTAAAAATTATAATGAAGTACCCTATTGTACGTAGTTAGAAATTTTATATACTTTTAAAGACATGAACTTCTCATAGACACTATTAAAATTCTTGATGGTAATTTAGGATTAATCTATAAGCCTCCTCAAAGAACAGCAACGTGCGTCGCTATAGAATAGGTACTGACAGCAAATTCATATTTTCCTCGCCAATGATCGAGAAAATTGCTGAAAGTATACGTGCGTACTGCAATTTGATATTTCCCTTAATACCCTTGTTGAGTACGAACATGCAAATCGCAAATTAAGTTCATCTAATACACCTAAATATATAATATCGGTATTATAAATTTGATATACATATCAGAATCCTATATTTTTTATATTTTCTTCAAAGCTGTACAAACTGATATTGTCTTGCGCTGATTTTAAGTTATAAAAAACCGGCTAAGTGCGAGTCAAATGTCTTGATAGCCGAGTGGTAGCGAGCCCGCTTCTTGTTTTGAAAGCTGTGGTTCGAATCCCAGGGCATGTACAAATGATTTTTTTCTAATTTATGTTCATTACTATCCCTGACTCAGTGCCTCGGAGAGCATGCTAAGCTGTCGGTTCTTGTTACCATAAATAGATGGCAGTCGTTGCAATCCATCAACCCGCATTGGAGCAGCGTAGTGGATATAGCTCCAAGCCCCCTCATCCCAAAGGAAGGCCTACCCCCTCATCCCAAGGCGAGGCCTAAGCCTCTGCAGTGGGGAATCAATGAGCTGATGGTATGGTATCTCGTGCCGAAATGAGATAGCTTTATTTTTTTTTTAATTTTTTTTTGTTCGGAATACCAACAGCATTTTTACATTTAGTTATACCAAAATTGACATAAACATGAAACTATTAATAGGTATTCGCATCTAGATATGCTGTGTATCTATTATCTATATCTAGATATAAATTATATGTGACATATAGTGATATATCGTTTTGGCACGAGATAATATCGACGGCGACCACTTAGCCTAGTGGGGCCGACCCTACCTACGAAGCTGGAGGTCCCGAGTTCGAATCCCAGGTCAGGTCAGTATTTATATGATGAATATTGATACTGGTACCGGGTCTTGGTTGTTATATATATGTGGTGTCTTCGTTTGTTGTTGTGATGTATACGTTATTGTCTAGGAGGTCACGAAAAATTTAATCACGATCTCCAAAGTGGCCTACTCTGGGTTGACATGATGAAGGGCAACTCTCTGATGCCAAATATGTCGGTCTGTCTGTTCAGAATGGTTGCGTTAACTTTAAATGGCGCTTTGAAAACTGGTTATCGTGACCACGTTGACCTTTTTCATGTCAACCCAGAGTAGGCTACTTTGGAGATAGTGATCAAATTTGTCGTGACCTCCCGGAATATTATTATTATTTTTATCGAGGAATTTTGTCGTGGAGTGCATAATAATTAATAATAATTAACAATCTGGTTACTGTTTATTAATTTCTGGAAACCTGATTTAAGTTTTTTTTTTTAATTTGTATTATTCAGCTGTTTACAATGACTTACATATAAACTCTATTAACTTTAACATTATCATACAAACAGTAAATGAATATAAAATGTACGTTTTTATCAGCTGTAAAACCGTTAATAAATTTTGTTATAATTAATAGACTAGTTTTGATCATTCAGTACTGAAGAAGTAAGTGTTACTCTATTATTTTAATTCTGTACATATTTCTGTTTATCGAATTCGCTATAAAATTTGTCTGTGACATTGGGTTCGTTCCACCAAACACCACTGTTAAAATACTCAACTCCACATTTTTTCACGCTTAATTACCCGGAAATTTTTTTTTAATTAAATTACATCTAACGCACAACTCGGGTTTATTGAATAATTCAACAAACATCCAGCAACTAGAAGTACCTTGCGTAAAAGAATTATAAACATCAGGAATATCCACTTTATGTCAAAAATTACGGTTTTGTTACTAGGCTGACTGTACACGCGAAAAAACACTAGTTTGCTAAAGAATCTGATTTAGTTGAAGTAACGAATATTCTTCAAATTCGTGCTGAAGAAAACATTTATATAACTCTTTGGCCGTATAAGAAAATCCGTAAAGATTCAATATTCAGTACGGTACCTTAGATGGTGGCTATAACCGGGGTTATTTCGGGAAAGTGCCCGCGCCGCTCGTGAGTGCATTTTTCATGTGCCATGGCTTTATTTTGGGGTCCTATTCTTATAACACTGTAACGTGAGATAGGGTTCTATAATATTTTGAACTTTTATGAAGCAAACGCGTTCACAGAAGGAGTTCTTTATTTTGAATCCCTAACTATTCTATTTACTCTTCGGAATCACTTCGAGACCACTTGGTTCGCTTTAAGTCGTACATCGCAGACAGATACTAGTCGTAGAGTCTAAGAAATAACTTAAACTTTCCATATACATAAAAAAAAATATTTTTTGAACCAATAACATATTACTTCAAATATAGCGGAAAGGATATTCTCTCAAAATAAGTAAATATTTCTGCTGACAAGCAAAAAATATCTTGCAACAACTACATATTTGCTTATTTTGTGAAAATATCCTCTTTGTTATATAAGAAATCATATTTTCTTGATTCAAGAATAATTTTTTTGTGTATAATTCCCAAATCTGGCTGTTGCTTATCGTTCAATATTTGCCATATAGTAAAAATATCACTAAAAATATTGTGTTACATACATAGGTATGTACATAATATGTTCAGGCAACGTTAATAAATTACATCTCTCAAAATATATTATCGTACGTAAGAAAATGTTTCTATAAAGATATTAAGCCATTGAACCATAAAAGCAGATCATAGGCTAGTTGAGAAGTGAGTTTCTTGGGAAAAATAATTACAAGTTTTCAAACAATATGTGCAATAGCTCATTCAATTCGGAAAAGTATCTTATGGACATAAACTGCATTTGTTAATAACAAGACACTAAAAAAGAAAAATCTTAAACAGGAAAAAAAATTTCAACGATGAAATCCTACGAGTTAACTTTAATGTCTGGGACTTGAAAAAACCAATTAAATGAGCCCAAACTCGAAGGGGTAACTAGTTACCGTTGAAGAGTTCCACTGTCCACCTGCTGTCTCCATCATCAGAACATCGTGACCAACTATACCTATAGGACTCGTCATGTCCAAGATTGCGCACTTCTACTGTCCACCTCCTGCCTTTATCATCAGATACTCGTTACCAAGTTAAAATTATAGTAACGGGAACTCAATATATGTGCAAAGTTTCATTAGAATCGGTTTAGTACAACTAGTTGAAAAAGCTGCCGCTAGATTTGAAACAAATAATATACGGGCTCTGGCTAAGTAAAACCGTTTAAAAAGGCTGTTGTTAGGAATATGGAGTTATGTGACGATTCGTCACAAAACTTAATGTACCATGTGCACGTCATTATTACATTTTATAGAAATAATATGTTATATTTATTAAGAAAAACTAATCAGTGAAAGAATGTTATTGATATCTACAAAATGCCGAAGATATAATTTTTTTAAATAAATCCTGCTATGACATCACTCGGTTCCATTACTATGGGCTAACGTGAATCATTTGTACGTAACGCGCACCGAGTGACGTCACGAGCGGGTCGTAACTACACCCAATTTTAAAGTGTTATGTCTTCAGTAATTATCGGTATTTCCCGGAATTTAAAAAGTATAGTCATCAGTTTGTTATACTCTAGAATGTAAAATAACGTATGATACATAATTTTGTTGAATAAGACGCGCTCATTAAAGCTTTTATCATAGGTATCATAGGTAGCTTTTAACCACGTGGACGTACAAAGTCTCCATGACTACGTCAACCTATTTGCGTTCCGCAGCCCTACTACTTCTTATACTTCCCTTCTTGAATCGTACTTTAATAATTTCATCTCACAACTCGATGTTTGAAAACTTTCGACGAGGATATACAGTAGCCTGTGTTAGTCTCTATCTCTTTGACTACTCGCAAAAAAATCATGTCGTTTCCTAGCACAGTTACCTACGACATAAAATTTATATTCATGGGAACCTTCAGACGCGGTAAACAGTAACCTAACACAGATTGTAACATCCCCCGTGCCCTTATTCTTTAAACTATTTCACTTTTTCTTCATATCTAAATCAGCGGTGTTGTTGTAGCCGTGGAAATATTTAAAAAAAAAAAAACATTCAGACAGACACACTTTTGAATTTATTATATAGGGTATAAGCGTATTTCCAGAATGTTTTGCAAAGTAAGTCCTCAAGATATCGTCAATACTTATTAATGTTTTTAAATATGGGAAATGTCACACACAGCAACTAAATATTATATATTTAAATACAACACAAAAGGACAACGAGAATTGAACCCCCACCGCGAAATCGTATACCAACTAGAACCATTTTATGTTTTACAGTTCCATACGGAGTTAAATAGTGGAAAGATGTTGATAATAAAGTCAACCTTGTCAACCAACATATAATATATATACAAATCTGACTCAAAAACAGTTACACAAAACTACTTTTAGTTCCGATTTCGCTATTTTCTAGACAATGGCGTTTGACAAACGCTGAAAAAAGTAATAAAGTTGATCGAAAGCCAAACATCCAAAAGACGCAGCTACACAATTTAACATTAAATTAGTTGCTATACTTTACCACAGATGGCGCTATCACCGGAGCGGTCTTGAATAAACCTTGATTAGTGTTCATTTATAACAAAAATTTTATGCTTTCAGATATGTTACGTGTTTCATTTTGGAAAGATGCGTGATTGAAATAACATTCGAAGGCGACTATGTACGATATACCTAAAGATAGCTCCACGCCTTTTATATACTATTATGTTTCAATATAAAATATACCAAACGCGGTTTTCTTAAAAATAAGATATTTTACTAAAAATTTTCAAAATATCAGCTTTTTTTTCAATTCGACACAACTCTTGTTCACGTAAAAATAAGTTGATCGTTTGCGTATGGCACAATAGGTTTTTTTTTGCCCCAGTACTTGTAAACATATTACAACAAGTACACATCTTTTCTGATTGTTTCAAGTTGATTCTTTTCAACCATAGAAATAAGAAATGTACGGATTTAAAAACAATTGTTCTTGTTTCAATATTTCATAGTATTTATACCGCTAATTATACACCCTCGAAATATGGTTCATGGATCCGAATATGTTCATTAAAAAAATATATATTATAATATTATAAAATAGCTCGATTTGTATTCTGTAATACACTCTATTATATATCATAATATTTTCATTTACGAAGAAAAATATTTTTAGTTAATTTATTGAAAAGTGTTTGTCCTTTATACCATCTAAATAATTTACTGTTGCTTTAAATTCATATCTACACTAATGAAATGTAACAACCCGTTTTGATTAAGATAAGAATGAAAAAAGAACAAAGCCCAGTATTGACCCACAGCATTAATAAATTGTTTAAAAACAAAAAGAATGTGTCGGTAAAATCAAAGTTCGTATGCTCAATAGTGACGGTACACCCAAGCTGCAAACCTTGTATTGAAGCGCTAAGTGGTAATTCGCACCGGTTTCTATATCCGTTCGCCTTTCAGTTTCTTTGAAATGCTCTGGTGAGGAATTACAAATTAAGGGTTATTTAAACAACAAAATTTAGTATAAAAAATATAGTTTTGCGAATATTTTTATTTATATATAAGGTCTGCCAACCTTTATACATATATTATTTATATTTTTTTATATTCTTTTTTTAACACATAATGATGACGCCACAAGTGTACGTTTTACCATACAACTGAAGAAGCCGTATTACAGAAAATATTATTGCACTTAATTTTTTCCATGCGTTGAAGCAATTTAAATGATCCCAGTCATGTTCAGTAGACTCCATATTATGGATACTATGATATTTGGTGACATGTCTTAGTGGATGCGCCCTCTCGCAAAAAAATAATACAATTTTATTTCGAAGACGTTGTTTTCATTAACATATCAATCAATTCGAAACAACTTGTAGTCATGTAATAATAACTTGGGTCGATTTAATATGGCGCAATTGGCATCACCTTTTGCGATTTGTCTTTGCACTTCATCCTGAATGTTATGTTTAGGGTTACATTGTAGTTTTCTATCGGTATAGACCAGTGTCGATACCGTCCAAAATGATAAAAAACGAAAAAAAATTAAAGTAGGATGAAACCTATTGGAAAAGGAAGGGAATACCACTAAAATTAAAGGAAAAATAAATTACGGGCGATCTGAGGTTGGGAAGGGGTAGGGGGTGGGTTTTTAAGGGTAAAAATCGGTAAATCTCAATTTCCGGCAAAACTACAAGTCCTATTGAAAAAAAGTTGAATGGCAAAGTTGTAGATAATAAAAAGATCTACAACTTTTGTATTTACATTTTTTCTCCATAATCTCAAAATTCATGTGAAAAATCCAAAAAACCACTTTTTTGATTTTTTATTTTTATCTTTTACAAAAAAAATTTTTTTTTTTATGATATTTAGTGAAAAGTTACCTCGTTATGTCCCGGACACACTGGAATTTTGAAGATTTAAAATATTAATTTTTCCACCCTATTTTGACTCGGATATCGAAAAAGCACCCTAATTTTCAATCGAAAATTCTCACGTCAAAATATCTGATTTTTCAAAAAAATCGGTGGGCTTTTTGTTCGTTGAAATCTCTATTTTCTGATGGTGTAAAAAAAAATATACATTACTATGGAAAAATTTTTCAGAAAATGCAAAAAAACGAAAAATACTAAAATTCGAAATTTTTTTTTTAATCTTTATGTACAATTTTGAGGTATTCATTAAAATTTTTACTTTAATTACTCGAAAAACGTTAGGTTCCATGTTAGATTAATAAACAAAAAATTGCAAGTTGAAATGTACTACTATAATTAACAATAATAAATAAGTTAATAAGGTTAATATTTAATATGACATCTACAAAATTTTGAGAAATTTGTCGAATTTTCTTTAAATTATATGCGTAGATGCCTATTTATTGCTATTTTAAAATTATACCTATATACCTGAGTGACCTTCGGAAAATTGTAGCCCATCAAAAGGTATTTCATAGAGGAGTGGGTAAGGGGCTTGGAGGGTCTGGGCCTTACTACCTGTTATTTCGTAGCAGCTGTAAAAACCGTTTTTTTTTTTTTTTTTTTTTTTTTTTTTTTTTTTTTTTTTTTTTTTCATTCATCCCCCCCGGCATAATTACCGGAGCCATTAGTTGCACGGCATGCATTCACATACTGGCAAAGTACGTACTATGTTCGTCTTATTCTTCTCTTTCTCGCCTCCCTTCCGACTTATCAAAACCTTATATCATTCCTCTGTTCTGTATTTTATTTCTTTATTTTTCATTTTAATTCATTTTATTTACAATCTTACATCTATTTACATATTTTTATTTCCTTCTTATATCTATGACAGTTACAGTTTGAGTCCTATTGTATACTTAACTACTAATTACTTATATTTACAATTCATATTTCATCAATCTAATACATTTAATTAACTTAACTTATAACTTAATACATTCATATTTTTTTTTCCAAATATTCGACTTTAACAGTACTTTGCCTTATGCTGATGACAACTTTGTTCGCTTCCTTCCGGTTTGTTCCCTAACTTTAATAAATAAATCCTTTCCCCACCCGACTCCCACAGACCCAATCAACAATAACTTAAAATGTAAATCTCCATTAATTCCATCATAACAATAGCACTAATAGCAGCAATGTAATGTCAATAGTACAATATGTAATAATAATACAATGTCCATAGATAAATTAATAAATCAATACTTAATGTCAATAAATAAAATCAATAATAAATGTCAATAAAAAGGGTCAATAATAAATGTCAATAAACGAATCAATAATAAATGTCAAAATAGCAATTAATAAATTTACAAATCAATACCCGCGAATGTCAACTCTTTAATATTATCCTATGCCTTGTTCCATCTGTTTGCCCTCTCCACCACCATCCGCATGAATTTGATTAAATGCCCCCCAAACTCTTTACTCCCCAAAACTTCGCCCAAACCATCCTTTTCCAATTTAGCTCCTATTCTAAACTCCAGCTCTCTTCTTTCTTTCAGGAAGGCATTACAATCCAGTATAAGATGGAGCGGCGTCTGCTCATTTGCAGGATCACAGACGCAGCACGGAGAGTCCTTCAGCTTAAACCTATGCAGGTATTGCGCGAACCCTCCGTGCCCCGTCAAGGCCTGCGCCAGCAGCTGCGTCATTTCTATTCCCCTCAGGACCCTGTACGCCTGTTCCACTCGGGGAAAGAAGCACCGCGTGACCGACGCTGTGCCTCCCTCGGCATACCTGTGCTGCCACTTTTCCAGGGTCGCCGCTCTGATCACGCGTTTCGCGTACGACAACGGATATCGGTCATAATCCGCCGCCGTCCGCTTGTTCAGAGCGGCGCCCCTGGCGAGCTCGTCCGCACGCTCGTTCCCGGCCACCCCGACGTGCGCCTTCACCCAAAATAGGCGCACCTGCCTGCCCTCCGCACGCAGGTCCGAGATGTCGCGCCGAACAGTGAAGGCCAGCGGGTGGAAAGTCCGCGCGCTGGTCACCAGTTCCAGCGAAGATTTAGAGTCGCTGAAGATGTTGACCAGCGGCTCTCGACTCCGTACCACCCACCGCACAGCCCTGTGCAGCGCGTACATCTCGGCCTGAAAAACGGTGCAGAAGGACTCAAGCCGAAAGGTAGAGTGCCCGGTCTCCGCCCCATCCCGCCACACCGTCATGGCCGCACCCACTTTGTCTTCTATCCGACTTCCGTCGGTATAGATGTGCGGCCCGACGATGGCATACTGCTCTAACGTAGCGGGTTCCATGCACTCCACACTCTCGTACTCGATCTTGGGCTGGTGAGCTGGGTGCGGCGCCTCGTCGAAGGGGACCGGACTCTCGAACATCCGGTCGGCTGCGACCCCCTCCAAGCACTTTCCCCGCCTCACCTCGTACAATTGCGCCGCCTCCGCTATTCGTAAGTCCAGCGGCAGCAGCCCCGCAAGGATCAGCGAGGAGTGCAAGGAGACAGTCCGGTAAGCCCGGCATGCTTTCAACGCGACGCTCCGTTGCAGGACGTCCAGCATTTTGCGCACGCCGAGCTTCCCAGCCGCCGGTGCCCAAGCGCACGCAGCGTACAAGACGATTGGCTCTATAACGGAGACATATATGGCCCTCACGATCTCCGGGTTCAACCCCCACGTGACCTTGGCCGCGCGAGCCAACTGTTTATAAATGGCTGTGGCCTTTGCGCATACCTTTTTCACGTGGGGGGTGAACGTCAGCTTTCTATCTATCGTCAGGCCTAAGATGCGAATCTCTTCGACCAGGCTTATCGTTTGGCCGTTCATGTGTATGACTGGGGCGTCAAATTTCAGTTTTTTAGTGAGCACCATTGCATTTGTTTTTGATGGCGCAAACTTCAACTTATTTTTGACCCCCCACTCATACACCTCGGCCAGGGCCCGGTTGGCCTGCTCCTCAAGAACGGAAGCCGACGCTCCAGAGAACACGAGGACCACATCGTCCGCAAATGCCTGCACATGCACACCGAGTTCCCCGAGTTTGCAGAGCAAGGAGTCCAGGATCAGGTTCCAGAAGGTTGGGCCGGCAATAGAGCCCTGCACACAACCCCCAGAAGTTCTTTTCCCGAACTCCTCCCCAGCGTACCTAACAAGCACTTGTCGGTTCCTAAGATAGTCCACCACCATGCCCAAGAGATTCACCGGGCAAGCCTTTGCGATCAGTTGGTCCTTCAGTGCTGGCCACCAGGCATTGTCGAAGGCTCCCTCTATGTCCAATGACACCACCAGGACAATCAATTTCGATCGAAGTTGGTGCTTCACGTGTGCCATCAGGTCATAGAGGGAGTCCTCGGTTCCGCGCTGGGGCATGAAGCCATACTGAGTCGCCTGCAGCTTCGGCAACAAATGCCATTGAAGGCGCCTGACCAGCAGTTTCTCCAATGTCTTGCCCAGGACCGAGAGCAGTCCTATAGGACGACGGGATTTTGGTTGGGCGTAATCCTCCCTCCCGGGCTTCGGTATTACCTTTATAGCCGCAATCTTCCAGATCCCGGGAAAGCATCCCAGGGCCAAGCAGCGGTTTGCCATCGCCCTGAACAGTCCCAGACTCCGGAGGACCGCGGCCCGGCATATGTCGGCGGTGAATCCGTCAATCCCCGGGGCTTTTTTGGGATTGAATTCAGCCAAGGCTTGATGCACTTCGGCCTCGGTGAATGGCGGATCCGCCCCCGACAACGACTCAAATCCCTGGGAAGAAGCACCCCACCCCTCCGTCCGCCGTCTGATCTCCGCATGATATGCACTATCGGTGTCCACACGGTCATCCGGATAAAACGTCTCAGCCAGGAGTTGCGCCGATCCTTTTGCGTCCAAGAAGTTTCCGGCGCTGTCCTTTAATAGGACCTCCTCCTGGCATTTTGACGTGCCCCGGATGACCCTGTAGACACCATCCCACATACTCTCTCGATCCTGCGCACCACAAAAGCTTTTCCAGCTGCTGGTCTGCGCCTCTGCCGCGGCCCGCGAGTAAACCTCCTTGGCTTCGACATACTCGGACACTACGTGTGCGCGCCTGCTAGGGGCCGCATACCGGATGCGCCTTCTTTTCCTGCGCACATCCCTTTGCAGCCCTTCCAGCTCAGAACTCCACCAAGGCAACCCAGCGGGACGCGCAACGCCCAGCGCGGGTATGGCAGCTTCGCATGCATGTCGGACGCACCCAGCGTACAGCTCCGCAACTCCCTCGAGTTCGTCACGCGACTGTATTAACTCTACCGACTCGTCCGTCAGGGCGCAGTCCCGGATTTTTTCGTCCAAGACCTTGCCAAATTTCGACCAGTCGGCCCTCTTTGTGTTGTACAACCGCGTGCCGGTACGAGGCTGAGGTTCGGGTCGCCTCCCCAAACTGACGGCAAACGTGACCGCATTGTGGTCGGAAGTGACAAAGTCACGGTCGACCTTCCAACCGTCCACTCTACCAAGTAAAGCGGAGGTACAAGCAGTCACATCCACCGTACTCTTGAAAAGGCGGCCCCCCCTGTATACCTCGAACGTGGGCGTATTGCCCTCGTTCAGGATATTCAGCCCCGCTCCATCAAGGAAGTCGCAGACCTCCACGCCGCGTGCATCGTTGCGTTCACTGCCCCACCACAGATTCCAGGCATTCACGTCACCGCCAAAGATGATCCGGTCCGTTCCGAGCCTTGAGCAGACCCGCCCCACCCAGTCAAGGTATCCCCCGACCGGCTCATCCCCTTCAAAGTACACCGAGACGACACCTATCCTGTCCCCTCCAGCTTCGATCACGGCGGCTGCGACGTTCTCGGTGCTAAGGCTCGGGTCCTCAGTCACCTTGACGCCGCGACCCAGGATTACTATGGCTGCCTTGACGGGTTTCCGGCGCGGGCCTGCCATTTGGATGACCCGACAACCGGAAAACCGCCGAAGCTCACCACTATTACCTACATAAGGTTCCTGGATCATGGCCACCGTGATTTTTCGCCTCTCCGCCCCAACCAGCATCTCCGCCGTTGCCAGCTTCGAGCGTTGCAGGTTGGCTTGGACGAACAGAATAGGTGTCCCGTCGGTCCTCTCCGGCCGGGACGAGGTCGCGCCGAGCTGTCCGCGAGTGTTTATCTCCGTGACGCCCGCCGCTAACAATAAGCCACACGGGACCGAGCTATGGCGTCCCACTTGGCTCTGACGCTGCACTCGTCGCTGAAGGCGGTGTGTGCAACATCTTCATTGCCAGCCGCCCTGCAGTTCGTGCACACCGGCGCACCGCCCGCCGACCTGACCGGGCAACTCACACTCAGGTGCTCGCCTCCACAGTAGCTACACTTGTCGGCCACCTCCTTGCAGTAACGCTTAGAGTGGCCGAAGCCCAGGCATCGCGAGCACTGAATTAGGGGGGAGTGGTCCTTCACAGGCCGCCGCTGCAGGCCCACGTACACGAAACCTGCCCCGGTAAGGCGACGCCACAACTCGGCCGAGACCTCGAGCACCGGATGGCACTCGAGGCTGTTCCGTGCTGGCTTCCGGTAGCGCACGGACGCCTCCACCCTGTCCCAGTCAAGTCCGTCGGTCGCATGCCTATTTTGGGTCCTGAGAGACTCCAAAATCTGCTCGTCCGTGTTGACCTTTAGGACGTCCCTCACAACGATCTGAGGATTTCGGCTCTCCGACTTGACTACCTTTAATCCGGTTCCTGCCGCTCTCAGTCGCTCCTCTATGCGGCTACTGTCGCTCTTAGAGGAGCAACTGAGAACGACTTTTTGGTTCCGGACCCTTCGTAGTCGGTCGACGCACACTCCCATCTCTCTTGCATTTACTACACTGCGGACCCGGTCTGTGACCTGTTCCGCAGTGTGCTTTTCGTCAGTTGAGGAGATTATTAGAGTGTGCGCCGCCCCACTTTTTAATCCTGCGGCGACCCCGGCGGCCGCCACCTTTTGAGTAGCAGTCGCCGGCCTCGCCGCAGCCTGTGCATAAGTAATCGGCACCGGTGCCGGTTTTGCCTCCACCAATTTCTTCACCTCCTCGATTTTGTGAGGGACGTCATAATAGGCCAATAAGTCGCGTGTACCCTTTATCTCCCTTGCAATTCCATCAATTTTCTCCTCCAGGGAGAGGCAGCGGCTCAGAGCCTGCTCTAAGGCCTTTCCGTGCCGCCTCTCTCCCAGCTCATTATCTCGTGCCCTTCGCGCCTTCTCCCTCTCCAGCTCTAGGGCATTCCGGGCTCGAGACTCCTCAAGGCGAAGAACCAGCTCGTTGACCTGTTGTAGCTTGGCCAAGACATCCTCTTTTACTTCTTTGTTGATGTTCTTCAGGCCTTCGAGCCGGCCCTTCGCCTCTAACAATAACCCCCCTATCGTACCATGAACTCCAGCGATTGTCAACGGTGTCGATCCCGTCGGCGACGCAATACTGGTCGTTGGCGATGGCGCCGACGATACCGCCGGAGAACCCATCGGCAAGGGAGACCCGAGTCGAACCGCCAGCTCTCGCGCCAGTGACACCTCCTTGCGGAAGTGACCCACGGCCTCCACCCTCATAAAAGTGCCCCTCTCCGAGTCCGCCAGGGCCGCCACCGCCCGTGAATCCGCACCGTACTCTGCCACCACTCTCTTTGTCTGTAATCTGGGCGACGTCCCAGCCTCGACCGCAGGCGACGCCAGCCCAACATCCGTTAAAATCCGGTTAAAAAATTAAAATCCGGTAAAAACCGTTAGCCAGTATTCAAGAAACAGTACAGTGAATAACATCGTTCATATAAATACACGTGCAGGCTAAGTTACTTTACAAGAATTGTGATAATTTACTTTAAAAAAAAAGTTCTGGAATCTACATAGCAAGGTAAATACTACCTGAATTTTAATCAGAATCATCATTCATATTGGCAAATCTCCCACCCACAGAAGGTGCAGCAGAACATTGTTACAGGGCATATTATCAGCTTCAAACGTGGCTGGGTAATGAATTGACAGCAACAGATTGGGGCTGGAAGCAACATTAACATGGAATTATGCCCAAATTTACAGAAATGGAATTAATTCCGGAAAATTTGCTGAAAACTATTTGCTGCAGCTGTGAAACTGGATGTAATAGTTTTAAATGTGGCTGCCGAAAACATGGTTTAAAATGCACAAATTTATGCTCAAATTGTCATGGTTCTGAATAATGCGCCAATGTGGAGAAAATCTACGAGGAAGTTAATGATTCAGATGAAATTGGGGATGAAGAACCAATGCAGGCCGAAAATAATGTTGGAGACGAAGACGGTGATGGTCTTGAAGATGTCGAAGATCTACTGGAATCAGAAAGGCCTGTCGAATCTTCGTTAGATTAATAACAAAGATTAATTAGATTAATAGCAAGAAATACCATCAAAAAGACAGAAACTGATGAATAACTGATTCGAATGGAATACAATGTTTTGATAAATACAAAGATTAATGCTTTTAAAAATAATATAATGTATAATGTAATCATTAAAAAAAAATATCTACTCAATAGTACGATTTGCGTGTATATTTCTATCTAATGAGATTTTCTAATACATAAATGTAATGAAAATTTAATAAATCAACTTTTATTACTGAAAAAAATAGCAGTAGTCACATTTAAAAAAAAAATCCCCTTTAAATCGTATTTTTAACATTTACAATAACTATGTTTTTTTGCGATATTTATGTTTAATTGGTTTGTAATTTTTTTGTTTATTAATCTGACATGGAACCTAACGTTTTTCGAGTAATTAAAGTAAAAATTTTAATGAATACCTCAAAATTGTACATAAAGTTTAAAAAAAAATTTTCTAATTTTAGTATTTTTCGTTTTTTTGCATTTTCTGAAAAATTTTACTATTGTAATGTATATTTTTTTTTTCACACCATCTGAAAATAGAGATTTCAACGAACAAAAAGCTCACCGACTTTTTTGAAAAATCAGATATTTTGACGTGAGAATTTTCGATTGAAAATTAGGGTGCTTTTTCGATATCCGAGTCAAAATAGGGTGGAAAAATTAATATTTTAAATCTTCAAAATTCCAGTGTGTCCGGGACATAACGAGGTAACTTTTCACTAAATATCATAAAAAAAAATTTTTTTTTGTAAAAGATAAAAATAAAAAATCAAAAAAGTGGTTTTTTGGATTTTTCACATGAATTTTGAGATTATGGAGAAAAAGTGTAAATACAAAAGTTGTAGATCTTTTTATTATCTACAACTTTGCCATTTAACTTTTTTCGATAGGACTTGTAGTTTTGCCGGAAATTGAGATTTACCGATTTTTACCCTTAAAAACCCACCCCCTACCCCTTCCCAACCTCAGATCGCCCGTAATTTATTTTTCCTTTAATTTTAGTGGTATTTCCTTCCTTTTCCAATAGGTTTCATCCTACTTTAATTTTTTTTAGTTTCCAAAGGTATCGACTCTGGTCTAGTAGTCCGAAAAATAAATATAAATTCTTCAGGTTCAACAATACATCAATAGGTATTTGTTCAAAACTAGTTAGGTACCGATAAGGATGTTTTTCGTCAGCTTGTCTTAAAATATGGTCTGGTTTAAGATAAAAAGCAAACTTGAAGAGATTACGATAGTACACTTATCTTAGAAATTATAAGTATATTTTAGCGTTATCACTATTATTACGCTATTATTCCCCAAGTACATAGCACGTTTACGAAATGATTTTACTCGTTGTTATTTTTGTGTGTATATTACTATATTATTTGAGTTCCAAAAACTATGGCTACTGGGAACAGAAAAATGTGAAGCACGACCCGCCGATCCCGTTATTTGGAAATAATTTGAATAATTATTTAGGTTTTAGGAGTGTAACCGAACTTTCGATAGAGTTGTATCGAAAAAATTACGGTGAAAAAGTAATCGGGTTTTACCGTGGTCTAACACCAGAACTAATTATTTGTGACCCGGACTTGATACGACGGATATTAACCGTGGATTTTGTTCATTTCTATCCACGCGGACTAGGACGAAACCCCGAAAGTGAACCGCTCTTAAATAATTTATTCCACGCAGATGGTGACCGATGGCGTCTACTAAGACAAAGACTGACTCCTGCTTTCACTACAGGAAAATTAAAAGCTATGTTCCCTTTGATAGTGGAATGCGCTGAGCAGTTACAAACAATTGCCAGTGAAAACGCTACCAGAGGAAATGAATGTGACGTTAGGGACCTAATGGCAAGATTTACCACAGATTTCATAGGCGCCTGTGGCTTCGGAGTACGCATGGACAGCTTGAATAATGAAAGTTCACTCTTCAGAGAACTGGGCAGAAAAATGTTCAAGCCGACAGTCCGACGTATAATACTGTTAGTGTTAAAAGATTTATTCCCGATGCTTACTAAAAAATTGCCACCCGTACTTGAAGGAATATATGAAGAAATCGGTGAAATTTTCACAAGTATAAAAAATCAGAGAAACGGTAAGCCGAGTGGTCGAAATGATTTTGTAGATTTGTTACTTGAACTTGAAAGTAAAGGTAAAATAGTAGGGCCCTCGATAGAGAGAGTGAACCCGGACGGCTCTCCAATACAAGCGGAATTGGAAATGGATATGAAAGTGATGGTTGCTCAGCTGTTTGTATTTTTCGGTGCCGGTTTCGAAACTTCTTCTTCTGCTACCAGTTTCACTCTACATCAATTGGCTTACCATCAAGATGTTCAAGACAGAATACATGAAGAAATAAAGACAGTGCTAGCAAAGTACGATAACAAATTGTCATACGACGCCATAAATGAGATGAAGTTGTTGGATATGGCATTCAAAGAAGCGATGAGGATTTTCCCATCACTTGGTATACTTCATAGAGTCTGTGTTAAGAAATATACAATACCTGAACTCAATATAACTTTAGATCCTGGCGTAAGGATTTTAATACCCATAATGGCAATCCAAAACGACGAAAAGTATTTCAAGAAACCGTCGGAATTTATTCCGGAAAGATTTACGGCTGAAGCTAGTAAGAACAGACATCATTTTGTATACTTGCCATTCGGAGAAGGTCCTAGGGCTTGTATAGGTAAAAACTTTCAATCTTACTAATTTAAATTTAGAGGAGATTACATAATTTCAGTACCATCTTATAAACCAGTTTGAAATATAAATAAAATAAGCAGCGGATATTTGATAATTTGCTTGGCTCAAAAAGAATTAAAGTTTTCAAACTTTTACCTTTATTTTAAATTTAGAAGCTTCCATCATTCTTTTCGACCGTCATTTTCAATACCTATGCTTTTGTTAATGCAAGTCCTGTTTCTAAAAGCAGAATGACACCCTATAAGGCGAAATTGCTATAAGCAGAGAACGCCAATAACTAAGAAGACACCATATAAAGTACAGTGGGAAAAATCCTTCTTGGCGAGTATACTCAAGCTGTAATTTGAGGTTTTGTGACTAAGCTTAAAAATGTCCTCGAGTAGTCGGAGGCGCCATCTCAGTACCAAAGATAGCGGGTTTTATTTTCGCTCGTGATAAATATCTGTATATAGTACCTGGGTCATCATCATCATCATCATCATCACCAGCCCATTTTTACCCCACTGCAAGGACTTAGGCCTCCCCCGGGGTGAGGAGGGGAGCTTGGAGCTTAAGTGCACCACGCTGCTCCACTGCGGGTTGGGAACTGTAACGACCGCCATCTTTTGACAGCGTCCGGGACCGACTGCTTAACGTGCCCTCCGAAGCGCGGTGTCAGTGATATTGTGTACTTAAGTCAGAAAAACTCATTGGTACACGCCCGGATTCGAACCATGGCCCTATGGGGCCTTATAAATTTGAGACAGGTTCGTTGCGCTCTGGGCTATCTCGACACCTACCTACCTGGTACCTGGTGGATAGTACCTGGGTATAAAATGTTTATACATATATATATTATAATAAAAATACTTTAAGTATGTATTTCAGTTGTCTAGTTCTCAATTCCACAGGCCTTTGCCTAGTTTAGGATTAGAGGACGGTGATCGAGCGATAAAAGGGGTGTGGTAGCATACTACTAAGGAGCTTAAATTTCTAGTGATTTTTCTACACAAACGTTAACACAATGCAATTTTATTTATTAATCTATTATTTTCTTCTATCCTAACATACAGTTTTCATTATGTACAATGATCATATCTTTCTGCAGGTGCCCGTTTAGGACAAATGCAGTCGCTGGCTGGCTTGGCAGCTGTGTTGCAGAAGTTCCGTGTAGAGCCTGGCGCCACCACGCGACGTGTCCCGGAAATATCACATGTATCCAACGTGGTGCAGAGCATTAAAGGCGGTTTGCCTCTGAGACTCGTTGCAAGAAAATAACAATATTTTTTTTGTTTTAGTGGAATATTTCTACAAAATTCACAAATCGCATTTCATCGCAATCATCGAATACATAGAAAATAAACACAAATATTTTTCATAAACGTTTATTTATCATTTTATAGTCACAAAAAGATTTTTTATTATTAATTACACTTCTTTTTCAATACATTAATTCTAATGTAAACAGTCAAAACAAAGGAGTCTATTCGCACTACTCTTCCTAAATTTACATTTTATGCTTTAACTTTGATACCTACTTAGAACAGTACTATAATTCAAATAATACATCTCTATTGTTTAGCATTGTCCTTTGCTAAAGTACTTGGAAACACATTACAAGATTGTACACATCTCTCTGATTGTTTCAAGTTTAAAAACAATTGTTTTTGTTTTAACATTTATACATCCTCGAAATATACTTCGTTGAGCCGAATACGTTATATTTAAAAAAGTGTATAACAATAGCTCTAATACATGCAAATAATGTAAAATAGCTCGATTTGTATTATGTAATACACTTTGTTATACATAAAAATATTTTCATTTATATAGAATAAAACATGTTTCGTTCATTTATTAAAAAGTATTTGTCCTTTATACCTCGACTGATCGGTTGGCCTAGTGGTTAGAGACCCTAACTGCGGAACCGAGAGTCGCGAGTTCGATTCCCGCCCGGAACAAATATTTGTGTGAACGGATACGTCTATTTGTTTCGTGTCTGGGTGTAAAAATATCTATACATGTGTATATTATTAAAAAATATATATTTAAGTATGTATATCGGTTGTCTAGTACCCCATAATACTTGCTCACTTTGGGACTAGACGGCGCTGAGTGCGCTGTCTCAGACATTATTATTATTGTTGTTGTGGTTATTATTGTTATTATCATTGTTATTATACCAACTAAATAATTTACTGTTGCTTTAAATTCATACCTACATCAATGAAATAAACGATAGTCACACTGTAAGAACACGTTCTGATGAAGATAAGAATGGAAAAAAGAACAAAGCCCAGTATTGACCTACTTTATTATTTATTTGTTTACAAAAAAAGAATATGTCTTGAAAATTAAAGTCCGTTTGCTCAAATAGTGAAGGTACACCCAAGCGGCAAACTTTATATTGAAGTGGCTTGCGTTGATAAGTGGTCGGTCGCACCTGTTCTTTCAGTTTTTTTGACACGCACTGGTGGCGAATTACAAAGCGGGAGCTATTTAAACAAAGTTTAGTATCAGAAATATAGATATAATAATAATAATAATAATAATAATAATAATAATAATAATAATAATAATAATAATAATAATAATAATAATAATAATAATAATAATAACGTATACATCACAACAACGTCTAGGCCCTAAACTAAGCATTAGCTTGTATTTTGGATACCAAACGAAGACACCATCATCATCATCAGCCCGTGTCTCTTCACTGCAGGATATAGGCCTCTCCCAAGGCTCGCCACCACACACGGTCCTCCGCCTTCCGCATCCAATTACCCCCGGTATGGTGCTTCAGGTCATCAGTCCACCTAGCCGGGGGGCGTCCAACGCTTCGCTTCCCGGTACGTGGCCTCCACTCGAGAACTCGTCTACCCCATCGGTTGTCGGTTCTACGGCAAATGTGACCGGCCCATTGCCACTTCAGCTTGCTAATCACATCGGCTATGTCGACAACTTTAGTTCTTGTCGAAGAACTAAAGTTGTCGACATAGCCGATGTGATTAGCAACCTGAAGTGGCAATGGGATTTCAGTATTCCTGATTTTGTCCATCAAGGAAATGCCGAGCATAGCCCGCTCCATAGCGCGCTGAGCGACTTTAAATTTGTGGACCAGTCCTGCCGTGAGAGTCCATGTTTCGGCACCGTAAATAATTGTTTTTTATGGCAGCCGAATCGTATCCGGGGATTCTTCGCACCCCTTGCCCTTCCGTTACCATGACCGCTGCCGTGGTCAGGAATAGAAGGGCCGCCGGAGACTGGGGGCCCTTGTGTTTTTGTGTCTACCATTGGGAGGGTTTGCCAATAATCACCACGCTTGGCAGGCGGGTTGGTGATCGCAGTATATAGTTTCACAGAGAGATGCTGCTGCCCATCTTCTGCTAACCTGGGTTAGTCGCCTCTTACGACACGCTTCCCGGTGGCGGTGGGAAATTGTATTCTATGCCGTCCCCACACGGCAGTGGGGGACGGCATAGAATACAATTCCATAGTCATCATTCCATAATCACATAGTCCCAACGAAGACACCACATACATATAACAACCAAGACCCGATACCCGTATCAATATTCATCATATAAATACTGACCCGACCTGAGATTCGAACCCGGGACCTCCAGCTTCGTAGGCAGAGCCGCTATCCACTCGGGTAAGCGGTTGTCTATTATATATATACAATTATCTTTCAATTGGTTTTATGACTTTTTATCAGACGGCGTTTGATAAACACTGAAAAAAGAAGCGAAATTTTAATTGAGTAAAACAAACATCTAGGCGTAGCGAAACAATCTGACGTCGAATTAGTTGCCATACTTTACCATAGATGGCGCTACACCATCTGATCATTATTCTTGTAAAATGTGTTATTTTGGAAAAATTCGTAATTCTTGAATTAAAAACATTCAAATGCAGCATGACGGTGCCACATGTGTATGTTTTAATACAAGATACTCGAAAACGTCGCATCATATATCATATTTTATAAATTTGTTTTGAAAAAGATGAGTTTTCAATGGCACGCATATTAAGGTAAAACTTATAGTCACATAATAATAACTTGAGACGATTTCACATGAAGCGATGGGTATTCTCCTTTACTTGATTTATGTTTGCATTTTACTCTGATTTTTTTAGTATGTTGTAGTTAACTAACGAGGATCCAATTTATAAGTACAAAGTAATTAGGTTGAACCGTATTTTAATAGTTATTTATTCAAAAGTCGTTATCAATAAGTATGTTACGTCAGTTTGTCTTTATAAACAAAGACATAATTATATTGTTTGGGTTGAGATAAAAAGTACACTCGTAGTGATAACGACATATAAATATGTAGGTGTCTATATATAAATCGAGAATTCCTTAGATTAGTATGTTATTGTTCGCCAAGTAGCACGCACTACGTTTACGAAATGATTTTATTCGTCGTTGTTTTTATATGTATATTAATATATTATTTAAGTACTAAAAACTATGGTTATTGGAAACAAAGAAGTGTGAAGCACGACCCGCCGATCCCGTTACTTGGGAGTAATTTGAAAAATTATTTAGGTTTTAGGAGTGTAACCGAACTTTCGATAGAGTTGTATCGAAAATATTACGGCGAAAAAGTGATTGGGTTTTATCGTGGTCTGACACCAGAACTAATCATATGTGACCCGGACTTAATACGACGGATATTAACCATGGATTTTATTCATTTTTACCCGCGCGGACTTGGACGAGACCCCGAAAGTGAACCGCTCTTGAGCAATTTATTCCATGCAGATGGTGACCGATGGCGTCTACTGAAGCAAAGGTTGACTCCTGCTTTCACTACGGGAAAATTAAAAGCTATGTTCCCTTTGATAGTGGAATGCGCTGAGCAGCTACAAACTATTGCCAGTGAAAACGCAACCAAAGGTACCGAATGTGATGTTAGGGATCTAATGGCACGATTTACCACAGATTTTATAGGTGCCTGTGGCTTCGGAGTACGAATGGACAGTTTGAATAATGAAAGTTCACTCTTCAGAGAACTGGGCAGAAAAATGTTTACGCCGACAGTCCGGCGTATAATACTGTTAGTGTTAAAAGATTTATTCCCGATTCTTATTAAAAAATTGGCACCCGTACATGAAGGAATATATGAGGAAATAGCTGAAATTTTGACAAGTATCAAAAATCAGAGAAACGGTAAGCCGATTGGTCGAAACGATTTTGTAGATCTGTTACTTGAACTTGAAAGTAAAGGTAAAATAGTGGGGCCATCGATAGAGCGGGTGAATCCGGATGGTTCTCCTGTACAGGCAGAATTGGAAATGGATATGAAAATGATGGTTGCTCAGCTGTTTGTGTTTTTTGCTGCCGGATTCGAAACTTCTTCTTCTGCTACCAGTTTCACTCTACACCAATTGGCTTACCACCAAGATGTCCAAGACAGAATACATGAAGAAATAAAGACAGTGCTTGCAAAATACGACTACAAATTGTCATACGACGCCATAAATGAGATGAAGTTATTGGATATGGCATTCAAAGAAGCGATGAGGATTTTCCCATCACTTGGTACACTTCATAGAATCTGTGCTAGGAAATACACAATACCGGAACTGAACATAACTTTAGATCCTGGCGTAAGGATTCTAATACCTATAATGGCAATCCAAAACGATGAAAAATACTTCGAGAAACCGTCGGAATTTATTCCGGAAAGATTTTCAACTGAGACTAGTAAGAACAGACATAATTTTGTATACTTGCCATTCGGAGAAGGCCCTAGAGCTTGTATAGGTGAGAATTTTTATCTTACTTTTTTAAACTAAGACAGGTTTTAGACTAACATGTCCTTTTATTACCATCTCATACACCGATTTGAGGTTTAAATATAGCATGAGTTTGCGCTGACTCAAAAAGTATCAGGATGTTCATTTTTTTTTCTTTATTTTAAATTTTGAGGGTACTTAATATAAGTTCTGTTTCTAAAGGCATATATAATAATAACAATAACGTTTGGGACATCCCATACAGCATCCTCTAGTTCCAAAGTAAGCAAGTATTAATTTGTATTTTGGGGTATTAGACAACTGATATACTTACTGAAATATTGTTTATATATACATAACAAATAAATACTTTTGCATCCAGACACGGAACAAATAGACATGTTCATGCACACAAATATTTGTCCGGACGGGAATCGAACACGCGACCCTTGGCTGCGCAGTTAGGTCCTCTAAGCACTCGGCCAACCGGTCAGTCAATTCAGAATGACACCCTAAAACATTGTGGAAAATAAAAATTTTCTGATTATGCTGATTGATTCTGAATAAACATTTTATCAGACAACAATGGTTGCTGATATTACGGTGTTTTTTTATTTAGCTTCATATAATTGACCGGTTGGTCTGCAAACCCAAAGGTAGCGAGTTTGATTACCTCCGGTGGCAAATATTTGTATTCATGGTCTGTGTCTCAGTATAAATTATTCATACATTTTATATATATTATAAAAGAAAAATATTTGAGTACGTAGATCAGTTATATAGTACCCACAATACAGACCTCTGCTTAGTTCGGGACTAGTTGAAGTTATCGATTGACGAATTCATATTACAAATTTACAACGATCGACGTCGATTCATGATCGCTTGATAAGTGTGGTTAGACACTACTGAAGAGCTTTATTATTTAGAGAATTTTTATTCCTATATGAACTTTAACACAATGTCATAATAGTACATTGTGATGCAATTACGGTAAATTGGATATTATAGTCCAGGATTTAATAAACCGAGACTATAATAGCCAGCTTACTGAGTACGAGCATCGTACGACGTTTTTCAGTACATTTGCGATTAAAATAATATTTCAAATGTGATAATGGCGGGAACTAGGGTCGCACGCGGGTTGCTTTTCCCGGTTTACGCATGCGTCACAAACAGAATGCTCGTTTGTGATTGGTATAAAGTAAAAAGGTCTAGTACTGTAAAATACAAGATTACGGTACAAGTTTCGATGTCATGAAGACCGTATTAACAGCAAATGAATTGAAATGTTTTTTTAAATTCATTTGTTGTTGTTCTCTATCCTAGCATACGATTTTAATTAGGCACAATGATCATATCTTTCTGCAGGCGCTCGTCTAGGACAGATGCAGTCGCTGGCTGGCTTGGCGGCTGTGTTACAAAAATTCCGTGTAGAGCCTGGCACCACCACGCGACGTGTCCCAGAAGTATCACATGCATCAAATGTGGTGCAAAGCATTAAAGGCGGTTTGCCTCTACGACTCATTGCAAGGAACTAAGACAATTGTTTTGTCATTGAAAATGACTATCATATCCATTTCACGGGAGACGCATTTTTAGCCACAACTCCGAAGGTATGAAATTTAGCTAAGATTTTAAGGTCTTAAAAGATCAATAATTTAGTTGCGCATCGTATGACACCAAAATTTTGGAAATCAGTTTAGTAGTTTTCGAAAAAAATTGGAAAATGTAAAAAAATCGGGATTTTTCTCGGATTTTTTTTTACTAAATCCAAATTATTTCAAGAACGGGGATCGATATCGAAAATTAAAAAAAACAGTATCTCGGCCATTAACGTAGCTACGGTTTGAGACCAAGTTTTTGGAAATCGGTTTATAATTGTAAGAGAAATTATTTCCGAAAGATGAGATTTTTTGGTCGATCGCTGGTGTTTGTGGATATAAGTTACTATATTTCAGAGGGTATTCGTCGGATCGCTTCAAAGTGTTATACAAAAGGTTAGAGGGCATCGGTAGCTACAGTTTGACAACAAAATGTTGGATATCGGTTGGAAATCGAACAAGAAATTTGACATCACATGTTAGATTTTATGGACGATCGGGAACTTGTTAACATTACGGTCATCGCCTTTCGGCCTGTATTCGTTCGAATGCTTCATTATCGAGTTCAAAACGTTTAAGGATATCAGAGGCTGCAGTTTAAATCGTGGCAATGAAATAAAATAATCTGTGAAAATCGGATTTGAGTAGGTTCATTTTCAATGAAACCGATGGTTGCGGGGACTGCAAGATCTGTGGATTTTTTTTAATAGTACACTTCTACAAAATTCACAGATCGCATGTTGTTTAAATCATCAAATACACTGAAAATAAAGTCAAATACCTTTGCTGTAATACTTTATGTATCTTTTCATATAGTCAAAAAAAAGATTTTTAATATTAATTACACTCGATTTCACTGTGACATGTTATAAACAATTACGTTGTCGATTAGCGTTTATTTATTAAAGTGCACATTATGTATTATATATGTTTTAATATTAAATTGTAATATTAATATAGTTTCTTAAAAACAAAGTTTAGTAACCCAGTCACTACACGTTAACCCATTTGGGTCCGATTGAAAGTCACGAGCCATTTAATTGACACAGACAATTTTCAACAATGTTAACCTATATCAATAAACACAAAAAAAATTAATAAAGAATTATAATAAGAACAAAAACAAAAACCATGTATATAAATGAGAGAATAAAGAAATGAGCTTTTATGTACCTACCACCAAACACGTAAAGCTTACATTCACATCACACGCTCACTAAAATACGTACATACATACAATCCCACGCATGAAATACCTACATTTTCTTAGAAGGTTTATTCTTGTTTAGTTTTAAGTTGTTAAAATTTAACTTTTTATTTTCATTCTATTGAATTAATAGTAAGTTCTTCTAACAAAGGCATATCTCACACTTAACAGACAGCCCCATCAACAAATCTTGGCTATCACGTGTAAATAATAAAAATTGTAATTTAATTTTTATTTTTATGTTAATGTACCTATTAACTTCAGTTCACTAATAATTGTAATTTTATACGTATAAAAAATTTAGAAATATAAATTGTATGTATTTAAAAAATTGGATGTTTTCTATTTGAAGAAGTTGAAATAAACTTAAATCGACAAGTTCACTTTTTCTCATGAATAATCACAATAATTTTCTATATTTTAGCTCCAACCTTGGGTGGAAAACTTCTCATCCGAAAGTAATGTAATGAAAGTAACTTTACTTTTTAATAATGTTTTTGTTTACAATGTTCAAATTCCACAATGGCTGATGTCAGGTAGGAGTTTCCCGTCGCATTTTTTCTGCCATGCGAGCCAAGCATGAAAGCCATGTCTCGCATAAATAGTCTTAGCGCAAGCGCAAGCTTTAGTAATATCATCTGTCACTAAATCTGAAAAACAAGTATATTTTTTAAAGCCTTTCTTTCAATAAACAAAGAACTGAAATTAAAAAAAATCATATTTGGCTTTTAAATCTGAAAAGTATATTAAAAAACCGGTCAAGTGCGAGTGGGACTCGCACACGAAGGGTTCCGTACCACCGTAGAATATTTTAAAAAAAATTGCTGTTTCTTTTGATTGCATTTACATGGAAGTTTGATTTTGTTACAGTTTAAAGGTACTACAAACCTGAGAATTTTATATGAATTTCAATTTAATTACCTCTACACATTCATGAGGAAAGGGGTAGTAAGTTTAAAATTTTAAAAAATGTTTTTATTATATAATGTAACTAAAAATTTATGCTATTTGCAATTTTTTCTTTATCTGTGCTATAAGACGTTGCTTAGTACCAAATTTCAAGATTCTGAGTTTACGGGAAGTACCCTGTAGGTTTTGATTCTCTTGCGAGTGTTGAAAATTTGCAGCATAAACGGCTGTTCTTTTAATTGCGTTGGCTTAGAAGTTTGATTTTTTTACAGCTCCAAGGGACAGTAGACTTGAGCATTTCAATTTAAAATAGTATTAGAATCAAAAGCATAATTTATATATATATTTTTATATATATTTATGTATATTTTTCTAAAAGTTTTCTAAATACAATATAATTGTATAAATTAAAGACTGAATATAAATTCTCTGTCTTTGATACCAAATTCGACCTGGTACTTTTGAGCCAGTCGATAGGTACCTACCTACCGTTCTTATTCGATCTATTTTGAACGTAGGGACAAACTGCCCCAAGTGTTTTGGCATCAAACATTTATAGGTTTATAGACATGCGTTATTAACTTTATTCATCCTTTCTTACCCACGCAGCGTACGTTACAATCTTTTCCAGGAGAGGTTCCAGCACTGCACCAGTAGGTGTCGTTGATTTGGAACAGGCCGTAATTATGGGAACCGTTGGGATTGGGCCTACTGATTACGTCTGTTTGTCCATAACTCTCAGCTTCCACCAAACAAACCCCTGTATATAAATAAAGTTATTCTATGGTAACATAACTACCACGACCAATTATACAATTTATTTGATTTATTATTTATATAGATTTAATGACACAAATAAGAATAGTAGTGAGATAGCAGAGTAATATTTATTCATTGTGCATCTTATTAATTTTAATGTTTACTTTCGTCAAAAGATATTATCATAAAATAAATATTGAAATCTCATAGGTATGCATTTCAAAAAATTATAAACTATACAGAATATTATTTAAACAACGAGCTAATTACAAGCTTTGATGATATGATTATCTAGACATTAATATTATATGGCGTGGGATTCACATTATGTTACCTAGCAATGTAACGAAAAATAATAATTACAGGCCAACTTTTACATACGAGTACTTGTGTCTAACTTAGCTGACCACATACTGTCGCTACGTCTCTGTGAGTGTGAATTAAAACTGAATAGTTAAGTGTTTTAATTTTACCTACGTTTTTTGACGCCGTATCTATCCAGTCATTATATAATCAAAGATTACAGGCTTATTACAGGCAAAATTAAAAACCTTCTAGTCACAGCTGTGAGAATACATTCGGAAAGATATCCTTAAAATTTGTTAGGTATACGAATTGGATTCGTCAAAGGCATCCTGGTCTTCCCGTCTTCTGGAGAAGCCATGATGCTGTACGAGTTTAACATCGGAAGTTAAGATCGCCCAAGCCTTGCAAAAATAGGATTACAAGATATATGCATCAAAACAAAACAATTTTTACTAGAACAATGTATACTTACAATTCGGTAGTTCAGCAATTGGGAATCCTTGCCTTTTTAACTCTTGAACAAGTTCACATCGTGTGAAAGTTTTCCCATTTGCATTAGAAAGAACGAACAATGTAATTGTGAACACGATAAAAAATTGTTTCGCCATTTTTTATTCATCTATCCATAAAAGAAACAAAGGAGCCAATGTGTACAGAGTGTCTGAAAAACTCATTTTATACAGTTCATTATCGAAAACCACTAAAAAGTTATCAACGCGAGACAGTATTTCCGCCAATAACAAGGTTAATTATTTTACCATGAAATCGATAATTACCAAAAAAAAAAAAACCGGCTAGCGCAAGGTGTACTCACGCATCGAGCGTTCCGTACGTCAGACAATGTGCTCGTGTCCTGTATTTACCAAAAAAGGTTTTTTTTTATTCAGCCATTTCGTTATGTCTAATGATAAAAAATAAGGTAAATGTGTACTCTACTTAATTCACTTTAGGCAACGACAGCTCACATGGAGAAAAGAATAGTTTATCGTTACTTTATGGTTGTATGGAACGTAATTTTTAATACAATACAACGATGACCTACAACAACAATGTTCATTTTTAATTACTAAAGCATATCCATACTCCATACTCATATTCTAATTAATAAAGTGTCTTCGTTTGTCTGTTTGTTTTATTTTCACGGCTTGATCGATAGACAGATTATAATAAAATTTAGCATTAATTTACAGTAATATAGTATGAATAGCCATAAGTATGTAAGTGACTACCAAGGCAACACTGCTTTCTCTCGCTTCGTATTTTTAATTTTGAATCAATCATCTGAAGTGAACGTTACAAATAGTTACTATGCTAAAGTTTTGTGATTCTGTTCGTGCTAATGCATTTCTTCTCTTCTTCGTTCTGTATAATCTTATATACACTGAGAAAAGTACTATAGTGAATTTAGATTCACTATCAATACGAGGAAACCGATGAAGAAAAACTACGCGTCATAATAATTGGGTTACAGGATCTTTCAATCTTCATATTCCTCGTTTTTTATTGTGGAGGTCATCCATTGTTTTCCCTGCCCCCCCTTGTTCAGTGACGATGAACATTTTTCTTACAATTCGTACATTTTTTTATTACCCCGTACTTCGTTGTTACTCTCGGCTCGCAAACGTGGCACGAAAAAAATATTAATAATAAAAAAAAACGAATAGGTATGCAAAATTGAGAACCTCCTCCTTTTGTCGTTGGTCAACAAAATTTTATACTCCTATTGTGTGATCTCCTAAACCCGTCGTGAGGTCTCATTTATAGATACATTATTGCTGACAGCAATTTCAGTACATATATAAATCTGAGCTTGGCGGTCATTTTCTTTAATATAATGACATAGATAATAAAAACTGTACTGTCACTGAACAAACAATGAAACACTGCAATGGCGGCCGCTTAGGTATGTGTAAGCTGAGTGTGTAAGTGGAACATCGTCAGTAAGTCGATAGACTTACTGACTGACTGACCAGCTGACTTACTAAGGGTACATCGGTAGTTTGTTTGCGATATTACGTCCTGGTATTCTTAAGTTCACGACTGTAATAGAAATGTATTCAAAGAATCTAATGGTAAATCATCTTCAGTAATTTTATTGCAAAACATTGGTAATAATAATAATATATATTTTAACATAAACAGAAAATTGTAAATAAATATTTTAAAATCACACCCATTGTGTTTATATATTGGTAGACATTTTGCGTTTGCTATGACAAAAAAAATTATAGGTACGCCGAAAGCGGCTGATAAATTCCACGGGAATGTACCTAAATGATAAATGTAAAAATACTATATAATTCAATGCAAAGGGTGTCAAGGTAGGAAGATAATGTACGTTTAAAAACATGTTTACTCGAATCATTGTAATTAAAATATTATTAAAGATTATTGTAAAAAGATAACTTATATACTTATAATAAACAAAATAGCATTCTACTCGCCCTTGAGTTATGCATACGAGCCCTAGAAAAACTAAAAAAAAGATCAAAAATAAAACAATAGATGACTTCTTTGTAATTGAATAAAAAATTATAAAATATCAATTGTTTTATTTTCTAACTTATCTTTACTTAGCCTCTTTTTAGGACTTGTGTGCATAACTTATGACCGGGAACTGTATTTCAATAACCTGATATTGTGAGTGTAAAAATCACCCCATTTTGTGATTTGTGAGTGTATATCAGCCCATCATGCCTCACTGCAGGGGCTTAGACCTTCCTTCGAGAGGGTGCTTGGAGCTTAATCAACCACGCTGTTCTAGTGCGGGTTGGTGGATTTTAACGAGTACCATCTGACGATTCCAAAAATCTGTCCGCTTCTGGGTTTTTAAATGAATAAAATAAAACCACTACCCCCTTAAAACCACATACCGAATATTATGTTACACTGTGTAGGTTACAGAAGGTAAAGTTCGAAAACTTATTGATTTAAGTTTTATTTATTTTTACTATAAAAGAAAGAGCATTAATGGACGGCATACAGTTTATGGAGTCAGTGCTAAGTCATTCACGAAACATATGCGCTCAAGCACGAGGTAGGTAATTTCTGTATATCGTTGAGGACTTCCCCTCGATAGCCTGCCATTTTCATCATTAGATCAACTCTAGTTCAACATAACATTTTATTTTCTTTGGGATAGGAAATAAAACTGATCTGTCAATAAGTGTGTGCAAACACCTTATAATGATTTTTTAAAATTTGATTTAAACACAAACCACGCTTACGCTATATACCTTACCGGAAGTACTCTTAAATTAAGTGTAATTGAAGCGGCGTTTTTGGCAACAGCGCGTGTGGAGGTCCGGTACAATATAAATTTTATTAATAAAAAATAATAGAAGACGATGTCGACAAATCCGACACTATTTCTCCTTTCCATGACGTGTTGACCCCTCCCATACCTCACCGCATACTTTCCTCCGCACTTGTGACGTTGTAATAGTTCACTTATATAACGCTCGTTCTAGTCTTACTATTCTAAGATATTACTTCTTACAACTATGTAAATTTCACCCTAGAGTTCCATTCCTACTGTTATTTCATCTCAAAACTAAAAATTTCTCTATAATTTATATTGAATTGGATTCTATTAAAAAGTCACAATTGTCCATAAGATCGAAATTCGTTTCTTAATCTTGTATTGTATCCCATTGGAACCATCGACAAGCATAAACAGTTGTTTAAGTTACTCTCCAACCGTTCAACTACTTCCACACAAACAATATCGACGTGCAGAAATTATATCTATTATATCTATATATATATATAAAACTATATCGAATCCATGGGCGGCGCTATAAACTGTTGTCCCGAAAACCAAATGGAGGAAAGCAATTCCATCCTGAGCATCTTTATTATTTATATACTTTTCTAAATTGTAATTATATTGCTTGGAAGTGTTTTGTAAATCTTACGCAATTACTTTTGAATTAATTACTTATTTTATGGCGCCTAGTAGTGGAGACTGCGAGTTAATGTCCTATCCTATAGTATTGAAATTGTGTAGATTATTAAAATCTTTTTAATTTTATGAATACACAATATATTATCATATACTAACTATGCACTTTTATTACATTAATTTCTTTGAATATATCTCTAAGTGAATGTTTAGGACCCATTATATACACGAATAGCCCTCTTTATTGGACAAATAATATTGATATCAGCAGCACTTTGAATCGAGTTCAACAGTAATCTACGTCAAATTTTCGTTACTTAAACTATCACAGAGCAAAAAATCACGGCGTTTCGGTGAAGAAAGGACCAATTTTGCGTTACATTTAACCTTCAACTGAGATTAACAGTAGCCATGTTACTTTCCGCCAAAGAGCGCCATGTATAAAAACGTGTCGTTTCGTTGCTTCGTTACAACGAAAGAAAAGAAAAATTTGGTAACAAATTTCTTTCTCCTTCGTTAGGGATATAGCTCATAGAACTTTCAATAGGGATAATACTGTAATAAGGATAGGGATAACCTAGGTTCCTTTCCACTGTTCAATATTCTCTTTTATAAAAATCTATTTATTTAGTTGCTTCACCTCGGCTATCGGATTTTCCTTTATTTTTAACTTTTTTATTCTATATCTGCATTTACAATATTAATATGGAAATGGTTAAGGTTATGGTTATGGAGTTCGAATGAGCGTTATTTAAAAAAACCCGTGCATGTCAACTCCGACGCGCGATAGGAGTATACTCGAATGATTCGATTTTAGTAATTTATATATCAGACAACTTACTAATTTCACTACGAAACGACGTTTTCTATATTTGTTGTTTACATTATATGGTTCATAATATACAGAAATTTCAAATTCCTACTTAGTTTAGAGATAGACCCCATAAATCATTTTATTCCGATCCCCTCCACTTTCTACCCGCTGTCGGGCCTTTCACAGCTAGTACGCTTATACCTGCCCCCTCTTTCTTCGCTCCGCCGTTACCCCCGCCAAGACACACTTAACGCTTCAACGCTCGCTTTCTCGATTTTACTCTCCATAAAATTTCGATACCGGGCCCCTTATATCGTTTCTTAAGGAGTAAACTCCAATAACCTCCAAAAATAAAAGTTTGAAAAAATATTTAAAAAAAGAAGAAAGAAATGAGGTCGAAGAAAAATTAAATGTACAACAAAAAAATAATATGCTATAAAATATTTAATTCATCGCCTTTAAATACGTTACACAGTTTTTTTACGATACTCAAACTCCGCAGTTTCTGATGTTAGGTAGGGGTTTGCTTCTGCATTTGTTTATCCATCCATACCAAGCGTTGAAACCGTGTCGTCCATATATTTTCTTAGCGCATGTTGAAGCTCTGGTTATGTTATCTGTCAATAAGTCTAGAAGACAAAATATAGATCGATTATAATACACAAGGAATACAAAATCTGATTAATAGGAAAAATACAAAAATAAAAAGCAGATTCGGACTAACATAGGACTTCCTCCTTTTTGTAGTCGGTTAAAAAGGAGGTAGCAGTAAGAAAATTTTTCATTTTTTTTATTTGACCAAATAGAGCCAACCCGCAGTGGAGCAGCGTGACGGATTTAAGCTCCAAGCCCCCTCACCCTGGGGGAGGTCTAAGCCCCTGCAATAGGGTAAAAATGAGCTAATGAAGTGAAGAAGTGAAGAAATAGATCATATAATCTAAGATTCCGATTTATCTTGTGAAGCTCTCACTCTTTTTCCAGACGAAATATTGTTCGTATACTATAAAATATATTAACAAACATAAAATACTGAACCAGAACTAGTAAATTTTTTTTATTAATTTTTAAAATCCATTTAGTTTTTCACTATTTTAATATATACTTTAATTTTATTTTTATATGTTATAATTACTTTAACAATTTTAATTAAAACTGGCCTAAAAATGGAAAAGAAAGAAAAGTTTACAAAATAGGCGGTATCTTCAACTAATACTACTACTACCCCGAGAAAAGTAAAAATACCTCGAACATCAATTGTTCTACTGACAGTGAAACCATCAAATAAAATCTGAATTCATTGTAGTACTTTTCTCAGTGTACCACCGCTTCAGAAAATTAATTATTTGTCTGCAAACAACATAAATAGCCCCCTAGCCTCGAGAGGAGGCTTAAGCCCCTGCAGTGAGGCATCGATAGGCTGATGGTATGGTATGGTGAAGAAGTTAACAAAAAGTACGTCAGTTTTATTTTTATTTTAATATTATATTGCATCAGTTGCGATACTTGAAAAGTTAAAATTTGCAAATGATACATTAAAAATCACCTCAAAGTCACATGTAAGTACTAGATGCCATGTAAAGGGTCTTGATCTGTGCATTTGATGTTGTAATTTTTGTTATGTTAGTTTAATAATTAAAGGCCCGAGTCTCGAAAAATTAGAGATTTCTTTACCCAAAGTAAAGAAAGTAACCAATAAAATTGTGAAATATTTGTCGTTTATTTTAATTAATTTAAAATTGGGTATTTTTAAATAAACATTGATTAATTTAGAGTTAAAACAATAAATGAAACTAATGGTTGCTTAATCATATTATATATATTTTTTTAAGTGAAATAATACTGTCTAGAAATATTACAGTTTAAATAACATATTAATTTTTTTTAAATGTAATTAATAATAACATATTAATTACATTTTTCTTATTTTTAGCGATTTTTGTTGCTCGTCCAAGATTCAAAGCAAAAACGAAAATTTGTTTTCATAAGTTTAATATGACAAACAAAGATTAAAAACGAAGTTTGAGTTATTCTATATATTTGTCACAAGCGTCGCAGTTACCCTTCAATTGTTTATTTATTGTAATTTTGGTATTGTAAATTTTTTTGTGGAGGGGTTCGGAAGGCATGAGTTTAGGTTATATGCGTTGTTAGGTTACCATTATTCAGGCGCTATTCATACCTGCGCAGCGTACATTGCAGTCTTTGCCAGGAGTTCTTCCGGTGCTGCACCAGTAGCGGTCATTGATTTGGAAGAGGCCGTAATCTCGGGAACCGTTCGAATTTGGACCACCAATCACATGAGTTCGTCTACCACTCTCAGCTTCTACTAAGCAAACCCCTATAAACAAAAATATATATTTTTTAATAATAAAATTACTATCGCTACTCGATGTTCATGTATTAACACCGTTAATTAATTAATTTTTGTTTTGTAAATAAAAGCGATTATTTGTTAACAATTGTTGAAGTGAATGTAACGTTAATGAGCACTGTTCAGAATTTTACAACATGGTTATAACATGGTCTAATTTTTTTTCTATTTATAAGAATAATTTCATATTTTTATTTTAAAATTTGTTTATTTTAAAATTATTTGAAATAGTTTTAATGAAAATAACAGAAATATGAATTGAAAACGTAAAACGTCAACGACTCTACAAACAAATGCAAAACGTAGAACGTCGTAGTTATAATAAGTAGTACCTAATGACGTCATCGATCATACACTTCTATTAGTCGATTATTCTCTGAAAATCTATATATAAAATTTATGAAACATACTGAAATTCAATGAATACAAAATACATGAAAAAATTGACGACCGCTTAGCTTAGTGGGCAGCGACCCTGCCTGCGAAGCTGGAGGTCCCGGGTTCGAATCCCAGGTCGGGTCAGTATTCATATGATGAATATTGATACTGGTGCCAGGTCTTGGTAATATGGTGTCTTCACATTAGCTTGTGTCTTGGCACCCAAAACATAAGGTAATGCTTAGTTTGGGACCTAGACGTTATTGTGATTGTGTGTGTTATTATTATTATTCTCCAGATTGTCTATATCTTAATAAAAAAGCAATCAAATGTAATTTCAAAAATTTTGGTCAATGCCTATTGCAGAGGTCCCTGAATTAAAATTCCGCTACTAGTATTATTTGTTTATTTGCGTGGAGTTTTCTTTTTATCGATTATCCACGATAATTTGTTTCAAAACAAATGTAAATTTGTTTAAAAAGAGTTAAATGAATAGACAAAAAGCTTAATGTCCATGGTTAGGTCACCAAACTTTGTATATTTACCGAAATTCGAGATTTTTCGGCCAGTATATTTAATCAAAATAAATTTTGATAAATTCACAGACAGACAGACAATAGAGTGAGGCTATAAGGGTTTTTGTTTAAATTTTAGATGTGCTAAAAGCTAAAAACTTATGAAGGACGATTTTTTAATCATAATATAAACTTACAGTTGGCTAGTTGAGAAGTAGGGAATCCTTGCCTCTTTAATTCCCGAGCGAGTTCGCATCTTGTGAAAGTTTTACCGTTCACATCAGAGAAAATAAATAAAGTTATAGTGAACACAAAGAAAATCAGTTTCACCATTTTTATCTGTCGTTCTAACGAGCAAAAAAGCGAATGTGTGTAGAGTGTCTGAAAGTGGCGTTTTATGCAGCTCTTTATCAAAGATGACTTACAAATTAACAAACATTGCACGGTATTCCCCGGTAATAACGATATTGAAGTTTTTTCTTATTTTCTCAGTTTATTGACTTAATTAGTCATTCATAAATATTAATATTTATCATTTAAAAAATACAATCATTTCCTTAATAACAATGTTAATTAGAAATTTTGCATTGTTTCTTCATAGAATCGGTTCAACCGTTTTGGAGATTAACCCGAACGGTCAGACAGACAATCAGACACTACTATTTTATTACTATAGATACTCTTAACGCCACCCTCAAGGAGAATGTGAAAAGCATTTTGCCGTTCCTTCTTTATGTTCATATTTTTTAACATTTTTTCTTTAAGTATTTACCTCATTTTTAAACAAATTGAATATAAAACGCGTGATATTTTTGTATCAGGAAAATTTTAGTTATTTATTAATATTGTTATATAAATACTCTAAGATATTCTTGAAATTTGATCAGTAGGTACGATTGGGAAATTACACTGGTCTACCTAAATGATAACAGTAAAACTAACATTGAAATTCGGTACACATACAGAGTGAAGTGTTTCAATTGCGGACATATTGCGTAAACGAATTGACGACCGCTTAGCCCAGTGGGTAGCGACCCTGCCTACGAAACTGAGGGTCCCGGGTTCGAATCCCAGGTCGGGTCAGTATTTATATGATAAATATTGATACTGGTACCGGGTCTTGGTTGTTATGTGTATGTGGTGTGTTCGCTTGGTACCTAAAACACAAGCTAATGCTTAGTTTGGGGGCTAGACGTTGTGATGTATACGTTATTACTTTATTACCTATTATCAATTCAGGAGTTAATTTGGAAAAAATTGAATAAATATAAATAATTGACTTATGTCAAGGTCAACATGTGACGTAGAAATTAAATTACAAAGATAACTCCATTAGAGAAATACAGTCGATTTAAAAAAAAATACTTAGTTTAAAAAATATTAAACGGAATATACGGAAATTGACCATTCTTTCCCTTTTACCTCCGATACTAAAAAGCCTCAAATTATAAAAAAATTGCGACGGCGACGTCACCAAGCTTGTGACTCCTACTCCCCTTGTCACACCATGTCACACATTCTGGACCCCCTCCCTTCCCTTAACGTGTGACGTAATTTATGAACAGCCCCTAATGGAATATAAAATATCCACTATAATGTTCTGGACCCTAGGAGTTACTTTAAGTGCGGCTGTGGGTATTTCTATTCCATAAAAAATAAGAACTTGCACATGGAGTTCATTGACCTGGAGAAGGCGTATGATCGCGTACCCCGAGAGGTTCTGTGGTGGGCGTTAAAGAAAAAAGAGTGCCAGAGAAATACATTCGGTTGGTGCGATCGATGTATGGAAGAGCCAGTACTCACGTACGGTGCGAGTCGGGGGTGACGGACATGTTCAGTGTGGCGGTGGGCCTACACCAGGGATCGGCTTTAAGCCCTTACCTGTTCCTTCTGATAATGGATGCCTTAACATCAGACATACAGGAGGAGGCACCCTGGTGTATGTTGTTTGCTGACGACATTGTTCTTGTCGGAGAAAATGCTTCCGAGATCCAGGGCAGACTGGAGGAATGGCGGGAGAGACTGGAAAGTGTAGGATTTAGAATCAGCAGAGCAAAGACCGAACACTTATTCTGCGACTTCGGTGGTGCATCCAGTTTTTCGCACATAGCCTTAAATGGTGTATCCCTTCCAGTCTGCTCCGACTTCAGGTATCTCGGATCATTAATACAAAATGACGGCGACATTGACCGGGACGTGAAGAACAGGATAAATGCGGGATGGATAAAATAGAGACAGGTCTCATCAACCACATGTGATCCGCGAATGCCCCTTAGGTTGAAAGGGAAGATCTATAAGACGATCATAAGACCTGTCGTGCTGTATGGTTCGGAGTGTTGGGCAACAAAGGAGACGGATGACAGAAGAGTGCATGTGGCAGAGATGAGAATGTTAAGATGGATGTGTGGTGTAACTAGAATGGACAAGATTAGGAATGAGTATATAAGAGGAAGTCTGAAAGTAGCGCCGGTCATAGAGAGACTGAGAAGCAATAGGTTGGAGTGGTATGGGCATGTGATGAGAAGGAATGAAATACATATTACAAGGAAAGTGATGAGTATGAATGTGGAGGGATGTAGGGGTAGGGGACGACCCAAGAAGGTATGGATGGATTGCGTGAGAAAGGATATGTGTGTGAAAGGTGTGAGTACTGAGATGACGACTGACAGAGATGAATGGAAGAAGAAAACATGTTGTGCCGACCCCACTTAGAGTGGGATAAGGGCAGGAGGATGATGATGATGAATTGGCATGTTTTCTTTTTAATATTCTTCATTTTTTTTTGTGTTGCAGTGCTTTCGAAGTAAGTTAAAAATAAATAAATATATTACCGAACGAAGCTGTGACAAATAGCAGCTTATCACTTATACAGGAATTCTGTAGTCTAATGTAAATAACCTATAGTTTATCAGCACAAATAATGTTTTATACGAGAAATTTTACTATCCAATATTATCAGGGCTTCCCATTTAGAAGTGTGACAAATGACGTGTAAAAACCGATAGCTTTGCTGAAACAAGGGGTATGAATCACTGATGATTTTAAAAAAAATGTTGATGCATGCCGAGAATCAAACTCGTGCTTATTCCAATAAACGTCAAACTTATTTACCTTTTATATATTTGTAAATATTAACATGTTTAGAATTTAGACCACTACAGAAAGAATTCGATGTCATCATCATCATCATCAGCCCATTTTACCCCACTGCAGGGGCTTAGGCCTCCCCCAGGATGAAGTGGGGGTTTGGAGCTTAAATCCACCACGCTACTCCATTGCGGGTTGGAGATTGTAACGATCGCCATCTATTGACAGCGTCCGGGACCGACTGCTTAACGTGCTCTCGGAGGCACGAAGTCAGTGATAGTTAATGTACTTAAGTCAGAAAAACTCATTGGTACACGCCCGGATTCGAACCATGGCCCTATGGCCTTATAAATTTGAGACAGGTTCGTTGCGCTCTGGGCTATCACGACACATTCGATATCAATGATCTGATATTCAATATGAAGATGTCTATTTATTCCGCGTCTGGCTTTGAAGTATGTATGTAATATGTATGAATATCAGTTTTCTAGTACCCATAATACAGATTCTGCCAAGTTTGGGAATAGATTGGCCATGCGTGAGATATCCCAGATATTTAGATGATTTTTCTGTTTTGGCTTTACAATGAAATCCGTGTTGTTAGACGTGCTACACAACAGTAGGTAACTGACGAAATGCAATTTTTATAACAATGTTTTGTAACAACAGTGAGAGTCGAAAATATAGACACATCTCTCTTCAATATATAAATGAAACAGCGGGTGATTGTTTAGTTGCTATTTTATTCTAGTATATTATATATAAGTAGTCTACTGTTGAAAAATCAAAAAACTTACAGCCGAAACTCTAGAATTCTCTAGAAAATTTTAAGAAACTACGTCTCTGTTCTTTCTCTAGAGGAGAAGTCTCTATGCGCGTCGTTGCCATTCAACATTCAATGACAAGATATTATTTTGTAGTCAGTGAATGTAAATTGTATTAGATATTATTGAGTTAGGATGGTAACTCTACCCAAGAGGTACCAATTGGAACCTTATTATTAAAACTCCACTGTCCGTCCGGCCATCTTTCCGTCTGTCTGTCCGTTCGTCTATCACAGGGCTGTATCATTTCAACTGTAATAGGTAGACGCTTGAAATTGTCAGAGTGTGTATTACTACGACCGCTATAAGAACAAATAATAAAAATTAAAGGGGTCCCATACAAGAAACGTGTTTTTTTCCCATTTTTTGGTATTTGGAAATTGTGAGATCATTGCTTACACTTGAAATGTTAATGAAGTATGAACTTCTATGGTCGCTATATCAACAAATAATAAAATAAATTTAAAAATAAAGCGGGTTCTCATAGAAGAAACGTGTTTTTTTTAAATATATTGTACGATGGTACGGAACCCTTTTCGATTTCGAGATCGATGCCGACTCGCACTTGGTAGATTTTAAATATAATTGTATATGAGGAGGTTTTAACATAACTTGATTAACTTTTGGACGTTTTCGGATGGACATCTTGAGAGTAGGAGTTACTATAAATAAAAGTTTTCTAAAATAGTTTCAATTCTAATGACATTGACGACCGCTTAGCTTAGTAGGTAGCGACCCTGCCTACGAAACTGGAGGTCCCGGGTTCGAATCCCAGGTAGGGTTGTTATTTATATGATGAATATTGATACTGGTGTAATTGGTTGTTATATGAATGAAATATCTTCGCTTGGTACCCAAAACACAAGCTAATGCTTAGTTTGGGGCCTAGATATTGTTATGATGTATACGTTATTATTATTATTATTAAATTATTTGTGAGGCAGCCGTAATGTAGTTTTCTTTGTTACCACTAAGTTCCCGGTAAAATAATTAACCTCGTTATTATCTCTATCTGATGTTGATAATTGTTACTCATATTTGATAAACGGCGGTATAAAATGGTGAATTTCAGTCGTTCTACATACATTCTATTCTTTGCTTTTAGAAAAATAATCTAAAAAATGGCGAAATCACTTTTCCTCGTGTTCACTATAATTTTAATTGTTTTTTCTAACGTGAACGGTAAAAGGTTCACGCGATGCGAGCTGGCAAGAGAATTGAAGAAGCAAGGTTTTCCTTCTTCCCAATTGCGCGATTGTAAGTATATTTGAAAAATTAATTGGCATACTAGTTTCCTTGTTTTTGATTTTAATATATTCTCCTTTGATAATTCACATAATTATTCAATGCGTTGGAACGTAGAAGCGAATATGAATATTAATCGGAAATTCAAATCAACTTCAAATCAATTCCATAAAGGCTGGAAAGTTTTTGGTGTATCGAAACCTGAAGCTGGGAAAAGGCTCAAAGAGGTGTCATTATTTTATAACTTTTTTTTGCTCTACTCACAGCATCGTATCAATACTATATTTTGATACGTTTTTATTTTATTTACTATAATATAAATATTCTATAATGTCATCATAACTTTTGTCGTACGAGTTATTCAGAAAAACTATTCTTTCTCGTAAATTGTGACTTTATTTATTTCTTCCAAGTTGCCGAAAAGTCTTATATTTTTATCAATTTTGTTTACAATAATATCTGTGAATAATGATTTTTATAAGTAGGCACAGTAAAAATGGTTGTAAACGGTAAAAACTCATTCTAAACATTTATTGCACTAGATTATACAGTACGGTTGGCTCTGGTAGCACATACTCGTATTACGGCGTCACAGTAGCAAGTTCGTGATTTGAATACTCTTTGATATATATATCTTGGTTTTTGTTTAAACTTTTTCATTCATAACTAGCGAGCCGTCCTGGCTTCATGGCTAATTTTTTTTCTATCGTAGTATCGTATCAGCTTGTTGCGTTATTGTGGATTAGAGAAAATTATTAAAGTCTTTTAGATCCTTAAAAATTAAGAAGACTTTGGATTTATGGAAGTTGTCGGTGAGAACAATACGTCCTATAATTCACATCATAGCACTTTATCGGGTGCGTTCAGGAATTGTATTACAGCGGACATATTTCCATATAAAGAAATATAGTAAATTAATTACTTCAACTTGGGTGACAAGAAAAACTCTATAAATTATAGGCCGATATCTATATATCAAAACTTTTTGAAATAATTGAAAAGATCATGCTTGATCAAATGCTTTAATATTTTACATCTCACAACCTACTACATACAGAATATTATGGTAGTTGACTAATTTTTTAAAATTATTTATATTATATATATTATTATATATACCATAACAGTGAAAGAATTTAAAAAATAAATAATTATTAACAAAGTTATGAATGTTTAAAATGTCCTGTTAGACAGAGAGGGCAATACCGTACGGTGTACCTATGTGTGACGTCAGACCAATTAAAATAATGCTATATACTATGGTAAAATGTCGTTTTGCAAGAAAGAGACAGAGATAAAATTTTAATAGCTTGCAATTCCCTAACTCTTCAACTGAATATGATTTTGTTAAAAATATTGTTATCGTATAAAGTATATTTTTATATTTTTTTGATAAATACATTTTGAATATTAGTCAAATACCGTATTTGGTTTAACTGACAAAAAATTCAAAACTGACGCCGGCACTTTGCTTCTGGAACATATTTTTGATGCGCGGGAAAACTCTTAAAATGTCAAAGGGGTCTTTTGTGATTTATCAACGCATTTAATTGTGTTGACCGTCAAATCGTTGCTTAAATTAAACCATTATAATGTAAATTATGATGCAAATAAATTAATGGAATCATGCTTTTGTAATCAAATCCAAAAAAAATATGTTGATACGATAAAATCTAAAGGATTTATTGTGAAAATGGGAGTTCCTCAAGGATGTATATTGGATCCCTTTCTGTTTTCAGTTTATTATATTAACTCAAGTGATTAGTTGAAATAGCTGAAATAGTGTTATTTGCTGACGACGCTTCTCTTGTATTTAATAAGAAGAGAAATTAAAAGGAATTCACTGAAGTACATTTATTAGTCTCAAATTGGTTAACTGTTAATAATTTAGGCATTGTCATAATGCCAAATTAGTCGAACCTACATGTTGTGAAGGTGACTGGTGATATGGTAATTACTTGTTTGTTTGCAGGGGTTTGTTTAGTAGAAGCTGAGAGCGACAGGCAAACACACGTAATCGGCCCTCCCAATTCAAACGGATCTCGAGATCACGGCCTCTACCAAATTAATGATCGCTACTGGTGCAACAATGGAAACACACCCGGCAAAGACTGCAACGTACGCTGCAGCGGTGAGATCAAAAGAATACGAACCCAATACAATTCCAAATTTTATGGTCGGTCACATAAAAATAAAAATAAAAATTGACTAGAAACCCTCTCCTGCGTTTATCGTCTAACCACTCATAGTCTAACTAGCTGGTATAAGATGGCGAGTTTTAGTCCGAGTTTCAGGGCGCAACGTCTCCGCAAGTCGGTCTTCAACCCGCGAAATTGTGTAATGTTACTTTGGTACTGTGAAATTACATTTATGACTATTAAAACCAAACGATGCTGTCAAATTAATTTACTCCATGGTCGGTCATGTCTGTTTCCAAACACATTACTAAATGAATACATAAATGTAAATATTTGTGATTCCGATAAGTCATATAATCACTGAAAAATGGGCTTGGATTAATATTTTAAATCTGCTCTGATAGTCATTAAAATTGAAATGAATAAGGTTATAGAATAACCTCTCAAAATATTTTTTTTTTCTATTTACTAATTTGGTAGATATTTATGAAAATTATTAATGAAACTATGCTCAGGCTCAATAGGTACATATTTTATAGGTAACAAAATTAAAATAAATTTCTTTGAAATTGAAACAGTAATGGTTTCATGAAGCACAATGTCGAATATTTAAAAAATAACCATAAAGTTTCATGAGGTATAGTGCTCTATCTCATTTCTAAAGTTTGCCGTCCAATAAAGTGGATTGTTGTTTAATATATTATGTAAATTTTCTTTTTTATAGTTCTTTTAATGTTTAAAGATATATTCCAGAATTTGTCATATATTACGTTATATATTTTATTCCTCACTTATATTCCAGATTTACGAACGGATAACATAACCAGAGCTTCAACCTGTGCTAAGTTGATATACAGACGGCACGGTTTCAACGCTTGGTATGGATGGATAAACAAATGCAGAGGCAAACCCCTACCTAACATCAGTAATTGTGGTGTTTAACATTATTGTACCTAAATCATGACCATATTATTTTTTAATCTTTATAAGTAAATAAATAAATTTCAAAGTAATATCGTTTTATTATTTCAATAGCCTAAGTTTTTCACTATTAAATAAATAGTGATACCGTATTTGATAAAAATATTACATTTGTTATGAAAGAATAGTGCAAACGTAGAAATTATTGTAAGTTTGAAAAACCGGCGAAGAGTATGTCAGACATGCATAAAATTAAGGTTCTATGTCATGTATTACAAGCGATTACCTCACGAGCACTAATCACATAAAATGAAATTAGTTAGTCGAAAAATTACGGATATCTCAAAAACTCGCAAATGTACCTTAAAACAATTTTATTGGATGTGCTTATTATGTGCTACTTTCTTGATTTTTTTTTCAAATTTTATAATCACACGGTTGAAAAATGGGGATGGAGGATATACACATTTACTAACTGAGCTAATATTGCTCGAAACATTTCCCTAAATAAAAAAGTAATCATTGGGTTTTGTTCGAGACGAACTGATTGAGCGATCGCCGCGCGCTCTAGGGGCAACGAAGGACGGAACGACCACTTGCCGTTCGCACACGATAACGGACGCACCATTTAATTTTCTGTAATCTATCATTAATATAATTCAGTTTTTGTTACAGTCCACTGTTTTATTTGGGTATGGGGTACAGTTCTACATAATCCTTAACTGGATACTGGCTCGTCCTCAACATATGGTCCTTCGAGCCTCAAATTAAAGAAGAACCAACCTAACAAGAAATTCAAGATTTGGTTTTGTCGTCCTTTCTTCAAGTGGAACACTACAAGCTACTATCCAGACGTCGAAGACACATCTTTTGGAAAGAAAGCGGCGGGCGAGCAACAAAAACGTCGTTAATTTGGACTAATATCGTTTGCAGATTCACGGTGCAGTATCACATAGTGAACACTGGTCCTTCATACAGCCTCTTCAAGTCTGATACCACCTACAGCCGTATCTATATCTAGTCCTCTCATCCATCATTCAAGACTAACGAGTTAGCAACATCTTCAAAGATGCAACATCTGCAGAAAAGGAGGGAAAATTGTTCCTTTTCCATTCTTGTGCTTTGTGCACTCCATTCCATATGCTTGCCCATTTCATCTCATTTTGAACGTAGCTTGCATGTTTTGTGGCATTTAGTTATTATAAACTCAATAGAATATAGAACATTGCTATAATACAGGTAGTATTTTATGCATCATCAAAATCATACCGAAATCATCATTGCTAAGTATTGTAGAACTAAATTGTACTCAAAGATAGATTATAATTGTGTGTGAAAACTGCAATTTAATTGTTTAATTAATTTTTTAATTGATTTACGTTTATTATCATACTGTTCAAGATTTTTTTCAGGTACAATTTTTTTAATTTTGTGAGTATCCACCTACATATTTTTATAAAAAGTTGTGGAGTGCCTAACATTTTTCAATCGCAAATTGCATACGATCCGCTTATTATTATTTAAAATTTAGAACTACTTGTAAGTTTTACATTTAATCTTATCGATCTAGCTGATTAAATACAACTCATAATATAAATATAAATTAAGATGGCTGAATCTAGAATCAAAGAATTTAAACAAAAACGAGGTTCTATTAAAGCTAAATTCACTCAATTTATTTCCTTTTTAAATTCAGCTAAAACCAACAAAGAATTAACAGACGAACAAATAACTCAACTTCAGTTTCGCCTTGATAAATTCGAAAATTCATACACTGACTTCCAGACCGATTCGGAGTTGCTTGCGAACGAAAGCTTATACAAAGAACGAGAGCAATTTGAAAACCAATACTACAGTCTTGTTGCCTCAGCTTGAGAATTGGTAAAGAAACATTCGTGACAACAGAAGGTGATGATGCTTCTGAGGTAGGCTCGTATAGCGCTCGTAGTGTAGTAAATAAGCAACAATTGATTAAACTACCTAAAATCGATTTACCAAAATTTAACGGAAATTATCAGAATTGGTTGGAGTACAGAGACACACTTTTCTGTCATTAATTGATGTATACGATAACATAGTAATAATAATAATAATAATAATAGCTTCTCTTCAAGACAGCGCGGCTTTTATAATAAAAAGTTTAGACTTTAAAGCCAATAATTAAGAATCTGCATGGAATTTGCTGTGTATTAGGTATGACAATAAACGATTATTAGTGAATAATTACGTGCAGGCCCTGTTTAATGTTGAGTCGATACAAAAAGAGTCTAGCAAGTCGTTACGGCGCTTGATAGACATAACAATTAAAATCTTAGAGCATTAGCTACACTCGACCAACCGACCGACCACTGAGATACTTTGATTATCCATATGATGTCACTTAAACTCGATAGTGTAACTATGCGCGAATGGGAAGAATATAGAAATTTACTTTCAGATCCACCAACATTAAATACATTTATTAGCTTTCTAAGTAACAGAGCAGATTCACTAGAAACGTTAGAGGAAGTTAAAGCGACAAAAGGCAAGACTTAATTATTTTCTTACAATAAACAAAAGAGTTTCATCGTCGCAAATACAAACAAACAAATGAAATTTTCATAAATGTTAAGTAAAGAAGAGCATTAATTATTTAATTGCCCACTATTTACAAAATTATCAGTTGAACCTCGTATTCAGAAGGCAAAGGAATTAAAAGTGTGTTCAAATTGCCTTTGTTCTGCACACACAGAACTAAAATGTAAATTAAGTCATTGCAAGTATTGCAAACTAAAACACAATACTTTATTACACACAGAAACATCTGATTCTTCACTCAGTCATAATAATGTTGTATTATCTGTACGGAATACGAAGACTCACACACAAACACATCACGTACTACTTTCTACAGCTTTGGTTCGGGTTTTCGACAAAACTGGACACCCACTTAAAGCTCGAATTTTACTAGACAATGGAAGTACCTCTAATTCCATCACTGAGAGTTTTTGTAGAAAGCTCAAATTATCCAAAAAGTGTGCTTCCTCAAATATCACAGGCATTAATAGTCAGGTGTCGCATAGTTCTGACTCATGCTCTATTACAATAGAGTCTTATAATTGTGATATCCGGACAACAATAGATTGTTTTTTATTGCCAGAAATATCTACATCCATTCCTGTCTCGTACATAGACATACACAATTTACAATTGCCCAAGGGTATATTTCTGGCAGACTCATCATTTAACGTGCCATCATCGATTGATATTTTGGTAGGAGCATAGACTTTTTGAAATATTCTGGGTTCGCAACGAATACACCTAGAAAAATATTTACCAACACTACACGAAACTAAGTTGGGCTGGGTTGTTACTGGTCTAGAACTACAGCCTAGTAATAACTTACCGGTTTGTATGCTCAATCACAAAAGCCATCAATCAGTTGATGTTTCTCGATTTTGGGAACTAGATACACTATTACCACAACATAATTATACAACTGAAGAACATGCTTGTAAACGAAATTTTTTACAAAATACTAAACGAAACAAAGACGGGCGTTTTGTCGTAAAGATTCCTTTAATTGACTCTCCAGATGTGTTAGGTGATTCTTTTACTATGGTCAAGCGTCTGCTTCTCCTTACATCACCTAATTCTTTACATCACCTTAATAATATTCAAATACCTAGACGGATTATTTGCGATTCACTTTTAGATATCGAACTTCATATCTTTATCGATTCCTCTGAGAAAACTTATGGAGCTTGTGCGTATGTACGCAGCGGAACACATAAAAGTATCGTTTGTATTCACCTTCTAACCTCAAAGAGTAAGGTAGCGCCAATTAAAAAAGTAACGATTCCACGTTTAGTATTGTGTGGCGCACTCTTAGGAAGTAGGTTATGCACGAAAATACTTTAATTCACTCACGTTAAAATTTAAGCACTGCAGGTTGTGGTGTGACTACGATTGTGTTAAGTTGGCTGAATATGTCACCTGATCAATAAAAGCCGTTTGTGTCAGTGAAATACTGGAAGGTAAAACGACTCATAATCAAGAATGGTGTTACGTCCCTTCTAAGGAAAATCCCGCAGACCTTGTATCTCGTGGGTTAAATGCAGATTTGTTGTTAAAATCTTCCTTGTGGTGGTCATGGCCATCTTTTTTGGGCTCAGATGCGTCTGAATGGCCTAAATTTCCTAATAAATAAGTTAGACTTACCTGATACTACAAAAACATTTCACACTACAAACAATACACAAGATAAAAACATATTTACAAATTTAATAGTTAATTGTTCAAATTTTTATAAACTTCAACGTATAATGTCATATATTTACAGATTTATATACAATACTTAGCACAAAAATAAGATTCGTGAAATATTAATTTGAACCACAGCCGCCGCAGGCTGCCTCGCGCCTTCATATGGAGTCCGCCCGCCGCACGGCTCTCAATAATAACCGCATTGAACGCGAGCAAAATAATAACAATAATAATACTAATAACGACTTGCGGCTCGGAGCAGATCTACTGACCATTACGTAGATCTTTTGAGAGGTGAACGCTAAAGAAATAAAAAAATAAAAAAAGAGTTCACCGCATTAAGAAAGCGCGTAATGGGACAGAACGCCTGCAAGTTCTCTGCCGTTACCAACCGCTGATTAATAAATTAGACCACATATAAATGTCGAACGAATCAGCGCGTACCGAAATAGGTAGGGCTGGACGCCTTAAGCCCGAATCTATTTTAATCCTAAGCTTCAACGCCTACGGATTAATCTCTAGTATTAACGAACTAGATGAGTGCGCTAACGAACACTCACTAGATATAATTTCCCGCCTTAGCGGCATATTAGGTCCTAAAAGTAAAATGTCTCTACTCAATAAGTGTACTCTTTACACCGTACGCATCAGGCCGGTGATAACTTATGCGTCTCCCGATTTTGCTCATGCGGCACCAAATGTGTAATACAGACTCCAAATTGTCCAAAATAAATTCTGTAGAAGAGCGACTGGCGCACCTTGTTACGTCAGAAACTCAGTTCTACATCTAGAGCTAATAGTAGGGAGCCCAGGATGCTAAATCGGGATTTACTCGAGCGTCAAAGAGACCTATTGGATTGCGAAGCTTAGATGATAAGAAGAAAAAATTGTCATGTAATATATACACTTTCATCGGTGGGGGGAGCCGCTATAAATTTTCAAAAATGTAAAAAAAAAACAGTTGCATGGACATACTCGAGCGCGTCAGATATTAATAGCATCCATGTCCTACGTATTTCTGAAAACATACGTATGTCAATCTGATTGTTTCCATGATGGGGGTGGTCGTACGTAAGGGTTGAAAACGGAAAAAAAAATTTAATCGAGCGCGTCAGATTTTCAAAGGGGATGTTAAGTGAACCTAAAAGAAGGCTCTTATGTAATAATCTGACGATTTGGATGTGACCCAAACTCGCGGCCATTATTAGAATGTGCAAAAAAAAATCGCCATTTTGAAATACTCGAGCCCGCCAGATTAAGATATATATGGTTCATTTATATACCCTAAACGTGCTGTCTCATAATGTGACGATTATCTGGAGGGATTCGCCTAATCTGACAATGTAAAGATTTTTTTTTGTATTTTATCAAATCTTTTAACTAAACAAATTAAATAGCTGAAAAATAGCATGCAAATAAAACAGTATATATTCTTTGAAGTACAAAACTTTTATTTATGAGAAAATAAGTATAAAAAATATATTTTTTTTGAGAATACCGGCATCACGTAGCTGCACGCATTAAACTTTATCGATTATTTTTCCTTACTGAATTATTACCTTCAAAATAAAAAAAAATTTAGCCACGCTCGAGAAAGTCAAGATGACGTTTCTTTTTACAAGTTTGTAACCCCCCTACTTCTTATCGTCAATCGAAAATTGTCAGCTTAGTGGAATATACACTTTTTAGCATATAACTAACGTACCCTACCTTAATCTGACGCGCTCGAGAATTTCAGATGATCAATTTTTTTTTTACTAATCTGATCCTTTATCCTTGACGCGCGGCCACATATACGGGGCTAATACTTGGTGGAGGTATTTAATGGGGTACTAGGTACCTCCCTGTGTGTTAATCTGCCGCGCTTTAGTAAATCCCAAAATCCCCTACTCCCCTACTATAAACTAAAAAATTCAAAAGGTGGTAACTTTTTTCAATTTTGATTACAGATTCGTGTTCGGAGTCCACTCGGACCCTTAGATATCGATTTTAAAAGCAATCGGCCCAATAACTAAAAAGTTCAAAACTGCGGTAATTTTTTTTTTCAATTTTGATCACAGATTCGTGTTTGGAGTTCACACGGACCCTTAAATATCAATTTTGAAAGCAATCGGTTCAGTAACTAAAAAGTCCGAAATGTGGTAACTTTTTTGAATTCAGACCACAGTTTTGTGGTCGGAGTCTACAAGACTCTTGGATTTCGATTTTAAAAGCAATAAAGGAGTGAATGTAATTTTTCACCACCTCTTTTTCATTGTGTGTGAATCAAAAATCAAAAAAAGTCTAAGCAACAAAAAGTTTTCGCATTAAATCCTTAGTATTTTCTTATTTATATTATTTTCTAATGTTTTATTGATATTAAACAACAATTGTTTTTTTTTATATTGATTTTTTTATAATCTTAATTAACAATAATTACGAGTAAGTACTGTATGTACGTAGTACAAAGTAAGGTGCCTAATCAACTAAACTTAAACTAAAATTAAATTGCATAAATTAATACAAAGTCTGGCCTCCTCTGTTATGGAGAACTTGCTGACACCGATTATTCATAGAATCGATGAGACTGTTAATGTTATCCTGCGGCAATTGCTCCCAATGAAATTTTAGTAAGTTCATCAGCAGGCCAATTATGCTTTTACATTGAAATGTCAATGTGATATAAATGTGATGTTGTTTTTAATTGGCATTATGATATCTTGTATAATCACATCAAGATCATATCAACATCATATCGCCAAGGTGATCTGTACCGCGTATTAACTATTGCCAATTCGTTGATATCAAAATGCACGATAGATGCCCACAAATTTTATTTAACGTATTCAACGTACTTTCACAAATATTTTCACACGTAACAGTAATTTTACAAATAAAAATACCAAAGTAATGGACATAAGGCTTATTTGTATTATTAAACATGAGTTTTAGGATGAATGAAAAAAAATCGGGATGTATGATCTAGATACCTTTGCCTATCTATATATTTGAAAAAATGATGACGAAAAAAAAAAATAAAGTCAATATTGCTTAAATCACTCTGAATTGGTTTGAATTAGTGCTTTGCACCGGAGCGATTTTTTGCCTCCGGAGATTTTTTAGTTTTTTTCATTAATTATGACGAATATTGATACTGGTACCGGGTCTTGGTTGTTATATGTATGTGGTGTCTTCGCTTGGTACCCAAAATACAAGCTAATGCTTAGTTTGGGACCTAGACGTTGTTGTGATTGTGTGTGTTATTATTATTATTATTATTATTATTATTATTCACCGGTAATTCACCGGAGATTCATAATTTTTTAAAAACCGCTAATAGTTGGTTATAATTTAATGAAAACTATATATTTTTTTATGTTTTAATCATAAGTAAGTACCTACACAATTTTAAATAATCATTAAATTATAATTATATACGATTTTACGAATGTCAGAGTTAAATGTTTAATGTGTATAATTGTAAACTCTTAGGCTAATCATAATGACGAGTCCGTGCCCGTGCCGGCGCACACTGTTTCATTTCATTTAAAAAATTTCCCTATGCTGTTTATCGCATAAATCGATTAAAAAATCCATTTTAAATGTAAGAGTAAAACACCCACATGTCTATTTGTAATACTTTTTTTTTAAATAATTTGTGTTTCGTGACCTCGACGTAAAAAAAGATTAAATAAATTCTGTAAGCAGGTCTGATAAATATATCTTTTTGATTAATATGGTTTGATGTAGGACCTTCAGGCGCATATTTTCCAGTTTTTATTTTTTGAAGATCACTTTTGGTTACCGAGTTATTAATTTTTATTCAAATTTTTGTTTTTATTTTTTTTGGGTGTTTTACTCTTGCATTTAAAATACATTTCTTAATCGATTTATATATCGATTTCGATTTCGACATTTCTTAATCGATTATAAACAGCATAGGGAATTTTTTTAATGAAATGAAACAGTGTGCGGCGCCCCCCGAATAGCAACCGTCCCTATTTGGGACGAAGCGTTTTGGCCCGGAATAGCAAGCTTTTTGGGACGATTTCTAATACGTTTTATGGGTGCTTGCGCTTCAAGCATTTTGAATTTCCAATCTCATTGTAGATGTTACAGAGTGGTTTCAATAGAAGGTATGATAAAATACTTGCCATATTAAAGAAAAAAAAAATTAAAAAATTGAATAGTTATTGCAGGATGACCATCGACATTTTTTTGCGTATTTCTTTTTTATTTCTTCTAAAAAAATTGTATGAAAGCTTTCTATTTTATGTTTTTATGTATATAGCTAAAACTACAAATATAACACAATTCCCACAGTAAAATTGTTTATAATTTTTTTTGCGATTTTCGCCTAATTTCTTTTTTTTTATCAGACAGCGGTGTATTTGTTCCTTGTATTCTGTGTATTAACGTTTCATACATTAAAATTCAAGAAAATAGGTTAAGAAGTACTGGCGCGCCCCTTTGGGGCCCCACACGAAAAATTGCTTGCTATTCCGCGGTTTTTCGCTTTTTCGCCTTGCTAGGTACTTCCGGGGAATAACCACTTATTTTGATTAAGGAAAACAAGTATTTCCACGACATCACTATGCAAAAAATTTCGCCTATCGCATAGTATGTAACCCGCTGCCGAAAACACGCGCTCCGACTGGACAGACGTTCCTGAAATCGACAGAAATTTTTTCGCTATCCTGTACAGGGGAGCGAGGTGTTTGTTTTCTTCCCAGCAATTATCACATAGCAATTTCCACCACATTCTTGTAAACTTCTTGTTCATTTGTCGCAAATGGTGCTTGACAAAAATGGATATGGCGACATAACGACATATGGTTAATATTATTTGGACATGACATTGGCCTAAAATATCGTATAACTGTTTACAACTGAACAACCGCATTGGAATAGTTGTAGATAAGTCTGCATTATAAGCCAATGTCATGTTCATAAATATCAATTATCAATATGTCGTCATATCCGTTCATATCAATCACTATTATGAAAACTAAACTAAAATAACCATATTTTTAAAAATTAATACAATGAAATAAGTTTTTTATTTCGAACTATATATTCGATAGAAAACATAAAAACTATATGTTATAAAAAATGACTTTACCTAATTGCAGTATTACTCGGTTATTTGGAATAAAAACCGGTGAAACACCGGTTTCAACGTTCACCGGTTTTTCTCCGGTAATCTGTGAACCGGAGCAAGGCACTAGTTTGAATCACTTCAAATTAACGACTAGCTCTTGCTATTATTATGTTAAAAACTAGTTACATTAAATAATGACTGATGTTGGGATTGCTGGGTCGCAAACTCCAAGGGTAAGTGTCCAACAACTTGGAAAGCTTCTGGATTTTCTCGAAAACGATGAAGACCTAGCTGTGGGGCACAGTCGCTCAAAAGAAGGGCGACAAAGAAGCATCAGCCTTTGGAGTGAAGTGGCGGGCATGTTAAATAGCATAGGAGATGGTACTATAAAGAACGGAAAAGAATGTATGTCTGTTCATATTTTTTTCACCATTATTTACAACTTTTAGTAATGTCGCTTAAAAATTTTACATTTTTTTTTCCAGTATTGGACTATCTATAAAAATCGGCTGAAAAAAAAATAAGGGCTGACCGTGCTGCTCGTCACCAAACTAGAGGAGGGCCATCAAACATATCTTTTACTCCACTGGAAGAGAGAGCCATTGGGATCATAGGTAGTGAGGCTGGTGTACCTCTCCGTGAAGTACGTTGATCCATTCGGACCACAAGGTTCAAATACACAGGTTTGTAATAATATAATTGATGTATTTAAATGTATTTAATATAATAATAAAAAAAATTTATGCTATTTTAAATTTGTTTTTCTTTGTATAGGAATCTGTAGATGTGCAGAGTGTGGAGTATCAACACAATATTGAGATGTTGGCTGATAGGTATCTATACTATTTTTTCAAAAAAAATCTAAACATTCTTAAATATGTACCTATTAATAATATATCTTTTCTTTCCAGTGAAATAATGTTTCAACGTGTCGATGAGGGTATTCAGGAAACACTTGACCTGCCTACTACTTCTCCACCCACAGCACCTTTAGTTACTCTTCAGCCGACACTTGATCCACCTGTTACTCTTCCACCCACAACACCTACAGTCAGTATCCAGCCAATAATTGATCCTCCTACGTTATTGAACCTTCCTTTACCCACAGCTGGTCCTTCGACAGCTCCAACAAGACCAATTCGGCGGCAGAGAAGTAAGTGGTATGATTTTAAAAGGATAATGTGAATTTAAAAAAAAAATAAGTATTTTAGTGAAAGTACACAAAATTTTGATCTTACTGTTTGTATCTGTGTCATAAAAGTAAAATTTTATGTCTGTTTGCCACAAATATTTTCTAAAATTATTAAACAGTAAAAAAAATTGATAATAGCGTTCAACTCAATAAGTAATATTTCTTTTTGGTATAAAAATATTGTTCTCTATCGTTGCAGCTCGTCCTCGACTTCACTCATTAAGTGAAGCGAGGGAAGATATAAGCCAACTGGAAGAGGCACGTATTGCTACTGAGAGATGAAATGCAGAAGCTCTACAACAAATTGCAAATGCTCTCCTTGCCATAGCTGCTTCTATATTAGAGTTTACTGCAATATGTACCGACGAGAAAATCACTAAATTTATTTAAAACAGTATTTTGGATAGGTCCTTTTTTTAGTGAACAGTAAACAGAAGCAATGGTAAAAAATAAGGATAATACTGTTTGTGACAGTATGGTTGACAACCCTAACTGTAATGTAGGTTCAGTTTAGTTATTTTTTTTTTTAATATTTGTGAAAGTAATAATTACTATTGATACTCAGTACCTTAATTTTTTTTTGGAAGTAGGCATTTTTTTAATGTAATTTTATTAATTATTTTTAATATGATGGTATAATTAGCAATCGTTCTTCAAGAAACGGCCCCAGAGGAAGTGGACTTGGCGAAGCCCGGATGGTGAGACGAAGAACGAAATCGACTTCATCATGACAGACAAACGGCACATGTTTAGAGATGTCTCAGTGGTTAACCAATTCAACACGGGTAGCGATCACCGACTTCTGAGAGGCACTCTAGAAATCGATTACAGGCTAGAAAGAAGACGTCTGGTGGGGTTGACTCTTTGTCCCACACCGCTACGTAGGTCGTAGAAGGGAGCGAGAAGTTCCAAATTGAACTTCAGAATAGATTCGAGGTACTAGGAACCACAGCGAATATAGATGAGGACACAAACCACATAGTGGAAGTTCTACGTGAAGTGGGACGTAGGCATTTTAGGACGCAGCGTGGAGATAAGGGGTCCAAACTCTCAAGCGAGACTCTAGAACTTATCAGACAGAGACGAGAATATTCCGATACACAAGAGCCTTCGGAACGCGCGGCTCTCAATAAGCTAATCAAAAAGCGGATACGAAACGACCTCCGACGTTCCAATACGCGTTCTATAGAGAAGGCAATTGAGCGAAACCGGGGGTCCAAAGTATTCGCACAGCAGCTTGGTAAGAGCCACCTAACGAAGCTCAAAACGGCAGAGGGAAAGATCGCTCTCTCTAAGCCAGAGCTCCTCGCTGAGATTGAAAGATACTATGGACAACTATATGCTTCACACGCGCAGATGCCTGCAACCAGCGACACCGACTGCAGAGCTCCACTAACACGCCACTTTACCGACGACATCCCGGACATCGATCTGGGTGAGATTAGGATCGCTCTCAGACAGCTTCAGAACGGAAAAGCACCAGGTGAGGACGGAATCACATCCGAGCTGTTGAAAGCCGGAGGGACACCTGTCCTAAAGGAGCTACAAAGGCTCTTTAGCTCCGTTCTCTACAATGGCACAATACCGAAGGCGTGGGGAGAGAGTCCGGTAGTCTTGTTCTTCAAGAAAGGAGATAAAACCCTCCTCAAGAACTACCGACCAATATCACTGCTGAGCCACGTCTACAAGCTGTTTTCGAGGGTGATCACGAATCGTCTTGCCCAAAGGTTTGATGAGTTTCAGCCTCCGGAGCAGGCCGGGTTTCGAAAAGGTTTCAGTACCGTGGACCACATACACACAGTTCGGCAGATTATACAGAAGTCCAAGGAGTATAATCGCCCAGTGTGTCTAGCATTTGTGGACTACGAGAAAGCCTTCGACTCCATCGAAACTTGGGCTGTTCTGCAATCTCTGCAGCGATGCCGCATTGACTGGCGGTACATCGAGGTGATGAGATGTTTGTATGACGCCGCGACGATGACGATCCGGGTCCAGGACCAGCGAACAAAACCCATCCCACTGCAACGTGGTGTCAGGCAGGGGGACGTTATATCCCCAAAATTGTTCACTAACGCGTTGGAAGATGTTTTTAAAACGCTTGACTGGACTGGACGTGGCATCAATATCAACGGCGAGTATATCTCACATTTGCGATTTGCTGACGATATAGTTATTATGGCGGAGTCGTTGCGGGAGCTCAGGGGGATGCTCCGCGACCTCAATACTGCCTCCCGGCGCGTGGGCCTCGGCATGAACTTGGACAAGACTAAAGTCATGTTCAACAATCACATCGTGCCGGAGCCGGTATACGTTGGTGAGGCGGCCCTCGAAGTTGTCCAAGAATATGTTTACCTAGGGCAGACCATCCAGCTTGGTAGTAACAATTTCGAAAAAGAGGCCACGCGGAGGATCCAGCTGGGCTGGGCTGCATTCGGAAAATTTCGTCGGGTATTTACTTCAGCCATTCCTCAGTGCCTAAAGACAAAATTGTATAACCAGTGCGTTTTACCGGTCATGACCTACGGTGCTGAAACGTGGACACTCACAGCAGGACTAGTTCACCGATTTAAAGTTGCTCAGCGAGCTATGGAACGGGCTATGCTCGGGGTATCTCTGATGGATCATATCAGGAATGAAGTCATCCGTCAGAGAACAAAGGTGATCGACATAGCCTGCAAAATAAGTAAGCTGAAGTGGCAGTGGGCTGGTCACATCTGCCGAAGAACTGATGGACGATGGGGAAGAAAGGTTCTTGAGTGGAGACCACGAACTGGCAAACGTAGTGTGGGACGCCCGCCGGCTCGCTGGACCGACGATATAAAGCTGGTTGCCGGTAGTGGCTGGATGAAAATGGCTGAGGACAGAGAAGTGTGGCGTGCCTTGGGAGAGGCCTATGTCCAGCAGTGGATGAATGTGGGCTGATGGATGGATGGATGGATAATTAGCAATGTACTGCGAATTTTGTCAATATGTAAATGTACATAGAATTTCTCATTTGCTCATATTATTAATAATTTTAAACTAATAGTGAATTGTACTTTTGTTGTAATTAAAAAAAAAAGTATTTGTCAAAATATCGTCTCCTTGGTTATATAGTGCAATGTCATAATATACCTGTTACTGCCCAACAAAAAAAACCATTATTTGCTGCTACAATACTATTCGGCAAGTTGAAAAAGATTGCAATTAATAATAATAAAAACACATAAGGCAAATATAACAAGATATTTATAATCATTAACTGGTTTTATTTTTCCACTTCAACAAAGTATACAATGAGAGTTGTAAAGGTAGGTATTGTGTATAAATGGGTTGTTAAGTTTTGATAGCGCACCCATGGTTTAGTAGTAGGCATATCCAGGATTTAAGCTTGGGGCTCATATTTTTCATAAGACTTAAAAGCTATATTTGTGGCTAAACATGTGAGGTAAGTTCCACGGTCTTAATACGGAAGCTCTGGAATTTTCATCAATTCATTGAAGACATCCGATATAATTTTAAACATCAATTTAAATGACACATAACTTAAACTTGTAGGTTTTATATTATTGTGAACTGGTTATTGTGTAAGTGTTTGCCCACTATATTGATTTTCTGTTGGTCCTGCAGTTGACTGGAGGAAAATTCCTTGTTGCATTAAGTCCGCCGTTGCACTCTATGCACAGAACAAAAATTTATGAATAAATAAATAAAGTATCAAAACTTGTTTGGCAGAGGGGCTAGTTTTCCTTTATGACTAGGCTTTTACCTGAACCTATGTTTGATGGAAATAACTGTTTCAAGTGGAATCAGCTAAGATTCAAATAAATAAAGAATGATGCATCTAAAATTTTGTTTTATTACACAGTTATACCGTGACCCCCATGAAAAATGTTATAGCAGACTCGGTACAACTATGAAGTCCACACGAGCGGAGCCGCGGGCAGAAAGCTAATTTAAAAAGAAAATATGGCCTATGTTACTCAGGGATGGTGGAATTGTAATGAAGAAAGAATTTTTGAAATTAGTTTAGTAGTTTTTGAGTGTATTTGTTACAAACATATTAAAACACAAATCTTTCCTCTTTTTAATATTAGTATAGATTATAAAAGTGCCATGCCTTCCAGTATGGGCTGCACTTATGCGGTCAATCAAGGCATCACGTTCTGCTCGTCCAGCTAGTAAGGCTCTGTTTATACGCCTATTTCTTGGATCTTGTAAACTTCTGTACAAATTTAAAATCGGTAGTTTAAAATGAATCATTTTGTATTAAAACTTGTTCTCATAATAAATGTTTGCCTTCATTTCAATGTGGAAACATTTTATAAATCTTCAAATAATTACCTCTCATAATTAGCTTGTCCTCTAGTACGAGTAACCTCTTCGTGATAAACTCGGTTCATTTGCCTTTGTTGCTCTTCTTGCTGCTCTTCGATTGTCAAAACCGGCTGTATTAAACAAGCTTGATGTGCAATATTATGTAAAACACAACATGCATTTATGATTCGAGCAGCGGTGAAAGGATCATAATGAAGATTACGAGCAGTAAGTAAGCATCTAACTCGGGCTTTTAGCTCACCTATACATCTTTCCACACAATTCCGGGCTGATGTGTGCATTTTTGTATAAATTCTTTCCTTTGATCCTTCTGCAGCATTCAGGATTGGTATCATGGTGAGCGCACGTTGAGGATAGCCCAAGTCATCTAAAATTAATGAATAAAAAAAAATTAACAAAACCTTGTACATATGTTTGTGTGTGAAAATATTGTTATACATACTATAAGTTTTTTAAAATGAATAGATTTATAAATTTTTAATATTTTAGATAGTATTTTAATATTGAAACATTATTTTCAGTTAAGTTTTACTTAGTTTTCCATGATACTTAATATTGTCAAATATAAAATTCTCTGCGCCATTTTGTGGTGGCGGCCATTTTGAATTTGAAATTTGTCATAGTATATGGTATTTTACTTGTCAAGCCCTTTCATTTGATACCCATTTTGATGGGTAGCGAAAAAATATGTTATCCGCCATTTTGTGGCGGTGGCCATCTTGGACTGATATTCATCAAACATAGCTAAGAACACTTCCGACTAATTCTTCTTTCACATAAAAAAATCCGCATCTAAATCGGTTCATACGTTTGGATGCGGACGTCAAACTTATAACACCCCTCTTCTTTCGTCGGGGGTTACGAATAAAGCTAAAAATTAAAGCGGGTTATCATAGAAGAAACGTGGTTTTTTTATATTGTACGGTGGTACGGAACCGTTTTCGATTTCGAGGTCGATTCCGACTCGCATTTGGTAGATTTTTAATATACTTATATTAAAAATTTAGCATAACTTGAGGTTTTAGCATAACTTGTTTAACTTTTGGACCTCTTGAGAGTAGATACCATAAATAAAAGTTTTCTAAAACAGTTTCAATTCTAATGACACTGACGACCGCTTAGCCTAGTAGGTAGCGACTCTGCCTACGAAACTGCAGCTCCCGGGTTCGAATCCCTGGTCGGGTCAGTAATTATATGATGAATTCTGATACTGGTACCGGGTACTGGTTGCTATATGTATGTGGTGCCTTCGTTTGGTATCCAAAATACAAGCTAATGGTTAGTTTGGGGCCTAGACGTTATTATGATGTATACGTTATTATTATTATTAAATTGTTTGTGAGGCTGCCGGTAATTCCCCTAATAAATTTCCTGGTAAAATAATTAACCTCGTTATTATCTATCGGATGTTGATAATTGTTACTAATCTTTGATAAACGGCGGTATAAAAATGGTGAATTTCTAAGCTTTTAGGAAAATATTTAAAAATGACGAAATCATTTTTCCTCGTGTTCACTATAGTTTTGTTCGTTTTTTCTAACGTGAACGGTAAAAAGTTCACGAGATGCGAGCTGGCAAGAGAATTGAAGAAGCAAGGTTTTTCTTCTTCTCAATTGCGCGATTGTAAGTATATTTGAAAAATTAATGGGCAAACTAATTTCCTTGTTTTTGATTTTAATATATTTTCCTTTAACAATTCACATAATTATGCAATGCCTTGAAACGTAGAAGCGAATACGAATTTTAATCTGAAATTCAAATCAACTTCAAATCAATTCCATAAAGGCTGGAAAGTTTTTGGTGTATCGAAACCTGAAGCTGGGAGGGGGCTCAAAAAGGTGTCGGGGAGGAGCATTATTTTATAACTTTTTTTTGCTCCACTTCATCATGCATCGTATCAATATTATATTTTGATACGTTTTTATTTTATTTACTATAATATAAAAATTCTATAATGACATCATAACTTTTGTCCTGCGAGTTATTCAGAAAAACTATTCTTTCACATAAATTGTGACTTTATTTATTTCTTCCAAGTTGCCGAAAAGTCTTATATTTTTATCAATTTTTTTACAATAATATCTGTGAATAATGATTTTTATAAGTAGGCACAGTAAAAATGGTTGTAAACGGTAAAAACTCATTCTAAACATTTATTGCACTAGATTATACAGTACGGTTGGCTCTGGTAGCACATACTCGTATTTCGGCGTCACAGTAGCAAGTTCGTGATTTGAATACTCTTTGATTTATATATCTTGGTTTTTGTTCAAACTTTTTCATTCATAACTAGCGAGCCGTCCTGGCTTCATGGCTAAATTTTTTTCTATCGTAGTATCGTATCAGCTTGTTGCGTTATTGTGGATTAGGGAAAATTATTAAAGTCTTTTAGATCCTTAAAAATTAAGAAGACTGTGGATTTATGGAAGTTGTCGGTGAGAACGATACGTTCTATAATTCACATCATAGCACTTTATCGGGTGCATCCCGTAATTGTATTACAGCAGGCATAATTCCAAATTTAAAGTAATACCTATAGTAAATTAATTACTTCTATGTGGGAAAGCTCCGAAAGCTCTAAAAATGTTAAAGGGGTGTATTGTGATTCATCAACGCATTTCATTGTGTTGACCATCAAATTATTACTTAAATTAAAACATTACAGTGTAGATAGATCGTTATGCAAATAAATTAATATTATCATGTCTTTGTAATTAAATCCTAAAAAAATATGTGAGTAGAATAAAATCAAAAGGATTTATTGTTAATATAGGAGTTCCTCGAGGATCTATATTCCCTTCCTGTTTGTAGTGTATTTAATTGACTCAAGTACCGTGATTAGTTTAAAAAAAATAGCTGAAATTGTGTTATTTTGCTGACGACACTTCTCTTGTATTTAAAATGAAGAGAAATGAGAAGGAATTAAAGTAAATTCCTTAGTCTGCCACGTCTTGAATTGGTTAAATGTTAATAATTTAGGCATTGTTAACAATGCCAAATTAGTGGGATCTAAATGTTGTAATGGTGACTACTGATATGGTAATTAATTGTTTGTTTGCAGGGGTTTGTTTAGTAGAAGCTGAGAGCGACAGGCAAACACACGTAATCGGCCCTCCCAATTCAAACGGATCTCGAGATCACGGCCTCTTCCAAATTAATGATCGCTACTGGTGCAACAATGCAAACACAGCCGGCAAAGACTGCAACGTACGCTGTAGTGGTGAGCTCAAAAGAATACGAACTCAATACATTTCCTAAACTTTGTGGCCCTCTTTTGCGTTAACTGTCTAACCACTTATACTCTAGCTAGCGCGCCGTTCTTCATTCCCGCGAAATCCCCGTGTGCCGGTCTTCAAACCCGCAAAATTGCGTAATGTCACTTCGGTATTGTGAAGTGACATACATGACTACATTAATAGATATTTATGAAAATACGACGTTGAAATTGTCCCTGTGACGTCATCGTCATTGAGCTTATTGCGCTACTTTCCACAATATGAAAGCTTAAACTAAAGAAAATATATTGAGGTAAATTTATTAAGTCTAAGTAAATTGTAATCCTCACGAATCAATAAAAATATCATGGCTTTATTTAGTCTAAGATAATGTGCGTTAAACATGTGTCCAAATGACGTCACAGGGATATTTTATGAATAAATTTTTGACAGAAAATTACAAACTTAATTTTTTTTTATTCGAAGAGAAAAAATTTAAAAACTACGTGTTAAAATTTTTGGAACAAGCCCATTAAAACCAAAAAAGATGTTTCATTATTTTTTTTACTCTGAAAATAATAGGCTATATCTAAAAAAAAATATATGTATACACATGAAGTGGGCCTAGTGTAAACAGACACGGCCTGCAAGCTCAGTCTCAATAGGTACACATTTTGTAGGTAAATAAAGAGTTGAACTACAGCTCACTTAAAGGTCGGTTTTGCAAGTCAAATAAAAAGGAAATTAAAGTATTTTTTTTTTTACATTTAGATAGTAATGTTTTCATGAAGGACAATGACGAAAAATTTAAAAATGACCACAAAGTTTCATGTGTTATAGTGCTCTATCTCCTTTTTAAAATTTGCCGTCCAATTATGGGGATTGTTGTTTAATATATATAAATTTTCTTTTCTTTTGTAGTTTTTTAATGTTTAAACATATTACCCAGATTTCATCACATATTACGTTATATATTCAACTTATACTTCACACCAATCACAAACGAGCTTTTTGTTTATAACGCATGCGTAAACCGCGAAAAGCAGTCCCGTTCCTGCCATTATTACATTTGAAGTAGGTAACCTACCTACCTAATTATAATCGCAAATGTATTGAAAAACGTCGTACGATGATCGTACTCAGTAAGGTGGCTTTTATAGTCATCGGTTTATTATAAGCATCATACTTGAATCATAATGTACTATTATTCCTCACTTATGTTCCAGATGTACGAACGGACGACATAACGAAAGCTTCAACGTGCGCTAAGAAAATATATGGACGACACGGTTTCGACGCTTGGTATGGATGGATAAACAAATGCAAAGGCAAAACCCTACCTAACATCAGCAATTGTGGTGTTTAAAATTATTGTATCTAAACCATGAGTTAGATACATAAATAAATAAATTTCAAAGTAATATCGTTTCATTATTTCAGAAGCAAAAGTTCTTTACTATTAAATAAATAGTGATGTCGTATTTGATAAAAATATTGCATTTGTTATGAAAGTAATAGTACAGACGTAGAAAATGATGTAAGTTTGAAAAACCGGCGAAGTGTATATCAGACATGCATCAAATTAGGGTTCTATGTCATGTACGTTTCTGACACATGAGATTTATAGCTGTAACATCATGTATGTTGTGAGTTGACATAATAATATAATTTTTAATTTAATTTTGTGTCATTCGTACATGTAAACGATAATAATATTTGAAAATGGGAATCGTCCGACATTATAAATTTACATCAACCATCCGATTACTATGCCGATTATGACCTGTCAGGAACGTGTTCGACGGGCGATATATACAAGCGACTACCTCACGAGCACTAAATCACATAAAATTAAATTTGTTTGTCGGAAAATTACGGATATCTGAAAAACTCGCAAATGTACCATAAAACAAATTTATTGGATGTGCTTATCATGTGCTACTTCCTTGATTTTTTTAAGATTTTTTTAAACACACTGTTGAAAAATGGGGATGGATGGTAGACCCATTTACTAACTGAGTTAATATTGCTCGAAATATTTCCCTAAATAAAAAAGTGTCATCATTATCAGGTTTTCATCCCGTCATTACTTGCTTACTTTAGGACTAGATGGTGCCGTGTGGGATGTCCCAGATCCGGTAATGTGGGAAGTACCAGTTCTTACTCAATATTGACTTAAGGACTTTGGAACATAAGCCCACCACCACGCTGATCCGGTGCCGATTGAGGGTTGTAATGTCGGCAGCGCTTGTGATGTCTATTTGACTTGAGATGTATAAATTAAAAAAAAAAAACTCACTGATCAACATGCCTACGGCGGAAATCGATCCCACGATTTTTGTATCAAAAGCATGGTGCTAAGCGACGCGACCATCACAGCTCCATTACGATAAATAACAAAACTAATGAAATTGTCACTTAAGAAGTTTTTAAAGACCTGTTCGACGATACCCCACATGATGCGGTGCGGGAAGAAAAAGTTCATCCCTTAGTTCAATGTATACTTACCCCTGAATAATGTAATTGATTTTTTTTCTTTGCAGGCTATATAGTTATGGCAGTTTGAATGAATATGGCGGAAATATTACTATTATTATTACTACGTTAATATTTGTGGACATAACAAAATCATGGAATCGTCATTCATAACAAATAAATAATAATAATAACACACACACAATCACAACAACGTCTAGGTCCCAAACTACGCATTGGCTTGTATTTTAGGTAGCGAAGACACCACATACATATAACAACCAAGACCCGGTGCCGGATTCGAACCCGGGACCTCCAGCTTCGCAGGCAGGGTCGCTGCCCACTAGGCTAAGCGGTCGTCGATGGTAATGGAGTTGGACTTCCTATGAAATTGACATGTGTCTGTTTTACACGTAATAGAAAGAAGGGAAGGTTATCGTGTTCTCAGCTGCGTCTTGGCGACTACTAGAAATATTGTAATAAAACAAAAGTTAAATAGGATAAAGTAAATTTCATAAAATTATACACAAAAACGACTTGTTTAATTTGGCGTTTTACTATCTGATTGGATTGACATGTTGAACGCATTATTGTATGGGCCAATCAGAAAAGCGTTTGTGCGATACAAAGTCTATTCGTATTCAGAACGTCACGTGACTGACCTGGTAAGGTAACTCGAATTCTAGGTTTTCCAATATTCGTTGCCACTGCGAAATGATCGAAATCATGTTCCCTTATTACTATTTGAATACGGACCCCTAATATGGGAATTTGTTTATCACGCTACGTTTAATTTTTTCTAGTATTAATATGTTTTCCTCGAAATTACAAAACTATGTATTTTGTTAATACAAGCACTAACTTATACTCTACAATTTCAATCATTATAATATTAGATAAAATTTTATCATTCCTATATACTAGTTCCCCCCCCACCCCCATAGCCGTAATTGCCACAAAGCATCCATTTAGATTTTTTTTTTCGAAAAGAATCGCCTTTACATCCCTGACAATGCTATCTCGCCGTGTTTCCGTATTTCAGAAAATTTCGCACGCGTTCCTTTTGTGCAGAGTCCGCTTTGGAGTGTTTAATGCGGCCAACTTTTTGTCATAAAATATTTTCGCGAGCGGTTCCGCTGGATTCAAACGGAAAACAAAGCGTTTGAATTCCACTAAGTACGGTGCTAGCGGTCGCTTTTACCCTCGGTCCATACAGAAGCGTAGAAAACTCTAACGGATACGTGTAAATTGTTAAATAGTAGGTAATAATAATAAGTGTGAAGATAACGAGCAATAATGATATTAACAAATCATCATCATCAGCCCATTTTTACCCCACTGCAGGGGCTTAGGCCTCCCCCAGGGTGAGGAGGGGGCTTGGAGCTTAAGTCCACCACGCTGCTCCACTGCGGGTTGGGAACTGTAACGACCGCCATCTATTGACAGCGTCCGGGACCGACTGCTTAACGTGCCCTCTGAAGCACGGTGTCAGTGATATTGTGTACTTAAGTCAGAAAAACTCATTGGTACACGCCCGGATTCGAACCATGGCCCGATGGGGCCAAATTTGAGACAGACTCGTTGCGCTCTGGGCTATCACGACACGATTAACAAATAATATTTGAAAAAATTACATAATTTTCAAATATTTAATATCTGGCATCTGCCTTGCTTTTAGAAAATTATGGATAGGTACATTATGTGACTTACGGTTTAACATTAAATAAAAAAAACCACCACCATACCATACCATTCGATGCATAGGGCCATGGTTCGAATCCGGGCGTGTACCAATGAGTTTTTCTGACTTAAGTACATAACTATCACTGACTCCGTGCCTCGGAGAGCACGTTAAGCAGTCGGTCCCGGACGCTGTCAATAGATGGCGGTCGTTACAATCCCCAACCCGCAGTAGAGCAGCGTGGCGGATTTAAGCTCCAAGCCCCTCCTCGCCCCGAGGGAGACCTAAGCCCCTGCAGTGAGGTAAAAGTGGGCTGATGAAGAAAGGAAAAAATATAATAGTAATTTATGAAAGGTTATGTGGATGCGAATATGATAAACTTGATGAATACATATAATAATTTTTTGTTTTTACTTTAACACAAATATTTAAAAGATTTTCAATAGACTGCAATAAAGTCTAAGAAATAACTCGGTCTTAATTTATATTTATATTTATAATTTTTACTTGTATCATCTTATTGAAACAGAAATATTAAATTACATTCAAGATCAAAAATATTTTATACTCAATTTTATTTAAAATAGAATCATTAACCCATGCACTAAACATTAACCCAATTGGGTCAGATTGAAAATCACGAGCCATTTAATTGACGGAGACAATTGATTAATAATAATTGATGATAAGTCAAAGGCTTAATATTAAAATAATTTTTGCTTCATATTTGTTCTCGAAATTGTAAATATTAATAACTACTTTAATACGAACAGATGAATATGACTAAACTACAAAGACCCCAAGTTACGACGGAACCAGGAAATCGGAAATTCTAGGATTTCAAATAACAATAGCTCGTTAAATCCACAGAAACGATGAGTAACTGTACTTGGTAATATTGGAGATGAATACGGAACGTTAATCGCGAGGAAAAATTCACGCTTGACCGGTTTAATTTTGATTTTTTTACCGCGCCTCTTCTGTACACAATGCCAAAAGTATCTCCAAGCCCAGTGAATGAAAGCACCCCGCAGAGAGAATTACGTTACGTACCTACCGCTTAACCGCGACCAAATTTTCCGGGATATTCTGCCGCTTTTGTTTACACTGCTACTTAGAATTATTTAAAACCACAATGAGTTCGAATACTGGACAGAATAATGCAGAATACAATTTGAGTTTTTTCTATAGTACATCATAGTGTCTGTTTGTCTATTCCGGCTAATCTCCAAAAGGACTGAACCAATTTTAATGAAACTTCCCAGACATATGTAACTAATGTTGTCAGGAATGACATAGGCAACTTTCTGTCTGTCTGTTTGTTTGTCTGAGCTAGTCTCCAAAACGGCTGGACCATCTATTCTTTTATTTCTAGAAATATTAGGAGTTCCTGTGTAAACTCTAGAAATTATGAAATTTACGCGAACGAAGTCGCGGGCGGTCACTAGTTTGAAATTAAAATTTTGAAATATTTTTGAACCCTGTTTCATTTGTAAACACCATGTTCGAATGAACACAGTCAAAAAAAATTGCAGGCAAGCAGGGTTATTTTTAATATATATTTAAAGCTTTATGCAAAAGCTTATAATAAAGTATGGTAATACATAAATGATTAAAATCCATGGGTGTAAACCGTTCGTCTCAATTGTTAATTTTTGAATTTTTGAATTTGCATTTTTGAATGCGCCTTTGTGGTGACGTTTTTCCACAAAGAAATAAAATTCACTCTTAAGACGTATTTCAAGATTATGTTACATAACTACGAAATAAAGATATTTTGATTTGATTTGATTAATTTTAGGGTTCCATACACAATGGGTACCTACCAACGGGCACCCTATTACTAAGTCGAGGGACGAATCTTGGGGTCTGAGCGACCGTGATGAGAATATGATGTTCATGTGAAAACTGGCGACGCGAATGAAGAAAACTGGTCAATCAGTAAAAGCGGATGCGTGTCGTGTCACGCCGTCGCTCTGGTCAGAGAAAATCGTCCCAAAAAACATCTCGGGGTATCGTAAGATATTTTCCTACCTTGGGAACTGATGACACAACATTTTTCGGCACTCTGCTGTTGCATCAAATCGGGAAAAGCCTGTAAAACTCCGATGAACATCCGTTTTGAAAGTATCCGATTCGGAATAATCAAATCTCTGTTACCTCTTCAATACAAAGTATAGCTTAGTACACAGTGAGAAGATCCATAAAAAAAATTAAGTTTACACAACATTTTAGGTCGAAACCAAAACCGTTTATTTTAATACATATGATATTTCCTTGATTCATTTTATTGTGTACGGCGTTATTATCATACTTTAATTCTATATTAGTATTTTTATTGGTTGAAATTTAAAAAAAAAAGATATATAACATGATTTTAAAACTTTATCGGTAGCCGTTAGTTTGCGCCACCTGCCCACTTGAAACATTTTGTTCAGTTCGATAAGCGCTATGTGGTTTATTTGCTTTGACTGTGTTCAGTCGAACAGTTTAGTCCCCAGAGCAGAAGGGTGAAAAGAAGGCTAGGAGGCCCCTTTGGCACATTTACTAATTGGATATTAATAGTTTGTTGTCCTTTCCTCTAGTAAGAGGAACAGAATGATTCAAAATACAATTTCCTGATCCTATTTTTTAACAGGATAGATTCTGCCAATCAACATTGTAACTACTTCAAAATGCCGCTTGTCTTGTATTGTAATTTATGGAAAAAAAAAATTGGTGGTATATATACATTTAAAGATAGTCAAAAATACTTTTACAAAAAAAAATCAATCTAAAATAGTCAATTATAGCCCAAGATCTATTTAGAAGCAAAACTTTATCACACTAAAATCGGAGTCTAGATCAAATACGTCATCATCCAACTGTGTACCTGCTCCTTGACGATTTTTGAGATTGATGATACGTTGTTTTAATTTGGGGCCAAGACGTTGTTGTGATGTATACGTTATTATTATTATTACTTATAGTAATCTTTGTTCAACGAGACAATTGATTTGATTATTTTTTTCTCTGATTGCGCGATGAAGTGCTGCGAAGGAGGAATTAATCGACACCGACAGAAAACGTCTGTATTGTTTACTGGCTTATAATAGTACATTATGATGCAAGTACGGTAAGCTGCATATTATAATCGAGGTGTTTATGTTTGAAGCCGAGTGCTTATAATAAACCGATGACTATAATGGCCAGCTTACTGAGTACGAGCATCACACGACGTATTTTAATACCAGAATTTGCGATTAAAATTAGGTAGATACTTCAAATGTAATAATGGCGGGAGCTAAGGGCGCGAGCGAGTTGCTTTTCGCGGGTTACGTATGCATTACGAACAGAATGCTTTTTGTGATTGGTGTAAAGTGAAGTAAAATACAACATTACGGTACAAGTTTCGATGTCATAAAGACCGTATTAATAGCAAATGTATTGAAAAGATAATTTATTCTTCAAGGGAACACTTAAAATCTTTAAGGAAGTTCTAGTAAGTAAGAAAAGACACTCCACACTCCTACATATCTTACATACCTCCTCCTAAAGACTCCTATATTTTTTTACACTGCTTCCGGTTTCAGCTTAAAGCCGAATTGTTCAGCTTCTCTCTTATCTCATTTACAAACGCCTCATAGACGAATAGTCAAACATTGTGACACATATAGAAATGCATTGAACCTTTTGAGTGCGGAACGCCAGTAAAGTAAAATATAGCCTAAAATGTACACATTACGGTTCAGACGTTACGGATTTAAATTGACAGTTACTTCACTTTTTATTAACAAGAATCAAGTAAAGAGGCTCTTCCAAATTACCCGGCTAATATTAGAGTTTAAGCGTCAAAGTGATTCAATTACCTTCCAGCTTTGAAGTGCCTCTCAGCTCGTTTACAAACTCGAAAAATTCCTTAAACAGTTCCTAAAAAGAGAAGCAAGATAAGGGATATAATTACTGTCTATAAACATTTTATCTGCCTTTGGATAAGTAAGTAAATAATAAAAAGCACAATTTTGAATATTATAGATTGAGTCCGTATATTTTCAGCACGTTAATCTTCACCGTACTACTTATTTTAATTTTTTTGTTTTCTTCATATAGATATTACCCGTAACTAATTTTCTGGTTTTCAAGTTTTAGAAGATTAATATTCCAGGTTAGATTTCGACCTGATTTAATGCTCTGGAAAAATAATTAAGTTTCGTGATCAATGTGATAAATTTTAAAAAAAGTAAACGAAAACTAATTCGGAACATTCCCCTTCTAGAATCATCAAAATTAGATCATTTTTGTTATGTCAAGCAGTATCTAACTGACTCAACGTATCAATGATGATTCATAATAATAATACCTGGTACATTTCACACGTGGTTTTCTAATGCCAAATTGTATGCAGGTATTTTAAGAGGAACTGGCAAATTTCTATACAAACGGCGTTAACGGTTGCACCCATTAAACCTTAACCGACTGGAGCAAAAAAAATAATATGATATTCAGAGCAGCAAAAACTAGGTTCACAAGTTTTTAATTTTATAAATATTTTGATATATCATAAGAAAAAAAAAATTAAAAGCAGGGGATTTTTTTTTCTAAATCGTTTTATTTTTTACATGTTCAACTTGAAACTGATTGCATTTTCACACTTTAGGTAAACTTAAAAAGAATATCGAAAAATAATGAATTCCGACGAGATGTTGTGAAAACGCAATTAGTTTCACATGTGAAAAATGAAGCAATTTCGAAATAAATATCCCGTGCATCTATGTTTCTTTTTTCTTTATGACGTATAAAAATATTTTAATAATTAAAAACTTATAAGCCTAGTTTTCGGTCATCTGAATACTATTATAATTTTTTTGTGTTATCAGCTAAGGTTTAATGGAGTACAACAGTTGACGCCGTTTGTGTGGTTTACCACTAACCATCAAGAGAAGGTTAAAATGTATTGCAATTTTTTTTACGTCGTTGCAGTGAATATAAAAAAACATTTAAGTAGGAGTCAAACTCGTGCGCATAGAACTCCGTATCTATCACGAAATGAACTTGGTCAACATTTCGATATAAACTCCAGTTCGATCTAATAAATGTGTATAAATGGCATAAATATTCATAAATATATATTATACTTTTTTTTAGATTCTTCCAGATGCCTTTCGAAACTCCTCATTTTCTTAGAATTTTTAGCTTACTACGGAAGACGTACATTATTTCATAATTTTTAAATTTTCCAAATTTAAGTAAGCACTCTAAATATTTCAGGTAATAATATAAAATAATAGGTCATATAAAAGTTAACCTATAGTATTGTTTGTGACGATGCTTGTTTGTTTAAGGCAAATAATACTAAATTTGGTTTGATGCGTGTATTACTTGTTTTTTTTAACAATAAGAAAGAAAAAATAGATATTTTAAGGAAGTTCAGACATGAAGGAAGATGAGAGAAGCGAACGAGTGAAGAGAGAAGTGTCGATGAAGTTTTCGGGTTCGCTCCCGCCGCGGCGCCACCCGTCGTCCGGCCGGCACCGGTGCTCAAGGCCTTTGTGCTTGAACAGACTGCCCGGCGTTGACTAGTTGGCTGGCAGCACGCAAATGTTGTTGTATCCACGACGAAGTATTCCCTTTTTGGTCTTGATTTCAGCCACCCTGGATACTCCATCACGGCCTGGGAAAGTGTTTATGACCCGGCCGAGGAGCCACATTAGGGGTGGTTGCCCCTTTTCTCTGATGATGACAAGACTGTTCTTTTTGATTTCTTCGCCCTTAGATTGCCACTTTGTACGCTGCTGGAGTAGAGAAACATACTCAAGTGAAAAGCGCTGCCAAAAATGTTGCTTCAAAAGTTCCACTCTCTTGTATCTTTGCAGTCTGGTGATATTTTGATTTGTGACTTCAGACTGAGGAACGAATGTGAGAGACCGTCCAATAAGAAAATGGGCTGGAGTGAGTGGGGTGAGGTCAGAAGGACTATCGGATATAGGAGTTAAAGGTCTCGAATTAAGAATTGCTTCGATTTGAACTAAACAAGTTGTTAATTCCTCGAATGTTAAGTGAGTAAGACTCAGCACTCGTCTTAGGTGATGCTTGACCGACTTGACTGCAGATTCCCACAACCCACCGAAGTGAGGTGAGTAGGGGGGAGAAAAGTAAAATTTAATATTATCATTAGCCATTTCAGAAGGGATGTCACAGTTTTTAAGAGTATTCTCTGAACAGACCTCTACTTAAAGTACTGTCAAAATTGGTCCAACTGTTCCGGTTATAAGCCCAGACAAATAAACACATGACAGATAAAAAATTTTAATACACATGTATGGCTTTTCGTTATACGTAAAAATAAACATTATTAGCATAAGAAAAATTATTTATTTTGTAAACACAAACAACGATGAAAATTTGTTACCGACGCATCGACTGAATCTTATTTTTAGGATGTCATTTCAGTATATATTTTTTTTATTATTAGTGAACTTAAATTTCTTACGAGCTTTAAACATTCATACTTCAGGCGTTAACAAGAAAGCTTGAAAAAAACTACTCTGCAAACTACGACTATCTACGAACAAACTACACTAGTGAATTAAAAAATCGAAGAAGTAATTGGAAATTATAGGCTGCATACGGCTATCTGCGTTTACATTTAAATTGCATTAATGCAATCCCCTAAATTATTGCGGCGACATGCAAATGCGTGCCTCCATTTCAATACATTCGGCACGCGTTCACTAATTACAATCAAGATACCGACCAGTATATCTCTGCTTGATACTTAAATATTTTGTTCTAGCAATACTAATCTAATTTAAAGTTGACTTAGAAATAAAAGCTAAGTTTCTTAATAGCCTCCTATCCTCGGCCTGCCTATTTAATTAAAAATTTGTATGCATTAATTTTATAACATATTACTTTTGAAAATTAATCGTATTGAAATGGAATACACAAATATAAAAAGCAAATTCAGATCAAGGCTTACCATGTTTCTGTTGCTGGTACAAAAGAAAATTTGTCAACAGAGCTTAGAAGAATTAAAAAGAAGTATATTATTTTACCCGAATTTTTTTTTTATAATTTTTATTGAAGAAATTGAAATGATAGGCAAAAATATTTAATTTATGAATTCATATACTATGAATAAAAATTCAATAAATAGCTTTTTTCAGCTATAACAATATATATATATATATAGTGTAATGTAACTGTGGGTATTTGATTCAAATGGCAGGAGCAAATAAAAAATATTTAATCTATTTAAACTTGTTTCATAGTTGTAGATTTCTATAAAATTAATAAGAACATTTCAGAGCAGTTTCCAAGTTTTAGATATTAATCCTAAAACTTGTTCATTACTTTGAAGTTTACCACAAACTATTTAGTAACATTTATTAGCATCCCGAACTTTAAGTATAAACTATGGGAATTAATTACTTATAATCAATTGAAATTTAGTTTTGATTATACCGACCTCGCCTCAGCTTCCTATTGCTAACAGATGTGCGGTTTGGGTTTGTTCTTTGTACGTTCTTTGTTAAATTCCACCACATTTAGTTGAAAGGCATTATCAATATTATTGAACTGAAGTTACGCGAATTTTGGGTGTATGCTTTAGATGAAGTTAGTTCGAAAAGTTTCATCATATACATTTCGGAATAGAACCCCTACATAGAGTAAGTATAGTTATGAAATTCAAGCCAATGGTCTTCATGCAAACGAGCAGTAAGGTATTAATATATATAGCTTGCACTGTGAAGATGATAAATGCGATGCTATGTTAGACAGTTATAACTTAGTACAAAACTGATTTATATTCTTGAATGAGAACAAAAATGTGAAAACGACATATCGACTTTCTGCGTGATTTTCATAGAAATCCAGTATTATAGTAGGTACGTATAAATTTATATCGATAATACAGTTTATCGAATTTCTGAATACGATAAAAATAATAGGGAAAGAGACGCGATAATTTACGGGTTCGGTTCTTGGCTGCGGCCATGAATACAGTGGAAGCGGTAAACAAATTACGGCTCCATACAAATAAATACAATATTTTTTAATCTCTTATCGCTTCCACTTTGTTCGAAGTCGCGGCCTCCTCGATAACAATCAAATCAACCGTGACGTATTCATTAAAATTATATATATCACATTATCCTCTAACAAATAGACGGCAGAGGAAGGTCATGAAAACTGATTCAAACGCTGTCACAACTCACAACATCGAAATCGGAATCAATAATTTTACTATTTTTAACTCACAGTCTAACTTTAACTATTACTTTCTGTCAACGTATTTCCTCATTAATTACTTCCCAAGTAATTTTAATTACAAACCAAGTATTTTTAATTACAAACCAAGTATTTTTAATTATAACTCAGGAATTGAGATTTAACTTATTTGAGTATTATTCAACTTTTTTTAATTCCTCACCCTCAATAAATTGTCATTCCCGTGTAGTTGTTATAAATCTTGTTTACGTTTATGTAACTTAACAGTAGCTCATTGAAAACTGCTTCGCAAGTAACAACCAATTCAAATGTGAACAAAGGACTAAATTGTTTATAAAAGATTGAAAGAATGAGTTGTACAAACAGGCAAAAAAAGCATTAATTTCGGAATTAAGTAATTTCTTATTGTTCCCAAAAATTTTGTAATAATTGAAACAAAGATGACTTATTTCTTAATTTTTTTTTCTTTACGTTCCAAAATTTGATATGACATGTGATCTGATTCCAATTTACTATATATATTCTTACTAATAGAAGTTATGTCGATAAACATGTTATCCAATCAAGTGGTACTAGTTGTAACAGTCAATACAGTAGGCTCTATAAATTCGATACATTATTCAAATTGAAAGATTTGAACCAGCTTAATAATCTAATAATCGCTGTGAGTTTTACTGTGACACACTGAACCCGGTACTACAGTAATATTTTTAGCATTTTACGTTACTTGATTCACCTTAATATGCTTCGGCAACGTTCCACTCATATATTATTACGTACACCTTAAATTTAACGTCGCATATACAGCGTGTCGTCTTTTTAAAACGTTAAGTAGTCTACGGGAACTAACAGATGTTCCTTCATCATTTATTTAAAGCCCAATCCGATTGCCGTATCTGACGCATCAGTTGAGCTCTGTTTAACTTTCGACCCCTGTTTTCTTACTTTAGACGTTTTATGAGAGAAAAGGGCGACAAAAAAACACATTTTCGCACATTGGTCTAAAAACGTGAAAATCAAAACTCCATTGCGAAAGGCTTAATGAAGCACTACTGAGATTCGTCATCATCAGCCCATGTTACCCCACTGCAGGGACTTAGGCCTCCCCCAGGGTAAGGAAGGGGTTCGGAGCTTAAATCCACCACGCTACTCTACTGCGGGTTGTGGATTGTAACGACCGCCATCTATTGACAGCGTCCAAGACCGACTACTTAACGTGCGCTCCGAGGCATGGAGTCAGTGATAGTTAATGTGCTTAAGTCAGAAAAATTCATTGGTACACGCCCGGATTCGAACCATGGCCCTATGGTCTTATAAATTTGAGACAGGTTCGTTGCGCTCTGGGCTATCACGACACTACTACTGAGAATATTTTGCCCTAATCGGCGTACACCATCGAGTTCCAAATATTCAAGAGTAGAGACCGCGTGCAACGATGAACTCTAGGTATCGGAGTTATCACTTTTGAGACAAGTAGTGTTAATGAGTTTAATTGGAGTAGTTTTATTGGAGTATGTAATATCCAATCATCATCATCATCAGCCCGTGTCTCTCTACTGCAGGATATAGGCCTCTCCCAAGGCTCGCCACTACACACGGTCCTCCGCCTTTCGCATCCAATTGCCGTCATCAGTCCACCTGGCCGGGGAGCGTCCAACGCTTTGCTTCCTGGTACGTGGCCTCCACTCGAGAACTCGTCTACTTCATCGGTTATCAGTTCTACAGCGGCCGGCCCATTGCCACTTCAGCTTGCTGATCGCTTTGGCTATGTTGACAACTTTTGTTCTTCGACGGATCTCAGAGTGTCTGATTTTATCCATCAAAGAATATCGAATACTTTATTCAATAAATTCAAAGCTATAGGCGTTGAAATTTTTTTTTTTGTTTGTGATAGCTAGTATAGTTCAGAAATATTTTCATTGTTCAAAAGTTTATTTCATTTATTATTATTATTATTATTATTATTTAAACACTTACAAAAAAATATGCAATTCTCTTGAGAAATAAGAAACAATAAATTCGGAAGTACCTAGTGATTAAATTTAAGCGACCGTGAAGTTAAATTACCTATATTACTCGTATGTACAGACTGTAAATCTGTAGCATAAAAATTGTTTATACATAATTGAATTAATTTCTTTTACTTTAATTTAACAAATGTACACTAGCAATACTCCTTAGAAATCAAATTAAAGCGTCCCCCAATTCGTCAATTCGAAAAAAAGTAATAAAAAAGAGCTTTTCACCAAAAACCTACAGTCTAGAATTAAAACAAATGTCAGGAATTTAGATTCGGGGGCAAAAAATGTGACGCTGCAGCCGTGCGCCTTCGAACCCTAATTGATTTAATTTGTCTCTCTGACTTGTTTGTTTGTAGGCTTTACCGTCCATTTGTTTTCATTAAAGCTTCCGTCGCGATAAAGCTTTTTTTCGAGCTTTTTTTTCGGTGACTGATTTAATTTGCGTCGTGTTGAAGGTTTTTCGTGTGACCTATATGTATATCGGTTTCATTTGTGTTACAAAGAGAATTTATTTTTGAATTTGAAGTTGTTAAGACTGTTGGTTTTTCTGATATTTTGAGATACAAGTATTGTGCTCCCATAGATAAAAGTAATTGTAAACAAGTGTTATTAATTATTGATGCATCGAAAGTTTGAACAATGAGAATATTTTAGTTGTCACATATTGTAACCGAACTTTTTTCCATGAGGTTATCCTTTCTTCTGAACTTAAACATCGTTACCACAGAGAACTGAGTAAATTAGAAGTACCATATAACGGTATTTGTTAAGAGACACGCGTCTCAAAAATAATTACACAACAAAAACAAGTAAAAATAACATAAAGTGTCTCATCTGAAATTTGTCTTATTTTAGGAAGCGGTTAAATCGTTCATCCCTTTCCTTCACATATTTGGTATGATTTGATATCGCATTTTAAAATTTTGGTTATGAGATTTCCCTTAAGTATGCGTTTAACTACATACTTGAAGGAGACAACGAATCCGCTTACATACCAACTGGAACCTACTCGAGTACTCTGTGGTCCATCAGCCCATTATACCCCACTGCAGGGGCTTAGGACTCCCCCTAGGGTGAGGGGGCTTGGAGCTTAAATCCACCACGCTACTCTAGTGCGGGTTGGTGGATTGTAACGAGAGCCATCTATATTGACAGCAGCCGGGACCGACTGCTTAGCGTGTTCTCCGGGGCACGGAGTCAGTAATAGATATGTTCTTAAGTCAGTAAAACTCATTGGTACATGCCCGGTTTAGAACAACGGCCCCACAGTCTTAAAAATTTGAAACAGGTAAGGAAAGGTCACTAACCTATACTTAAAATCCATACGTCACTTAGACATTTTACAACTGAATAAATCCACATACGCGACTTAAAATCGACACGTCCCTTGGACAATGACAATTTTTTTGTTTCATTTTTATACTGGTGAATTTTCTGCTTTGTCATAATCTTTACTCGGAATCGATGGTATACTAGTATAGTATAAAACTTTAAGCAAAGCTTTCAGTCCAAAAGCGACTGGTAGTAAATACATTTTTAATTTAATTACATGACATCGTGAGAACGAATGTGTGTTTATGACATTTCTTCTAAGCGGTAGAATGTCTGTATAATGCAGTGTTAGATTACCACCTTCGTATTTACTTCATATATATTCTTAAACTGTTGTTCTAATTATATATCACTGGCAATTTCACAATTTGAATGTATTTAATAATAGATTTATAGCCTATTAAAATTACGTTTCGATTTTTAAAACATTTCAAAATTATGGGCTATAAATATTACGTATTATTATCGTCCTCGATATCGATTATCGATATTACTTATTCCACCACGACTACCCTGAGTTTGAATTGGGTTACGCTTCGACACTCACCAGCGACAGCTCACCAGATTTGTATGGAAAGTGCTGAAGAACGGAAATACACATACAAATCTCTCACGAGTCGGTAGCGAGTGTCGACACGCTATAACAACTAAAACTCATGGTAACCGTGCAGAACGTTTGGTTCGAATAGATAAAAAAATATATAAAAGTCAAGTGCGAGTCGGACTCGCGCAGGTTTCGTACAAACCTGTAGGTATATAAGTAATAGTAAGTTTGACTTTGTTACAGCTTAAAGGTATTATAGACCTGAGGTATTTGATATTTGATATGAATTACAATTTAATGCCACTACGCGTTCATGAGGAAAGGGGGTTGTAGTAAGTTTAAAATTATTAAAAAAATTTATTATATTGTGTAACTAAAAATTTATGCTTTTAGCAATTTTTCCTTTATCTGTGCTACAAGACGTTGCTTAGTACAAAATTTCAAGACTCTGAGTTTACGGGAAGTGTTTGATTCCCTTGCGAGTATAGAAAATTTGCAGCATAAACGGCTGTATCCTTTGATTCCGTTGCCTTAGAAGTTTGATTTTTTCACAGCTCCAAGGAACAGAGACCTGAGTATTTGATATGAATTTCAAAGTAATTTACAAAGCAAGTTAAAGTCCAACTAGTGAAAAACGCTTACTATTATATTAGCGAGTATTTAAACGATAAGTACGCATGGACATCATTGTAATAGTTGTAAGCATATTAAAAAAAAAACTAACTAAGAAAAACATATATTTAAATCAAATAAACAGGGAGGAGTTTTTTGCCGGTTCTTCTCCTTCTAGTTTTGGAACAGGTACCTTATCACCTAATCAATTCATTTTGACGTTCAATAAGTGTGTGTAAATATCTTATATTGAATAAAAACTTTTTGATTTTAATTTTTCAGCTTGATACCTCCACGCGTTCCTATGAAAAAAGATTTTGACAGACAGACAGACAACACAGTGATCCTAAAAGGGTTCAACGTTTTCCTTTTAAGGTTCAGAACCCTAAAAACGAATTTAATTTGATAGGAGCTTTCTAGAAAAGAGTAGATTGATGCAAAATTAGCCAAGAGGTGATTTTTCAATTCCATTTGAAATGTTAGATAATATAACATAGATTGATTATATAATATCTGGATGGACCGTCGCGGTACAATGTCAACCAAAATGACAGGCTAATTTTTACATACTTGTGTGTGGGACTCAACAAACCACGTACTCTTGCTACGCTACACTAACCATGTACACAAACCGTCTCTCTATGTGTGACTAAAAAAAACCGATCAGTTAGGTGATATATTTATCTACGTTTTTTACGCCAACTCTCTGTTCAGACATAATATAATCAATGAATTGGAAGTGACAGTGACAAAAAAGGTAAAATGTAAAGAAATATATATATCATCCCAAGCTCTACGGTCAAAAGTGTCGAAACTAATGTTTTTATTTATTTGTGTTTTACGATAAGATAAATAAATACGAAAAGAATTTGTTGTATCTTTTGTGACTTTATGCATCTACCAAATTGAATTTCTCGAGGATAAATATATTATTATACACGTATTTTGAGCGATCGCCGCGTCCAGTCTCCGAAGAGGAATATATAATTTATTCCCGTGGGTTCCGCCACATTATACACATCTCAAACGCAGGTGTCCGACATATATTATTTGCTACTTTTAAGAAAATATTATTAAGTGAATGATACTTGTATACGAGTATTTTCAGCTTCATCTACATAACAAAGATTCTCACTTTTCACCTTTATATGAATAAATTAGATGAGATTATATAACATATAGGTAAATTATTCTTTCTATAAAATGTCAGAACTTTGAGTTTAATCTATATTCACTGTATAGATTTTAAAAAAGATAGTTTAAAATAGTTATTATAATTCTGTTAATGAAACCATAAAAATACGAGTTGGCTAGAAGCCCTCTTTTACGTTTATCGTCTAACCACTCATACTCTAGCTAGTTGGTGTAAGATTGCGAGTTTTAGTCCGACTTTCAGTGCGCAAGGTCCCCGCGTACCGCTGAACCCCGAGGAATTCCCGCGCGCTGGTTTTCAACCCCGCAAAATTGCATAATGTCACTTCGATACTGTGAACTGACATTTAAGACTCTAGTACTCGAAGTACTTATTAGTTCTATAGTTAAAACCAAACGCTCTTATCAAATTAATTTACTTTATGAATGAACCACATCGAAGACAAAGGCTCTGCAAAGGCTCACTCGATGCGTATGTGTTACTGAAAACATAAAAAGATCGCTGAAAATAACTCAAAATTTAATCTTTTTTGAATTTAATTCTAAAAAAACGGCCAAGCGTGAGTTGGACTCCAAGGGTTCGGTATCACCGTACAATATACAATATTTGACGACCGCTTAGCCTAGTGGGTAGCGACCCTGCCTATGAAGCTGGATGTCCCGGGTTCGAATCCCAGGTCGAGTCAGTATTAATATGATGAATATTGATACTGGTACCGGGTCTTGGTTGTTATATGTATGTGATGTCTTCACAAAAATATTTATATATATTATTAAGAATATTTAAGTATGTATATCAGTTGTCTAGTAACCCATAACACAAGCATAATACTTGCTTACTTTGTGACTAGATGGCGCTGTGTTTGAAGTCCCATGTATTATTATTATAGTATTAATTATATAAAATTTCGCTTCTTGTTTAGGGGCCCCTTTTTATTTTAAACTTTATTCCATTCTTATTATTTGTTGTTAGGGACCATAGTAGTATACGTTCCGTGGTTTCAAGTGTAAGCAATGATCTCACAACTACCAATCATCAAAAACGTGAAAATGTAAACTGTATGTCTATTCAACTCTAGACTTTGACGCAAAGCGACAACATTGTTTATTTTTCGACAAATACAAAAATCTAGCGTACTACTAACTATGGTAGAGAAAATATCTTGTGAATAGTGATAGCCCAGAGCGCAACGAACCTGTCTCAAATTTATAAGGCCCCATAGGGCCATGGTTCAAATCCGGGCGTGTACCAATGAGTTTTTCTGACTTAAGTACATAACTATCACTGACTCCATGCCTCGGAGAGCACGTTAAGCAGTCGGTCCCGGACGCTCTCAATAGATGGCGGTCGTTACAATCCCCAACCCGCAGTAGAGCAGCGTGGTAGATTTAAGCTCCAAGTTTCCCTCACCCCGGGGGAGGCCTAAGCCCCTGCAGTGGGGTGAAAAATGGGCTGATGAAGTGAAGTGAAGTGACCCTTTGCTGATTCGTATGGCACGTTTTTATATCGCCATATCCATGTACTCGTATGTCTGAAACGTTCACGAGTGATAGAACAAGTCCAAAAATTCTCTTTTACTGCCCATTCAGCGCATTCATGCGTAGGTACATGTTCTAGTATTTATGGTGCAAAAGTAACCAGGGCCAACCCCATAGACCCCAAGGCCAAGCCCCTAGACCCCTAGGCCAACTCCCTAGTACGGTGTAGAGTTAGTTCCAGACAGAACGGCGCCAAATGTCGCTTCACGCCACACGCCTGTCTCGTCTCAAACGGGTCGGAAGGAATTTGAAATATCGTCATCCCACCATTCGTTGTGATATATGTAATGTATGAACTTTATGTTTACGTCTATTAAGATTATAAATGGAAGTACATTTTGCCGTCAGTTTCTTTCAGGATATTAAGAGTTTAGGTATGAAATGTAGAACAGGATCTTCGATTTAAACGCGCGAGGATCAATTTAAGCTGTTAAGTAATTATAGTTTCTTTAGATTCCGTTCCCAAATAATAACAATAAAAATAATAATAACGTTTACATGACAACAATGTATACGTTATGCCTCAAACTAAGCATTAGCTTGTGTTTTGGGTACCAAGCGAAGGCACCACATACATATAACAACCAAGACCCGTTACCAGTATCAATATTCATCATATAAATACTGACCCGACCTGGGATTCGAACCCGGGACCTCCAGCTTTGTAGGCAGGGCGTTACCCACTAGGCTAAGCGGTCGTCAATGGTGTAAACGTGACCCTATTATTAAGCCCACGCCCGCGCCGTCTGTCTGTTCTACTTTTATATGGCTGTATCTCGTGAACCGAGATTAGTGGTCAGCTGAAATTTTCTAAGAATATGTGTATAACGGATATCTTATGGAGACCCTCTTTGGTTTTTACTATATTTTTATTATTTGTTGATAGCGAAAATTTCAAGTGTAAACAATGATCTCACAACCACTGACCACCAAACACATTAAAAAAAAGTGTATGCGTGTAACCTTTACGCGCGATTGAAGTAAAACTTTGAAGTTTTTTTGTACGTTTTATAATAACAAATATGAGATGATTCTTCGCTACTATCCCAGTCTGACAATTCTTGTAAAAGTTTGAAGTCAGAATCGCTTTCACTGGACGTAGACATTTTCATACTAAATTACAACTAAATTAAATAGATATTGGTTTCAAAATATTAGGATAAAAGTAATTTAGCGAATTTTTATTTGATGATAGCAGACGATCGATAGGTAAACCATCACATTTGACAGATAGGCCGCATGTTTATCCTCAGTAATAAATTCTATCTTTCAGCAGCTGTCAGAAGTATATTGGGACGCACGAAATGTCATTTTCATACAAAAATCTAACTCTGGTAAGCTATCGACCCTCCCGGGGCCTCCCGTCGATAGATGGCGTGCGACGGTATCCGTCGATAGGTTATTGAGACGACAAAACTATAAAATGGATAGAATTTCTTACCCTAGTATGGTTAGACCGTCCATAGATAGGTAATTGGGTTTGGCTGTTAGAGATTTTTAAAAAATTTTGCAATTTAAAATATTTTTTTAAAACTGTTGAATTTTTATTCACAATTGATCCGTTTGAAAATTTGGAAATAAATAATCCTAATTGATTATGATATTTGCCACTAGCTGGTGTATAAGTCAAGAAGCGTGGAGTATATGACATATACTTACGACCAATCCAAATTATTATTTTTAAATAGCGGAAACTACACAGACTATAGTAAGCGTCACTTCCGTCAGAATAAGCGTTACTTCCGTCAGAAAAAAAATCTGAGTTACTCCCTAGTTGCGCCTAAAGAAGTTTTACTTCAAAAACACGTTTCTTGTATGAAAACCCCTTTAATTTTTAATTAAATTTAATTTTTATTATTAGTTGTCATAGACGTTATGTAATAAACACTTTGAGAAAATTTCAAATGTCTACCTATTACGGTTCAGACGATAGAGCCCTGTGACTGATGGACGGACGGACGGACAGCGGAATCTTAGTAATAGGTTATAGTTTCAATCAACCTTTATGGCGGATGTGAACATAGGCACAAGTCGCGTCGCAGTAAACAGTTTTAGGTGTAGCGGGACGCAGTGGAGCGAGGGGCTTAAGACTGAACCTGCGCAAGCATGCATGTATTCCGATCCGCCATTAAGTTTGATTGGAACTATACCTACGCGTTGATATCTTTTGGGTACTGAACCCTAAAAATGGTCTATATTGTTAGGTTGCATGAAATTTAATGGGCTTGGGCTGAAATGTAAAGATTGCGTTTCTTGTTATTAAAAATTAAAGAAATAAAGTTTTATAACCACCTCTTAAAATATGCATTTTTTTAACATGTATTTGCCTAATATGTTTGCATGACCTTTGAATTGTCACTTTGACGTCATCTTGACAGTTGAGATTATTCCGCTGCTCACGAATCAATCAAAATATTTTGATCTTATTTAGTTTTAGATAAAGCAAACAATAAACATATGTCCTGATGACGTGGCAGGGACATTTTGTTAATCGTGTTTTTAGATATCACTGGGAATTCGAAACCAAAATCAAGTGTAAATGAAATTCAATTCTAGAGACTTAGCGAAAGTGACAGCGCGCTCGAAAGTTGTATTTTTGAGGCGGAACCGTGCACGCTCAAAGGTGGCTTCGGAGCTACGAAATATTCCCACGATAAATTGTAATTAGAATTCCAAAAATCGAATTTTCGATGACAGAAATTTCGAGATGCTGCATAGTGGGGATTTCAATGCCTATATAAGGAGGTCGTCGGTACGACGCCGCGACGTCGTCGTCAGAGTGTTTTAAAATAGTCAAGAGCGAGCTGCGAGTGCGATTTAATAAGTGGTTTGTGACAGTTTGTGATTTTGTTTCGAAATAAAGTTTAAGTACAACTTCGGTGTTTTTGTGCATCCTAAATATCTGGACCTAATAGCCCGTAACAGTATTTAATGCACATTGTGTAGAAAACGTAACGTAGCACATTAGGTACATATCTAAATTCTCCATCACGATCCACGATACCTATCGCCTCGCTTTTCATTCCTAAGCCTCTTGAGAACAATAGGTACTTAAAACACGGGACCATGAAAAACTCGAACGTGCCCTATCAGAAATCAAATGGCAAAAGAGTCGGCGTTGGCACCGAACGACGTAATGTCAATATTTGCTACTGACTTTTACCCAGGCGCTATTGACGGTGTTAATGCTTGAGTTGGTTACTTGGATCGTAAATAGTGGTTGAGCTGTGAATTTATTACACTATATCTGGTATTGCGTCTCGTTGAAAAAAATTACGTACGTAGGTGAATTTACTATTTGTTTGTACGTACGCTTCTAACCAGCTTCTTACATACGATATGCTGTGCATTTTCATTTTCTTGGACGCCTGACAATGCAAGGTATTTTGTAGTGCTCTAATCTCACCATGTAAAACACCTTTAATTTCTTCGCATTCAATAATTTATACACACTTTTTGATACATAAGAATACAGATAATTTGTGGAGAATTCCTTTGGATAAATTTTAAGATCGATTCATTCGTAAATATATTTTATTATATTGTTTTTAAAAAAGGTTGAAAGGTTTAAAAAAGGTCAAAAGGTTGAACGAAGTCTTATAGGGTCACTTCGTTGTCCATCTGTCTGTCTGTATGTCAACTCGTGGAGACATCAAGCTGAAAGCTGTAAAAAATTAAGCTTCTAAGTCAACCAAAGAAAAAAATACGGCCAATCATACCGCATATTTTAACACTCACAAGGAAATCAAAACCTATGAAGTACTACCTATTGACCTACCATCATGAAATTTGGCTAGAACCAAGATCAAGTAAAGGAATAAATCTGAAATTCTTCATTTGTAACTATAAATATACATAAAATTGTTTTTCAAAATGTTTTTAAATCGAAAAATGTGTATTTAAATATGTGGCATAAACACATCAACATCCTAAGTTTACAAATGTATGGAACTTTCAGGACATGAGTCTCACTCGCACTTGGCAAGTTTTTTTTTAAATTTTACCCCACAAACAAAAAGAAATAGAAATAAACTAATTTTATTGTTTATTATATTAAGTAGGTACGTGCAGGTATATAGTTTCGTGATAGCCCGAGCGCAGTGAATCTGCTTCAAATCTATATGGCCATATGGCCGTGGTTCGACTCCGAGCGTGTACTAATGAGTTTTTTCTAACTTAACTACATTGACTATCACTGACACCGTGCCTCGGAGAGCACGTTAAGCAGTCGGTCTCGGTTGTTGTCAATAGATGGCGGTCATTACAATCCGCCAACCCGCATTGGAGCAGCCTGGTGGATTTAAGCTTCAAGCCCCCTCATGATGAGGAGAGGCCTAAGCCCCTGCAATGGGGTATAAAAAGGGCTAATGGAATATGATGTAGATAAGACAAAATTATTGATTGACCGGTTGGCCGAGTGGTTATAGAACCTAACTGCATAGCTGAAGGTCGCGGGTTTGATTCCCGCCCGGGACAAATATTTGTGTGCAAGAACATGTGTACTTGTACCGTGTCTGAGTGTAAAAGTATCTATATATGTATAAATTACTAAAAAAATAATAATTTAGTATGTTTAACAGTTGTCTAGTACCCCATAATACAAGCATAATACTTGCTCACTTTGGGACTAGATGATGCTGTGTCCCAGCTATTATTATTATTATTAAATGATGTAGACGTTATATTTCATACTCCTACGTTCAACACAGAACCCGGATTATTTTGCTTTTCCCTGTCCCAGCGAACTTTGAACAGGGATTTCGATTTCCTCCTCTCAAAGGCGTCTCGTTTATCGACATTTATATTTATTTATGCTGATGCTATAAAGTGTTCCCGCGGGAAAGGACGGCGCACAAATTATGCAAATATCGCCTCTACGGGTAAATGAATTAAAATTCATAATTGTAAGGAAATTCAGTTGATTGTTAGTCACTTACTCTTCTCAATATGTCCCTGTAGTTCATTTGTGATGAAATGACGATTTTAAAATATTTTCTTTTGGATACACCAGATGTTAATATTAAAATTTATTCTAACACACCTAAGCACAAACAATTTAAAAGATGAAAATAATTTGTTAATTTTAACAGACGAGTCAGATGCAATAAAAAACCACAGGTCTCGCGTCCTACGCAAATTATCAAAGATTATTTTGAAACCCGATAGGCCGAGTGGTTAAAGACTTTAAGTGCGGTACCAAGGATCGCGAGTTCGATTCCCGCTCGGGACAAATATTTGTGTGTATCATGTCTATTTGTTCCATGTGTGGGTGTCAAAATTATCTATATATGTATATTTTACAAAGAATATTTAAGTGCCTATGTGTATTAGTTGTCTAGTACCCCATAATACAAGCATAATACTTGCTTACTTTGAGACTAGATGGCGCTGTGTGGGATGTCTAGCATTTATGTTCATTTATAGTCTGAAACCTTTCCAATGTTGCCCTACACGAATCCATTCGTTCTGCGATCTAAGAATTTATCTATCGCGCATATGCGATTTAACTTAGCGAAGATTTAATTTGTAAAAGTTAAATCTTCAAAATTCTTTAAAGTATCAAGTTGCATGTTTCGTAGATAATTACTCTCTACGAATAGTGCAAGTTTCATCAAAATAAATAGCCTTTACAGCCTATTTTGTACAAACATCTAGACAGACAGATAACTTTTTAGCATTAAGCAATGTCGTGCAGATCCTAGGCCTTTCCAACTGCATCATAAATTTATTATTGCTCATAATAATCTCTAAGATAATAAGTGCTCCAAAAACACCCTTTAAGTTTTGATAATAATCTTCGAAACCTTTTAATATACCAAAATGAAACAAAAAGCATTTTGTAATAAGAAATACTGCAATCCCGAAGCGTATTACACAAATTCAATTAGTTGTTTCGAAACCTATCCTGTGTAAATGTCTAGACAAATATTATTATATATATATACATTTTCAGTAAGACATACACATATTATTAGATACATTTTACATTTGTTTTTATTTTATATACAAGTATTACTTTGGATTATTTAAAGATCGCATCTAACGACAATTAGATTTTATATAATTTGTTATACGTAATATTAAACTTTAAACTAAGTTGCACATCAATTATGTAATCGAATTAAAAAATAATGAATTGATTATTTTGTTTCTGAATTAAATTTATATGTCCAACATGACCTGTACAAATAAACACCCTAATTTGTTAAGTGTTAGGACATAGACGTGAAAAAAATCCTGGTAGTTCCCGCTCGTGTCCGGTCTTGCTTATTTTTCGTCATTTACGTTGAGGGTTATCTTCAAAACGTTAAAAAAACACCTTTGACATAATACACAAAGAAACAACCAACGCCATTTAAAAAATCTTAGTTTCCTCTAGATCCTGGTCTCGTTCCTGATTCTGTTCATTTTTTATTAACAACGGTGAAGGTAATCTACAAAATGAAATAAAAACCGTCTAGTGCAGGTTTGAATCGCGTGGTGAAGGTTCCGTCCAACAAATTATCGCATTATATTTTTTTTTTTTAATCTAACTCACATTTGGCCTAAAATTTACAAACTTACATGTAGGTAAACTGGAATTCTTGTGAAGTCGTCTCGAACCTATCAATATCAGCCCATTATGTTCCACTTCAGGGGCTTAGGTTGGGATGAGGCGGCTTGGAGCGTGATCCACGACGCTGCTCTACAGCGGGTTGATGGATTTTAACGACTGCCATCTGACGATGGCAACCTGGACCGACAGCTTTACGTGCTCTGGGAGGCACGGAATTAATTATAGTTCTGTACTTAAGTCAGGAAAAAACTACATGCCCTGGGATTCGAACCACGACCTTCTAAACAAAAAGCGGACTCGCCAGTACACGGCTACCACATCTTTAACACAAAATCCTTATAGAATACAGGACGAATGCACTTCTGATGCAATTTCGTACACTCGTGTACCCGAATTGATATTTTTATTCAATTCTAGCACATCCCCTATTTCGCATCTTTTATATACGGTTACGATCGAGGGGTGCTTCCAAATCGATATGAGTATGAATAGCTTGTGGACAAATGGCGATGATTGGCGGTTGAGTATTTGGATTTCTGATTTTTCTTTTTCCGATCTCCATACGAATATGATAGGAATTATAACCTTGTAAGGTAAATATTATCATATATTATCTTAAATTGAACGGAATCGGCCGTATAGGTACATCGCCGCGGCTTACTTACTACAAAGCAAAAGGAAAACCAGTAAAAATTTATTAGTTGTTTTATATTTAGTATAGCGCCAAATCCGCAATCATCCTCAAACATTCGTTTTTATAATATAGATTCAATTTATATAAAAGTAAAATTGTATAAAAGTCTCGGTCATAAAAAACTTAGGTTGTCAATGAATGTTTAAATAAAACATCAAAAAATAATATATTGAATTTGAGTTCATATGTAAAATGTTGCAAGCGTTTTAATATTTAAGCCAGTAGACGTGTTTTAATAGATTTGAAAAAATAATAAAAAAATAATCAAACTGCACAATGGTTGATTAAATTAACGTATCTGAATTAATTTGTTGGTAGTCGCTCATAACCCAGTAACCTGTGAGTGCAGACGATATAAATCCATTTGACAAACGGCGGGCGTCAAATCGCGTGACGACGATGCTTACACGCGACAAGCCTGCGTTCGGGAATTTATTGTCATTGCACTTGTATTTATGATTATGACGGACAAAACACTTTAATTGGTCCCTGCATAAATAACGTCGTACCAAAAAGACCCCGAATGGCACAATTCCAAGTCACGGTTAGTACTTGATAGTTAAAAATATTAGTATAACGGACCGTAGTGTCTGTCTGTCTGTTCGGGTTAAACTCCGAAACGAGTAAGCCGATTTTATGAAATTCGGAAGATATGAAAAGGAAGTTGTCAGGAGTGACATAGGCAATTTTTTACCGACTTCCAAAAAGGAGGAGGTTCTCAATTCGACTGCATTTTTAAAAAATGTTTGTTACCTCAGGACTACACACTGGGTGAACCGATTTTGATGATTTTTTTTTATTTGTAAGCTGGTGCTTTCCATTTTAATTAGAATTTTTGAAATTACAGAAATTGTAGAAGTCATGAAAACCGCTGTTTAACCGGTAGCCGAAAAATCCCTATTTTAAACTATTAAATATTATCGAAAAGTTTTCATAAAACCACTTTCTTTGCATATAATTCTAATACACAACCATTTAACGAAGTTGTTTGCATGCTCGCGTGGTTTGCATACTGTTTAGTTTTTAGTGCTTTATCGTCAAATATCTCGTAAAACTAGTAGTTGTATATTTCGCTAACTAGTGCACGAAAATAATTTTGTTTACTTTCGACAACGCGACGACAAATTAGTCGTGGTTTCGGCACAGAGGAATTACATACAGAGAGTCGACGAAGGCCTCTTGACAGTGCAGTCGTAGGGTAGTGCGGGGGGAAAGAGCGACCCTTCCTGGTCTCAGTAGCAAGGGCCTTGCTATAAAAGGTTGCCACATTATTATTACATATATTTTAAATACATATTAAATATTATTATTTTTACCAGGATGCCATGGTACGCGCTGTATCAAATTGTAGTTTTTTAAGTGAAATTTTTTTGAAGTTAAGAAGTTTTTTAGTACCTAAGTGTAATGGCGCATTCGAATGGGAGTAAAAACTTTTTGCAAGTTTTGCGTTTTTTTACTAAAGTAATTTACAGTATTCTACATTGAGCTTAGCGACACACTGCGATATAATTCTAAATCATTAGCTTTTCCAATATCAGGAACGTCTGTTAGTTACAAAACATTTTTAGTTTCGATTTCGTGATATTACATTTTGGTGTAACCCAACGTCTGCAGCGAGTTGTAATTGAATTACGCGATTTGTGTGACGTCAGAGAACAAAGCGTGGGTTTGAGTGGATATTAAATAAAATAATTTAATAAAACATTTTTAATAACGACATGTAGTTAAAGTAGGTTACACTTTTCTAAACTGCGAAAAAATAAAATTAGGATTAGGAATATTCTATCAAGTTTATCATCAATTCTACAAAAAAAGAGCAATACGACATTATAGAAAACAATTTTTTATTACTTTGTAAACAAACATATAATATAATTATGATAAAAAAATATTCTGTTTGACTTTATTCGCAGTCATTAAAAGAGTATACACATTGTAGGTATTCTGTTCAAGATAATTGGAAATCACTGAAGATTTATTAATCTAAATTTTATTTATATATAATATTTATTTATAAATTTTATTTATTAATATACGAAAAGAAGAAATTATAAACACGCGTTACAGTTATGCAGGGAACTGGCATCCATAATTCCACATCAACAGGTCTCGACTCTACGTCTTGGGGCATAAAACCTCAAGTATTTGCCGACTGCATTATGATGGAGAATCGTAAAGCTGAAAGCTTTTATGAAGAGTGGGTATTTTCGTACTCATAATACTATCGAACTGTTCTTGTTCTGTACGGTGTCACTTTGTTCCTTATTCTATGTACATCATATAGTACACAGAGCTTTGTAATATTTCTCTATGCGTAGAGTATGTACGAAATAAATAAATATAGCATCGTGTTAAAAATACTAGTATGTCATTTAATAGTTAGCAAATATTTAGTAAATATATATTACTGACCGATTGGCCTAGTGGTTAGGGACCCTAACAGCGGAGCCGAGGGTCGCGGGTTCGATTCCCGCCCGGAACAAATATTCGTGTGTATGAAAATGTGTATATGTTCCGTGTCTGAGTGTAAAATATTTACGTATGTATATATTTCATTATTATTATATGAAATAGCATATTCGTTAGAAGTATTTGTATTTATTTTTTTATGTATTACAATGTCACTATAATAGAGAATTTTAACAGTTATTCGCTCTATAGCTTCAAAGTAAGAAGGTTATTACTCATCCTACTATTCAAAAAAGAATTATGCACACCGGTTCCGTAATAGTAGAAACAAAACTCTTATATATTCATCGTGTCCGTCCATCTGCATGTCACGAACACATATCTCTGTCACTTTTACATTGATTCTGATCACAGCTAGACACATGTGTCAAATGAACCACCATGTAATTCTATAGAGAAATTATGGAACCTTATCTAATTATTTATATCAAGGATAGCTCTCCATAAATTGAGCCAATAGATGATATTTTTGCGTGGAGTATCGTTGAACAGATCTTTGCTAATGAAGGTTTTTAAGTGTCTTTTTATTTAGGTAAAATATTGCGAGATATGAACTCCTCAAATCGTTATCATCATTAACAAATTAATGAACTATTGTTAAGTATCTAATGATACATTTCTTGTGCTGGAAATCGACTACATGCTAAACGTTCTCGCCTAATTACATTTACCAATTTCATTAATTACATTATATTCATGAGTCATTCAAGCCGACGGTTGTGTTAAATATGTCAGAAACATAAACATAAGAAGATTTTGAAGTCAAACTATCGATCTTCGAAGACAATCACCAAAATAATACGTAACACCGAACCCTCGTCAATTGGCGATACAGTATAGTTGATTCATATTTGGCCCCTTATTTCACCACCGGACACTACAATAGCCACTCCAGTCCTTCTACAAACACTGTGTGCTCGTCATTGCTATCCACAGTGCATTACAGTAGGTTAGACTTTAGAATTGATACGTAGGTAAATACACTGCCCTTATCCTAAACTCTAAAATGTGACATCAAATCATCCAAAGATGTAACGGAAAAGGATGAATGACTTAATTGCTTTCTAAAATGAGAGGAGTTTGTAACAAGACTGTTTACATATGCGTGATATTTTTACTTAATTTCGTTCCACGAGTCATTATTTTTGAGACGCGTGTCTCCTTACAAATATTGTCACTTGACACCTCTAACCTGCTGAGTTCTCTGTGGTCATATCTATTGTTAACATAAGTTTTACCAGAACAAGAAAATGATTGTTATCTCAAATACCCAATCAATACAAGGAACGAATTCCTAACTCAATGTTATTTACACTTCCAAAGTAAATCATGATGGGGCCAAAACTACTTACAGAATATAAATTTCCAAAAAACACGAGTACCCATGAATATTTTTCTTCTCTTGGGGACGTTTTCAAGATAAACAGCAACAATCGTTGATACAAAATTCTTTGTTATTCTTGTGAGTGGGGCGCCCATCACGTCACCTGACTCACAATTTGTCTCTTGATTGGACACGTCGAGTTGACGCACCTGTGTCTCACGAAACTCCTAATTCAATTTCGTTCAGTAAATACGAAATGGATGTGGCAATTGCTGTTGAATTTGGTGATTAGCGTTGCGTGATGCTACCTAAGCAGTCCACAAAGTCAGGCCGAAATATTTCATGACCATTACCAAAGGTAGACCTCAAAGGCTCTCATACTGTACTTTCGATGCATATCTCAAAGGTGTCTCAAAGACAGTATGACGTGAGATTCGCTTTTAGAATACATAGGCGCAAGCGTAGCGTTCTCAAAAAATCTGTGTACTGGACAAAGCCATTTTACAAAGCTAAAGACCCATTCTGGCACTATGGTTTCTACAAAACTGTATATTCTGAGAGAAAATTGTACTAGTTTATTAATTCTTAAAATATTTGAAACTGTTTAAATCACAGTTATCTGTACAATAATATAGACATGTCTGTACATGGAGGTTTTGTTGAGCTAATATAATAGACTAAAATTAGTCTTACCGAACACGAGTTACACATTTATAATTTTTATTGTATGTTTCACATTATGATTCAATATCTAGGACATGCCATTCAATACAATTACTTAGTAATTTTTGGTAGCAAAGCAGTAAGAACAAAGCAGGGTAATTTCACAAAATAGATCGAATACTTGACTTTGGTAAAGCGCCGTTTGTAGCACCTACCGAACATGGAGTCAAGTTTTTCCTTACCACATTTCTTTTGTTTTGCTCGAGACTTCTGCTGACTCTCAACATTAGCTAATGGCCATTTTCGTTTTTGAGTAGATTTTCGAAATTTATTTTTGTGTTATATGCGCAACATAGTTCAAATTTAATATTCAACCAACTGCTGACACAAATCTTTTAATCCGAAATTTTTTATTTATACACCAGCGAATAGAATATTTTATCCTCTTTTCAACTATTGTGTCTTTCTATCTAAACATGTCACATTTGAGCGTCTAATTTTGACTGAGCAATAAGCGTTCTCGCGGAACACGTTTTCGTTACGGTCGAATTTCAGTTTGTGCACGCCACTAATATGTAACATTCATGTAAGACGTGTAATTTCATTTAATGTCAAAAATGTTTGTTACTTTATGTTTATGTAGATTACACGTAAAATTGTTAATTGCTATTTCAGACACACGAATCTTATTTATATAGTTTATTTCATAACTCTACGTCTCCAGCCCTCAGCTAAAGTGCTTTGGGGCCGCACAAACAAAGGATCAGGACAGCAGGTGTGGACTATTGTTTATGGGCCCCCACTCGAACGCCTGATGCAATGATGGGGATTAGGGCTTAGTGCCGATGTCGCGTTTTAAGCTAAAAGCCACTTGACTCTCACTATGGAAATAAGAGGGAGGCCATAATAGATCGCGACTCATTATGCAAAAGCTAGGAGAGGTAGACTTAGACGGTGTTGCGGCTCCGAGTCTTGAGTGGCTGTTTTCTTAAAACCTAAGCGAATTCTTTAGTCGTTTATTTCGCTTTCAAATAAATCTACAGTAAAACTACAAATGTATTGATATTCACCATCTATAAAGGCTAAATTGACACTGACGATTTCCACTATTCGTAAATTTTTTTCTCTACCAACTTTACACCAGCCACCAATACCCTACACCAGGATATTTGACGCCAAGTTAACCTTGGTGCACAGGTAAAACTTATCACATAATACATATGCTACTTTCATTAGGTTCATAAGTTCTGTCACAAAACTCAAAATTTGAATTTCGAATTTTGTAAATCTACACAAAACCTTATTGACTTTATTTTCCTCAGTGTTAAATTATATGGAATCATAGGACGCAAGAAGAGGTTCAGGCACTTCAGGTTTCAGGAGATTTTCAAACTCCTCAAAGGTTTGAAAATAACGCAGAGATTTGTTTATCGTAATCATTAAGCGATACAGAGAAAGTTAGAGTTTAGAAGATAAAAAATGAAGGACCTGGAATCATGAAATTTGGCAACAAGCACGGACTGATAGCACAAGTAAAATGAAGATTCCAGAAAATTTATTTACCTATAATTAAAACACAAGAAAAATTTTTTTTAGTAATCAATCAAAATCAATAAGTTTTTATTCAATATAAGATGTTTACACACACTTATTGAAAGTCAAAATGAATTGATTAGGTACCGGTTCAAAAACTAGAAGCAGAAGAACCGGCAAGAAACTCCTCCCTGTTTATTTCATTTAAATATATGTTTATCTTAGTTGTTTTTTTTTTCAATACTTACAACTATTACAATGATGTCCATGCGTACTTATCATTTAAATACTCGCTAATACAATAGTAAGCTTTATTCATGAGTTGGATTTTAACTTGCTTTGTAAATTGATTTGAATTTAAGTTCAACATTTCTTCAGGAATTTTATTATAAAAAGGGACATAATTTCCCATGAAAGAATTATTATCCCTTTGAGAGTTTGAACCTGAGAATCGATAACATATGCTTATGTTTTGTATTTAAGTTGTGGCCATCACCCACCCTAGAGAAAGCATTTAATTTTTTATGTATATTATGTATTATGTATATTTAAATTAACATGCGTTCGACGTCGACAGCAGTTACGGAAACCTTATGGCGCAAATACAACTCGCACTTGGCCAGTTTTTTTTTTCATTGACTGACCGATTGACCAAGTGGTTAGACACCCTAACTGCGGAGCCAAGGGTCGCGGGTTCGATTCCCACCCGGGACAAATATTTGTGTACATGAACATGTGTATTTGTTTCGCGTCTGGGTATGAAATATCTATATATTTATAAATTATAATGAATATTAAAGTATGTATATCAGCTGTCTGGTACCCATATTACAAGCTTTGCTTAGTTTGGAACTACGTGGCGCTGTGTGGGATGTTCCAGGTATTATTACTATTATTTCTTTAGGTACTTTAAAACAACGCCATATTTTGTAAATCTCACACGAACGAAACCGGAACAGCTCGCTAGTATATATGTATATGTTAAAGAAATGCATCTGTAGCGCGATACATTACAACCAGTGTAATAGACTGAATTGTCCGTATCTTTGGTTGTAATCACGGGTGTGTAAATCTTTTGTACTGATAAAATCAGAATTTAAATTGCACGTGGGTAATGTTGCAGCTACGTATTCATTTTTAGCGCCTTTTAGTTAATTCTACTAAAAAATGATTTTAATAAAATTAATTAAAAAGTCAACGGATAGTTACTCAATGTACTAATTCAAAGTATTTTCGTAACACTATAGAGTTTTAATGAAATTTTTGATAAAATATTTTTATTAGCGAAATAAACATAAACGCTTTATTCAAAAAAGCAATAGAAAAAGTAAAATTCAAGCTTATATGCCCTAAACGCATACAATTATTTTAAGCATTTCCGGCTTTTCAAAGGGAATCGAAAGTCCCGAAAATCTATATTTTTGATGTGTATTTTCTCTTTTGTTGCCTATAATATACTTTACAAAAAAAAAAAAGCTACCTAAAACGTCATAACACCATGTTTAGGGTTCCGTGCCAAAATGATAAACACGGATCCCTTATGTTTTCATTCTGTCTGTCTGCTAATCTGTCTGTCCGTTCGTCTGTCCTTCCATCTGTTCGTACGTCACAGGCTTATCGCGACCATATTTCCTGTTGAGAAATTGTGAAAACTAAATTATTTAAGAGCGGTTCTCTATACACTGATGGATGAAAAACTTTATTTTCGCATGCCCCATCGTGTGGTATTGTTAAATAAATTTTTGAAAATAATTATAATAATTGTGTTATCCTAGATATCTTAATCTAGTCCCAAACTAATGAAAACTTGTATTATGGGAACTAGGCAACAGACATACCTACGTAAATATTTTTTATAATATATTTTACACCCAGGCCAGACACGAAAGATATAGACATGTTCAAATGTTCATGCATACAATTATTTGTCCCGGGTGGGAATCGAACCCGCGACCGTCAGCCAATTGATCAGTGGAATGAAAGTTCTTTCGTTATTTATTATTTAGATGAATATTTCGTGAGATGTATTCTGCCAAATTCGACGCCGACTGCATTTTGACGGCAACACTCTACCTATCCAGACATTGTAGTATTGTTTAAATTTTCAAAACTGTTTTCACAATTGTTTGCAGGTTTTTTAGATTCCCGCAACTCCCGCAACTTTCAGTTACCAACAAAGTTCTGCGGTCTTTGAAATAAACTTGTATTCAAGAACATAAAGTTAGTAGTCGAGAAAAATACTACGAAACCATAAGTTAATGTGTGTCTGGCACGTACTTATCCAGTTTTTCTTTATCACAACAGCATAAACAAAGTCTCGACGATTCAACAAGAGCTCGTGCTGAGTCAGCGGGGAGTTTCTGAATAGACAGGAAATATCAATCGCCGAAAATGTCCTTTAATAGAAGGGGGACCCGCAAATGCCAAACTCCGTATTACCAACTTGCTTAATGACGCATTTAGTCGGGGGATGTTCTCGCAGAATGTTCGCACCGAGATAAACTTGGTAATCCGCAATTTGTACCTACAGTTGCGATTCGTCGGCAAATTTGATTATTGACGTGTACGTCATATTCAGCTTTATCAGTTACTGAGTACAAGCTGCTCTCTGCAGCTTCGTTTATATACGGGGTGGAATTGGTAGAATTTATTCGACATAGTACTTACACCATATCAACCCAATACGCCCCCCTTAGGCCTCCCCTCATGATGAGAGTGCTAGCAGCTTAATCCACCAAGCTGCTCAATGCAGATAGGTGGATTTTCACGACTGCCGTCTGGTGCCGGCTACCAGGACCGACGGCTTAACGTGCTCCCCGAGGAACGGAGTTAGTGATAATTATGTACTTAAGTCAGAAACTACCTTCTAAAAAGAAGCAGGTTCGCCACCACTCACGCGTATCACATGGTACTTAATACATAAAAATAAAATTAAAATAGTAACAAAAATCTCAGTTTCCGGGAAGCTTCGCAGCCTCTTTGAGTCCGATATACTTCAGTGCCTATAAACTAAAATTTTTGAACAGTGCGTGTTACCACAGTGATGACTTTATAAGGAAATAAGATGTGGTCCTTAAATGTTGGCTTCATTTTCAAGATGAATGTAGTATGAAGAGAGTTCTGCTTAAAGTTTCTCTGTGGTATGCAATTCATAACTAAGACATCAGCAGAAGACCTGGAGTGACCGACATAGCTAACAGAATTAGCAGCTTGAAGTGACAATGAAAAATAGAGATCATTCGCTTAAACGATAACTGGTTAGGTAGAAAAGTTCTATAGGCGAACAACGACCTGATAAAGATGGTGGGCCGTTATTAATTATAGGTGGTCCAAAACCATGTGTTGTGAAGGTCTAAGGGCGAGGCTTATTTCCAGCAATGGATGTCTGAAATGATGATTATGATTAAAATAATAATAACGTATACTAAGCATTAGCTTGTGTTTTGGGTACCAAGCAAAGACACCACATACATGTAACAACCAAGACCCGGTACCAGTATCAATATTAATCATATAAATACTGATCCGACCTGGGATTCGAACCCGGGACCTCCAGCTTCGTCGGCAGGATCGCTGCTCACTAGGCTAACCGGTCATCATGAATGTAATATCGTCGTCATTATATGTAATAAATAGGTTAGGTTTGCTGTGTATATTATTACAATATATAACTGCTAATTACTTTTTTGAACCCGGATGCGGTGTACTTATGTTATCTTACGCTTCCCAACTTTATCTTGATGAACATTTCCATTGAAATATAAAACAGTCTTGAATTGAATAGACGTACAAAGAACACTTGCACATTTGTTTCGCAGTCAATACAATTTGTTTGGTGACACGAAACCTTTCCCGCCCATATCATGTTAAAGGTAAAACAGTAATTTTGTTCATATATCATTGCATTACGAGTGTATGTGCTACTTAGAAATGGAAGGAAGAAAGGAAACTAATTTTCCTTTTATTTTAAGGTATAATGCAATAAAACTGTAGGTATTTGATACTTTATATTTTATCTAAATAAAAGATTGGTTCTGGCTCATGCCAGACTGTGACGGCATTTACGAACAACATCCATATCAGCCTTACCCCATTGCAGGGGCTAAAATCTCGGGATGAGTGTGCTTGGGGCTTAATCCACCACTCTGTTCCAGTGTGGGTTGATGGATTTTAACGACTGCCATCTTATGATGACAACCGCTATTAGAGGCACGGAGTCAGTGATAATTATGAACTTATGTCAGGAAAAAACTATTTTTCATTTGTTTTTTCTGTTGTTTTTGCGTTGCTGGAATTCGAACCACGACCTTCTAAACAAGAATAGGGCTCTCCACCACTTAGTTATCTCGACATCTATTAGTTAAGTAACAATGTTTGCTTGCATTTTTAACACGTTTTTATTTTTTTGGTATACTTATTGTGTGTCTGTATGTTCTGTATAAATATTTCAAATGATTTTAAACTAACTTCACGATAAGCTACAGACTTGAAACATCAACCATGGCGAGGAATTGGGTGACAATAATAATAATATAATAATAACGTATACATCACAACAACGTCTAGGCCCCAAAATAAGCATTAGCTTGTGTTTTTGGTATACCAAGCGAAGACACCACATATATATAATAACCAAAACCCGGTACCAGTATCAATTGTTCATCATATAAATACTGACCCTACCTGGGATTCGAACTCGGGACCTCCAGCTTTTGTAGGCAGGGTCGCTACCCACTAGGCTAAGCGGTCGTCTGTAATATAATACAATGTAATAATCTGATGACTAGGTCTGGTTGATGCAACCATGGTAGTATCCTAACTCACATACCTACTCGTAGCATCGAAATGAAATTTTTGAAATATGTATGATTTGGGTGACGATTATCGGTATTTGGATGAGAAAAGTTATTGGTGGGGGTTTAATTTCTGACTGAATAAATAATTTATATTCGTCGCCTAATCTCATCGAGCTATCGTTCATCCCCGCCACAGCGGCAGTAGGTGCACCATGCAGAGCCCCGGCAGCCGCGTCCGTTGGAGCCAGCAATAGCTGCGTAGCGTAGCAGCAACAGCGACCGTGATCGGCTTAGACCAGGACCTAGTTAGATCCAGGACCTGAACCAATGGCCTGCTGACTGGTGACATAGGTTGGAGCAAATCAAAATTATATTTATTAGGCAACAAACGAAATGCTATCTCACTTCGCGTTTATCTTTTTCCGTTTTGTAGACTATTAGTAGCTGTGATTAATTATATTTCTGTTTATGAATAACATAATAAACTTATGTAAAACAAAATTGTCTGTTCATTTCTCGATCATCCAGCGACTCACAGATCTTTCATCACACTACCGAAACGGTCTTTAACCAAAAGTCCGACTAGATATTTAACATTCATTATTTCATTTATCCCCAGCTTCTTAGTACACATATAACCAACCATCAACCCAATAAACGAATATAGATCCTCTCTCTTTTTGTTATATTTTTTTAATGACTTAAACCTATCAATAGATTAAAAACCCATCAATATTTCACCGATTATAAGTTTATTATAGATGTGACTTCACGAGCACTTTTCATACCACATGGTGACGAGGGTCTGGCGAAACGTCCTAATATTATATGCTCATATCCATGAATGGAACCGAACGAAACAATGAACATAATCGATGTCGAGATAACTAAGTGGTGTAGAGCTGACTTCTTGTTTAAAAGGTCGTAGTTCAAATTCCAAAAACGTAGAAACAACAGAAGAAACAGAAGAAAATGAGCTTTTTCTGACTTAAGTTCATAATTATTACTGACCCCGTGCCTCAGAGAGCACGTTAAACCGTTCATCATCATCAGGCTGTCGTTAATAGCGGTTGCCATCATAAGATGGCAGTCGTTAAAATCCACCAACCCGCACTGGAACAGAGTGGTGGATTAAGCTCCAAGCACCATCATCCCGAAATCTTAGCCCCTACAGCGGGGTAAGGCTGATATGGATGCTGTTCGTAAATGCCGTCATAGTCTGGCATGAGCTAAAACGAAATTCAGCATAATAATCTTTTTTCCTACTATAATTAATTAAAAATGTAATGAATTTCAGTCATGTGATGCCGGTAAAAGTTACATGAAATATATGCTCCCCACGTAAAATAAAATGGCACTATTCAGCTAGTTTTAACGTTAATATTCTGAATACAGTTAGTTTTAGTATCTTCCCTATACTTAATCAGGTAAATAGGTATAGCTAATACAGCATTTTTCTTGTAAATTGATATAATTTATACCCAGTGTTCGGCTGAACGTATTCCAAACGTGTAGAGCTTACCGAAATAAACGAAAAGTTAAAAAATACAATGGTAAAACAATGATAAAAAAATCGAATTTTAAACATGTTTTTCTCGGTAACCGTTAGTTTGTGCTATCTGTTCACTTGAAACATGCTCTATAAATCTTTACTACGTACAGCCGAGCACCTGGTATATCATCAACGAATTGAGCGATTTTTTAAAATTTTTTCTACCAAATTTCCCATTTTGTATCTCAATGTAAAACTTCTTTTTTTTATACTACTAGAGTTATTTTAATTTTGTTTATTATAAATAAAAATTTTAAAAGTTTGTTTTCCACAATGTGGTCGAAATACGTGTTGTTTACCCGTTTTCACTCACCGCAAGCTCTTCGGCCGTGTCGACAAGTCCCATAAGGGTAAGAAGTCGCACGAGCGCCCTCTACGTAATGACCGAGTCACGCTCAAGAACTTGTTTCGTGTCTCCTCACCTTAACTATACTACATTCTTGAAACATGTGAACTGTAAAATATATGGAAATAGACAATGAATATATTACGAAGTATTCAGTCGGTTCTATATTAAGTTCGGTCAGTCGAGCCAAGAAATAATTGCTTGTATACATTTGATTTCTCAAAGCTATTCTCCATGTATATAGAGTTTGTATATCAAGACATACCACCATAAAAAGGCCAGAAAGAGATAGACGACAAGAAAATAAGAAAAATAGAGCTTATAGAACGAGAAATTGAAATACTAGTTATAATAATAATAATTATACCTGGGACATCCCACACAGTGCCATCTAGTCCCAAACTAAGCAAAGCTTGTATTATGTGTACCAGAGAACTGATATACATATGTAAATATTCTTTATAATATATAATTACTTAAATAGATTTTTCACACCCAGACACGGAACAAATAGACATGTTTTTGCACACAAATATTTGTCCCGGGCGGGAATCTAACCCGCGACCTTACCTGTTACTTTAACAAAGTTATCTTTTACAGGAAACGAATGGAAGTTGATGATTTTTACTGTCTTCTTTTAAATTTAATTTTACAGCAATCATAATTACATCTCAAACGTACATAAGCATAAGTTCCCGACCCGACTGTTTCTTATAAGAGTAGGCCGAGACCTGCTTTTCACCAACACGAATTGTTGATATATTATTAAAACGAAAAACTCATTTTCGTTTGTTAACGGTGCATATGTGAAAGTGTATCTAGTTTTGGTATAAGCGGCTTAAAAGGAAAATCAATTTGGCCGCCCCCAGCTGGCTGCCGTAGTCCGCATTAATTTCCTTTGCTATAATTCTCGTATATTGGAGCATCGACGACGGCGCCGATTTATTGCGTAAGTGTCGCGGACAGGTGGCTAGCCAAGGGCCACCTATGCTCACTTGCGTAGGCCGAAGTTGCCTATTTATTGATTTATATATATTATATATATTGACGACCGCTTAGCCTAGTGGGTAGCGACCGTGCCTACGAAGCTGAAGGTCCCGGGTCTGAATCCCATGTCGAGTCAGTATTAATATGATGAATATTGATACTGGTACCGGGTCTTGGTTGTTATATGTGTATGGTGTCTTCGCAAAATATTTATATATGTATATATTATAAAGAATATTTAAGTATATATATCAGTTGTCTAGTAACCCATAACACAAGCATAATACTTGCTTACTTTGGGAATAGATGACGCTGTGTGGGAAGTCCCATGTATTATTATTATTTATCGTAGTTTTCATATATTTTTTACATGACTATATTTTTATGTAACTATTACTAGCTTATATGTATAAATTTAAAAAAAATTGCTTTCATTTATGAATATCCATTTTGCGTGTTGCATCTTTTAGTTAAAACGTAATTTCGGTGAGATTTAATGAAAATCAAATTTACGAATTAGATCGTGATGCTATATGACAGCTGTCTCGTCTTGTCCACCCCCATACTCCACCCCCTCCTAATATTAACAACACACTTGGGTGTGTTTGGGACTAGATGGCGCTGTGTGGGATGTCCAAGATATTATTATTATACGTTTTGATACAAAAATTATTTAATGCTTGCTTCATAGAACGCGACGAACAAAAACGCCGTTAATACCTACCTCGATGTTTTGCATACATTTAGAAATTAAGAAACAAGTAGAGTAAATATTCGAAAATGGTTTTTGAATATTTTCTCTACTTGTGCTATGCAAACTTATTTTGCACAATACTTTAAATTTCTAGATCAATATGAAGTTTTCACCTAAAGTGAGTCAGACAACAAAATATACTTTGGGAACCTGAGTCTATTTATTAAATAAATCAAAAACTTGAATTTCCTAACAACTCTCACTTTTTCTATGGATCTACATACATTGTCCTTACTATACCCACTCAAGTTTTAAGCCTGACCTTCACTCGTCAAGGGAGTCTCATATATTAGACGCTTTAAACACTCCTGCGCCTTTCTGATTTTCAAATAACACCATCTTGGCAAGATGGTTTATGTGTTGATGGTTTTTCTTGTTCTAATGTCATCTCCTTAGAACAAGAAACACAGGTTTATTTGCTGTAATGCACTCTAGAACTACCTATGCTCATAATAGTCTGGTAAACAGGTTACATCAAACTTATAAACAAATTTAATAACGTAGATATTTTTAACACTAGTAAATTATCCTTTAAGAGCGAGGTTCTTGAAGTGATTACGGATAAACTGGAACATAGGCTTAACGCTTCGTGATGGCAGACACAGATTACTAGAATGCAATGTGAGTGGTCAATGTGGAAGTAGCATAAATTCACACACGCCATATGTAGGATATGGAACGTTAATATATAAAGTATAAATTACACACACACACACACGCACACGCACGCACACACACACTCACACACACGACACACACACATTAAATTAATAATTATTTTCATATTAAAAAAAACTGTCTTGGTTGATGTCGCCTTATTGTAATATGAATAAATAAAAAAATGTAAAACAATAATTGGCTATCAGATGTATTTATAAGTTATGTTAATTTAGTTTCTTAAGAGCTGTGATTTTTGTTATTAAATAAATAAATGTTTAATTGATTGTCGGTTTTTTGAACTATCCTAATGACGGGCATAACAATATATTAATTTTAATAAGGATGCGTGAATAATCAACCTTATCGCACATTTCATTATATTTATTAAAAATAAATAAAATCACGATATTCAAACTAATTAAACAATTCGAGATATATGTACTCGTCATAAAGACTTGCCAGTAACACCTGGAGCTTTTGAATGTCATCTAAAATTCAGAAACATCTGAGTTCAGAATTTCATAACTTAAATGTACATTACATGAAGGTGGTTTCACATGTTTACCTACATTCTCGGCAAGGGTTCCCTCGACTAAAGGAGACTTCACACGAAACCTATTTGTCTCCCGCTAGATTAGTGTAAGTGGGCGGGTCGGACATACACCTGCTCCCTCAGTGAAATGTTCCACCTAACGCACGCCTGAACTTTGAATTACAGGAATCTTGGGGATTCCTGCGTTTGAAATGCTAACATTTCATGTATCTCGGGATGTTGACTATACTGTATAATGTTATTATATAATGAAAGTTTTAAATTTTATTTAAACCTAGCTTTTATTGTGCGTCTCATTGGTTTTGAGAACAAAAGTCCAATTTTGAAGCTAGTGAGGAAAAAAAATTTTTTTCAGGCAGTATCTTCCAAGTACAGACTTTACTCCTTTAGAGTATTTATTTCAACAGTGTTAGTCGATATTTGATGATTTCCTTTAATAACAACGAGTCTTTGAGAATTTTATTGACTTACAACAAATATTAAGAGAAATATAATGTTATTTTAGATTAGGTACAGATTTTTTTAATGCTCCAAATGGTACTGGAAAACTAATATATCCATATACACATGCACAACAAAGGAATTTCAATTGAACCCATTGTTAGACCACATCGAACCTAAATTAGGTCAACGACTATAAGCACATTTGTGGGTTCTATCACCATATCCACAAGTAAATATACCAGATGTGTTTGAAACCTCTTGTAAGTTTAATGTGGGTTAAATAAGTAAGTAAGTATCAGCTTCTGAGCCCAAATAAATTTTAAAAAATTACGTTCAAAATAAAATAAATTTATTTTGGTAAAATTAACACATTTTCATCACTAATCGAGGTGTCACCAGATGCGTTACGAGGTAAGTAACCTTGTGTGATGTCGTGATAGACGTGTGGTAGCTAGCCCGCTTGTTATTTAGAAGGCCGTGGTTTGAATCCCAGGCATGTATCAACTGTTTTTTCTAACTTATGTACCTACTTAACTATCAGTAACGCTGTACCTCGGAGAGCACGTTAAACCGTCGGTTTAGGTTAAAATCCACCAACCCGTGATAATGAGCAGCGTGGTGGATTAAGCTCTAGGCCCTCTCATCCTGAGGTGTGGCCGAGGCCTTGCAGCGACGCAATAATGGGCTGATGATATGGTAGGGAAACCTCGAGTGAACGTCAACATATTGCGTAGCGTCGATATGACGCCGTTGCATGTGATAAAATGGAAAATTTTAACATTTAATAAAATCTATAATAAATAGTAAGGTTTACATCAGAAGGAACAGAAAATACTGTCAAACGTGTATACTTCTAATGAACTTTTACACCTTGTTTCCACCAAGTATAATACACTGTATTATACTGTCATATCCATACTGTATGTGTTATGTGTATTAATTTGGCAGAAGTGAGAAACCACACCGTGTAGGTATAACTCAATCCATCCATCCATCCATCCATCAGCCCACATTCATCCACTGCTGGACATAGGCCTCTCCCAAGGCACGCCACACTTCTCTGTCCTCAGCCATTTTCATCCAGCCACTACCGGCAACCAGCTTTATATCGTCGGTCCAGCGAGCCGGCGGGCGTCCCACACTACGTTTGCCAGTTCGTGGTCTCCACTCAAGAACCTTTCTTCCCCATCGTCCATCAGTTCTTCGGCAGATGTGACCAGCCCACTGCCACTTCAGCTTACTTATTTTGCAGGCTATGTCGATCACCTTTGTTCTCTGACGGATGACTTCATTCCTGATATGATCCATCAGAGATACCCCGAGCATAGCCCGTTCCATAGCTCGCTGAGCAACTTTAAATCGGTGAACTAGTCCTGCTGTGAGTGTCCACGTTTCAGCACCGTAGGTCATGACCGGTAAGACGCACTGGTTATACAATTTTGTCTTTAGGCACTGAGGAATGGCTGAAGTAAATACCCGACGAAATTTTCCGAATGCAGCCCAGCCCAGCTGGATCCCGCTATAACTCAATATTCAAACTCAAATCGAGCAATGACGTCACGAGCGGGTCGTAAAAACAAACTTTTATTTTTTTTATTCCCTTCGGTAATAAACGGTATTTTCCCAAAAATTCAAAACGTGTAGTCATCAATTTGTTCAATCAAGTATAGTAATCAAATGGCATATGACATAGGTACATAGTTTTATTGAAGACCACGAGCTCATTACTTATCAAGAGAAAAATTCATGAATTATAAGTAAGTCATCACATGTCCCAGAGTTGAGAAACTACGAAATCGAACATGGGACTTCGTGCCGTAGTTCTTATTAGCGCACTTCGAAACTAATAAGTTAGAATGGAGTACCTTACCTGTGATTTATCGACGTAACTTCCGCCACACGAGCGGAAACTAGAATCACTGCGAATATATCTCTATTTCAGACATATATTTCCGTGACTACAAGAAGGTGAAATTCAATTCTAGACTCTAATAACGTATAATATTTTTGTCGATGTCATCTTTTTTTTCTCGTAAATATTACAAAAAGGTTTGAAGAAGTTTCCATATTAATGAAAATGTTGTACTTGTAACTATATTTCGATGTATGTTACACATCTTATAATTCTATTATATAATATAATTAAACATCGACAGACCGAGTGGTTTCAGACCCTAACTGCAAAGCCAAGAGGTCGCAAGTTCGATTCTCGCCCGGGACAAATGTTTGTGTTTATAAACATACGTATTCGTTCCATGCTTGGGTGTAAATTATCTAATGACCTGTGGTTACACTCAAAGACCGAAAACACTCATTGAGCGAAAAAACAGCTCACAAAGCGTTGTGGTCACTGTAAAACATCCACATCGCGAAATTTGTCTTATAGTTCTTATGAAAATGTTCACGCCGCGTTGTGGTAATCACAAAAAGACCACATAGCGAAGTTCGCGTCGTGGCTGTCATGTTATACGACCACAACGCGTCTTGGCAATGAAGAAAAGCCATGACGCGTTTGGAAACATATTAGTTTACGACACACAGTGCTTTGCGTTATGGGTCCTACTAGTCTCTTAAACTTTTTGGTAGATATCCCTAGGAAATATTTTTTCAAGTACCACACGGTGTACTTTTAGCCTTTTCTGCTACTAAGAACTGGAAACCGCTGCCTGACGAATAATTAAAAAAAAATGATTTCACCGAAGGCGTTAATAAGTTTAATTAGTCTAGTGGTTACTGTGACAGCCTACTTACTTGAAAGAGTGGGGTTCAAATCCAAGCCACAATTTGTGTCAGTTTAAAAAAAAAACTAAAATTGTGAATTATTTTTTTTAATTTTCTTTTAATAAGATAAAATTTTATTATTTTTTATTTGGAAGCTATAAATCTTTTACGTTCATTTAGCAACGAAATAAAAAGAAGACGACACTGAAGGCAGTTTAATTCGAAGTGGACCAGCCAACTTAAACGAGGTCCCTTTACTTAATTCCCAATAAACTGTTAACGCGGGATGCTTTTGATTAAATTCCTTTCATTTCCTTTTGTTTCTCTTAAAAATCTTTAAAGCTGCAACAAGGAAATTCTGATTTGCAACAAGGAAACATTTAATAAATTACGTAACTGTGACAGCCTAACAAGAGTTACAAGTGTTAATTATGAGTCAAATTATTTACTGAATTTTGGCATGAAATGTTATATGGATATTTACTGTCGCCGACTTCAGGCAAATGCAAACTATTGACACATATACAAAAGAAAAACATGTTTCTTGTATGGGTTTCATGTCTTTTTAATATTTAACTATGTTTTATTTTTATTATTTGTTATTATAGCAGCTGTAACAATACACACTCTAGGAAAATTTCAAGTGTAAGTAATGACGTCACAACCACCAATCACGAAAAACGTCGAAAAAACCACGTTTCTTGTATGGGACGCCCTTTAATATTTTATTTTATTTTTATTATATCTTAACCTATGAAGTTGCTGTTCTTCAGTACTGGCCATTTCAAACAAATAAAAAATTTTGATTGGCTGTGAATTTTAAATTCAAATAAATTTTGTTTTCAAAACATGACATTCTTTTTACAAAGTCAGTCATGTTTATTGATTAGCGTTGTGTATTCATTACATTTGAACATTTTTCGTCATAATGGAGACTTTAAAAATGCGTGTAATTATGGAATATGAGTTCCATCGTGGCACTAATTAGCACAAACGGCACGTAACATCAACAACGTTAAAGAGAACTTAACAAACGAACGCACAACCCGTTATTGGTTTGCCCGCTTCCGTTCTGGAAATTATGACTTGAATTATGAACCTCGTGGTCGTCTGGACACTTTGGTCAACAATGATGAATTGAAGGCGATTGTGGAAGCTAATGATTCTACTACAGCTGAACTAGCAGCACCTTTTGATGTTAGCATCAAAACAATATTGGACCATTTGCGACAAATTGGCAAAGTAAAAAACCTTGATAGATATGTACTCTACGAACTTAACGATCGCCAGCGCAACGTACGCGTCGAGACCTGCCTCGCATTGCTCAATAGGCACAGAAACGAAGGAATTTTGAACTGGATTGTTACCTGTGATGTGATTCTGTTCGACAATCGAAAGCGCTCAGCAAGTTGGTTAAATCCTGGTTCAGCACCAAAGCAATTTGTTAAACAAAAATAACCCCTAAAAAGGTGATGGTCACTCTTTGGTGGTCTAGTGCCGGTGTGATTCATCACAGCTTTTTACAAAATGGCATGAGCATTACTGTAGATGTGTACTGTGAAGAACTGAAGACAACGACGGAGAAGCTCGCACGTCTGCGACCAATTTTGGTCAATCGGTCGTCCCCGCTGCTTGCGACAACTTCACGACAACGCGCGACCCCATACTGTACAACAAACAGTCTCCAAGCTGCTAGAGTTGGAGTTGGAAGTTCTCTCTCATCCGCCATACAATTTTTACAAGAAGGACATCAATAAACTGCCATTGCGTTGGCAAATATGCTTTGATTGCACGGGTGATTACTTTGAATAACAGAAATAAAGATGTTTGGAAAAAAAATACTTTAACTTATTTCATACAAAACGGCAACTTCATTCATACATCACTTCACACACTCTGAAAATTTAAATTGTCTACCTATTGCGGCTGTTCCTGAAGTCAAATAGGGAAATCCTTTTATAGGGTTGCATACCCGAAGGATACCAATGGAAAGCCTATTACTAAGGCTTCGCTGTCCGTCCGTCCGTCTTTCACAGGGCTGTGTCGTCTCCTATACTAATCGAGCAGTTGTTTAACTTAGTTATCATGCCGCAACCACTTAGGTTCAGATACACACATCTGATCGCATTGGACGGCACGCATGCCATGCCTGATATGAATATCACAATCACTCCACACAGATTTACATCCGAAGTCACCTTTATTAAGGAAGTCGAAAAAATACAAAAATAGAAATGCCTCTAAATACAAATTCGAAATTAGAATTATTAGCATTTTTTATAAATATATTTAAAGGACAATAGAATTCAAATACCTTGAACAGAATCGAAAAATTACGACCAGGAAAACCGTTTAGGACGAATTTACAAATGGCATTTGCATAAAAATATCACAGTCCGCCAGAGTTGAATCCAAAAAAATAATGGTCCCATTGTGAGCGAGCCGAACGAGATGTGTCTCTGCACCATATAACGCATAAAAACAGTAAAATCTACCTTGTATCTATACGTATGTTTGTTTGGAACAGTAACCTTGTCAAAACACACCTTTTAGAGTGTGCGTCGATCTCTCACAACTTTAAATGTCGTAAGTTACACGTGTATGTCGTACTAAAATTGAAAAATCAGGTAAGTTATGATTTTACTAAAAAAATCTTTTTCTTATTGTGCACACAGTTCAAATCAATTTTAGTAATATTGTAATTTTAGTAAACTACATTAGTAAGATTGTAGTATGTAATTAAAGCGACTGCCCTTTGTAAAGTTATGAATTGTCACTGACTAATTGCTGGAATGATTAGAAACCCTAACGGCAGAATCAAATGTATTATATGTTAGCACATTATGCCCCACTGTAGGTGCTTAGGCCTACTCTCAGAATGGGGGTGTTTAGAACTTAATCCACCACTCTGCTTCAGTGCGAGTTGGTGGATTTTAACGACTGCCATCTCATGATGGCGATCGGGACATGTCCTCAAATCATTGGTACATATCCTGGGATTTGAACTACGACCTTCTAAACAAGAAGCGGGTTCGCCATCACAAGGCTATCACGACATCACATACAGCCAAATGTATATCAGCTATTACCCATAATACCGGCTCTGCTTACTTCGGAACTAGTGGCCGTGTGCGGGATGTCCTAAGTACTAAGGTGGGTTGGGGTGATAACTACTTAGCCTGACAATGAAATACATATATTATCGTATTAAAACTGTCTTTATTTTTCGACGTAGTCCCCGTTGAGCTGTATGCGCTCAGTCCAATGATCTTCTAAAGTTTCAATACCTCTCCTAAAATGGCTTTTATAGAGTCTCGAAATTTTTTTAATCAATACCTGTTTTTCCAGACGAATGCAATTTTGTAATTTATAGCGTAATATGTACTGTTTATGGTTTAGCCTTTTGGAAGATAATTTATAAATAAAATTCTTTTCACATCCCAAAACACTGATGCCGTGACTTTTCCCACAGATTTCTCCACCTTTTCCAACTTTTGGGGCTGAAGTTCCTGGTGCTATCCACTGCTTTGATTGTATTTTTGATTCTGGTGTATAGTAGTGGACCCATGTCTCATCTGTAGTCACAAATGTTTACATAAAATCACTTCTATTTTTCATTAAACGAGCCAAATTATGTTGCGACATTTGCATGCGTAAACGTTTTTGGTCGATAATGAGGAAACGCGGCACCCATCTCGCAGAAAATATTTTCATACCCAATTCTTCACTTAAAATGTATAATAATATATCCCTTTCTTAGAAACACCTACTGCGTCAGCTATCACTGATTATTTCAAACGTCGGTCTGCTAAAACCGTGTAAAACTTTTTGGACGCCGTCGGCGTTCAGTCAACAGTTTTTTACTGTTGCATATGATGGTGAACTATGGCCTAAAAGATTTTTCATTTCTTAGAAAATTGCACTGCCCTTCAATCCTTTCACATACAAAAACTTAAGGTCAGCACCCTCCTCGATTTTATTCATTGCAAAATAATCCGTGACAACGCTTTTCTAAATTACATTTTTTTTAAAACTACTGACTTATCTGACTTGTAATTTTATATATGGCCAGTTACTAAACGACAATATAACATGATTTCTTCTTTAATTTATCATAATTAAAAGTAGGTTAGGCTAAGTAGTTATCAACTTACCCTCGTATTATTATAATTATAATTTCTTGAATAAAATTATATTTTTACTGATTTTACAATTGCACTGCAACATTTTGTAAATGCGAACGATATAATGAATTCCCACGGGTCCCGGCGATTATGGAAATTTTTGTCCCCCAACGCGCTCTTTGAACTTCGCTGATCTAATAGCGAAACTTTGAAACGCTGCTAAATGAGAGACGAGCTTGCGGTGTACACATATATTTAATATTTCAGAAGTATTGTATTCGTTTTATTTAGAAACACCTTAATACCCATAGCAATCTATAAAAAGTTGATTGGCTGTCATTTGTATAAAGGCAGGATAATTCAGTGCTTATTTTATAAGCTATAAAACAGATAAACTTTTGAAACGTCGATAAATAAGAGGTGAGCTTTCGATGTGTGTCCACATATAAGCACGAAAAATTTATTTCTTTAATTCAGAGGTATTATATGTAAAATATATAAAACTTCTATAGCAAGAGTACAAGATCTTAAGCCCACCCTACGAAATGTTAGAATGGAAGTGTACGTATAGGTGAAAATTTTGTTAGAGTGACTATTTGATATTTTAAGAGATTGGAGTTACCGAACACTTTTCACTGTTTGAATTGAAATGAAAATGAAAAACATATTCTTAATGCAAAATTAGTAAAATCAACTCGTAATAATATACAATTTGAGTATTCATTCGTCTTTGAGTTTTCTTGGAAGGAAATATTTACTTTTTCAGAATTTGTTTCACTTTCTCTACACACAGATGTGTCAATTTCAATTAGTTAGAACTACGTAATTATGAAATCATGATAAATTAAATAGACACCAAGTTTATAATTAATAAGGAACAAAGCCCAGTGTTGCCCCACACTATTTCATTACTTCTTTAAAAATATAAAGACTGCATTCTCAGGAAATCAGTATCAAAAACAAAATTACACGAAAATACTTTTAATTTAGATTTCTTAATTTTCTATTCAACGGTGTTTTATAAATACTAAAAAAAAGTTGTGAGATTGCAATGGAACAGATAAAGATCGAACATAGCAGAACAAGCAGAAACATAATCCAAAATCGAACTAGTTGCTATATTTGACAGTTGACGCTATGCGCTATACTAACGAGTTGTTATTCTTCACAACAAATGGCGCTATCATTAAAGCTGTCTTGAATAAACCTTAATTATTATTTTTTTCACAAAAATTTGTAATCTTTCAAAAATGTAACATGTATCAATTCAGAAAAATATGCATTGGTTAAAGTCAATTAAAATGCAACTTTGTAACATGTAAAAATAGTGCTACATGTATATATTTTAATATACAGGTGAGTAAATGAACAGGGACCTCTATGACAGTAACCTAACCGTTGGAGATGGGAAGTTTTATTCTTAGAAATCCATCTTAAGTTTTTGGACTGTATTAAAATGGCATTCAAGGATTTTTTGAAACACAAATTTTTTCGAAGATATTCACTATTTTCTCAAAAAAAAATTTTTTGCAGATATAAATCTACCTGTGTATAGCGAACAAAAAGTTGTATGACACATTTTTTTTATGTTACTGGAAACAGACGAAACTCGACGATTTATGTTCCTTAGATTATTGACTTATTTTCCTCTGAGTGACCTGAGAATGTCCCATTTGAAAATGGAACAGTCAGCAGTTGCTGTTCTATTGCCAAGAAAAGTACTGGCTACTAATCACTATCTACTAATACTTTTTTACTAAGGACCATTTATTTTCAAGGGCGAAATTCAAATTTAGAATGTTAAGTTTCCCGCTTTCTTTTATGTCATAATTTTTATTCATTGTCATTGTTACTTTCCCGCGTATTCTAGTAAAAAAAATATTATAATATGGTATTAACTAACAACGAACGTTTTGAACTTTTAGAAGCTTACTTCAAAACCAATAAACAATAAGTGCATTAGAACTGCAATACGATGGTATGACCATAGAAATCCCGACAGGCATACTCCAACGTTTCTAAGTAATAATAATAAAGTTCTAATAATAATTTTTATTTAGTTTTTATTTTTATTTAGTTCTAATAATCGTAATAAAGTTCTAGAGCGTATGTTAGTAAATTTAAAACAGTATGGAAGTTACAATAGACCTCTTCTACGAGCACCGATGAACCAAGATACGGATTTGAATATTTTATGCTATTTTGAAGCGGATCACGGAGCTTCAAGTAGAGAAGCAGCAAAACAAATTAATATTTGTCAAAAATCAGTTATACATGTTTTGAAAAGAAACAAATATAAATGTTACAAGAATGGCGGGATTGTCGAAAAGCTACTGCCGGGTGCCCGGGATATTAAAAATTGATTTTCTCGAAAACGGCTACAAATAAAAATATAGTTTCTTCGGCGAAATTGTTATTGAAAACCAGCAGATTTTAAATATAACGGGACTCTGGACGGTTGGAATCCAAACTGTATAATAGGTGAGAATATATTATTCGGCTTTTGTAATTATTATGTTTTTCCTAAGTTTAATCATGATGTTGGCATTCCATGCAAATGAAATAAATTAATAAATAAATAAATAAAACAACGATCACGATGTCGGTGGAGTTTGTGGTATTTATTTGATTAAAGTTTTAATAAATTAAAAACTCAATTGGTAGGAACCAAAGCGACCGTCGTATCAAACGCTTAACAAGTGGGTTACAACAAGTCGCCATTTCCCTTTCCGTATATTTGTAAATGTTTGTGAACTATCTTTCGAATTTCATGTAATTTTTCCTCAATAAGGTTTATTTCACAATGAATGACATAAATTAATGTTACAGATATGCAACTGTTGAACCTATAAGTTTGTAGGTTCGAATACACACATCTGATCTCGTTCAAGGGCACGCATGCCATGCTTATGTGAAATTTCTTACTTATTCAAGTTTATGTAAAGAATATTTTTTATATTTCTCAAGAATTGATAAAATACGTGAACAAATTCCCACGCTCAAGATGTAGCATCGCGTTTCGACCTGTATCTATTACGCGTGCCTTGCATAAATTTTGTCTGTCCGAAAGATACGCGTGAGAGCTTTTCGCAAATGTAATATCATTTGTCAACCCTCGTGTTCAGGTCCGAAGAATTGATCAAAACTGACACCAGTAAACTTGACGAAAAATTATTTATTACCAATTTTTTTTGTGACTCCGGCTAGTATTGTTTTCATGAATCGCATTTATTTTTTCTTTCGCATTCTCATGTCCAAAGCTAAATTAGTAGCAATTTATATTTCTCCTTCTTAATAATATAATAATAATACCTGATCGTCGTGATAGCCCGAACGCAGTGAACCTGATCCAAATCTATAAGGCCTTGTGACCGTGGTTCGAATCTGTGCGTGTACCAATGTTAAGCAGTCGGTCCCGGTTGCTGTCAACAGATGGCGGTTGTTACAATCCGCCAACCCGCATTGGAGCAGCGTGGTGGATTTAAGCTCCAAGCCCCCTCATCTTGAATGGAGGCCTAAGCCTAAGTGGGGTATAAAAAGGGCTGATGGAATGGAAAAAAATACCTGAGACATACCACACAGCGTCATCTAGTCCTTAACTAAGCAAAGCTTGTATTATGGGTACCATACAACTGACATACATACTTAAATATCCTTTTTTTATAATATACCTATACATATACATATACTTAGACATTTTACACCCATGGAGCCGTGAGATTTCTAAAACCTGCTCTAAAGTGACATCTATATAATATAAAAACGGCATCAAATGTTTAGAGACGCACACCTACTGCAGCACCCCCTGGTACCTACCTATAACCGTAAAATACTCTCTGCACGCCTATGCATAGAATAAGTAAAGACAACAGCGTTTGGTATTAATAGAGTCAGAAATGTAACTTCACAGTATCGAAAATGTCACACGCAATTTCGTGGGGGTGCAGGCTGGCGCGCGGAGACCGCGCGGGCTAAAACTGAACTGAAACTCGCCATCACGCCAAACGATTACACCAGCTAGCTAGAGTATGAATAGTTAGACGGACTCAGAAGAGGGCTTCTAGTTCTAGTGGCTTCTAGTCAATTCGCATTTTTATGGTCTATACTTTTACACGCCAATGTAATGCAAAATCGCTACCGACCTACTGTAGGTATATATAGTATAGAACTAAGAGCAATCTACAGACAAACACATGACAAACATAATTGTACAAATTATCTAAACGATTCAACTGTAATTAGTATTCGAAATCATATTTTCCAAAATGACCCGAGTATTTCTAGATGTAGATTTGCATAGAAATTATTGTTTGAAAAATCTCTTTGGTTTGAAACTGTTTGAAATTTTTTATTTACTAGTTTATTTTTAAGCGACATCTATCGAGGAACCAACAAATTATTTCTTATTGTGTTCCATTCGTTTTCCGTAACGTATCATTGACGCCACAAGATGGAATTGTTTAGTGTAAAAATATGGCTTTAAAAAAATTAGTTTAACCAAGTCGTAAAATAAATCAATGTTTGCTGATGACACTTCTCTCGTATTTAAAATTAATAGAAATGAAGAGGAATTCTCAACAGTAAACTCTTCACTTTTGCAGGTCTTAAATTGGTTCAACGCTAATAACCTATTATTAAACGCAAATAAAACAAAATGTTTAAAATTTACATTGCCCAATGTTAGACAAGTTGATGTCAATTTGAGACTTGGAGGAGATTCATTAAGTTTTGTTAATGAAACTGTGTTCTTGGGCATTACTATCGACGCAAATTTACAATGGGGTCCTCATATTATGAGGGTGGCTGGTAAACTGAGCTCTGCTGTTTTTGCAATTAGGCAAATAAGAAAACTAACCGATGTGACTACAGCGAGGCTGGTTTATTTTAGCTACTTTCATAGCATAATGTCATATGGCATTCTGCTATGGGGAAAGGCCGCTGACATTCAAACAATATTTGTTCTGCAGAAAAGGGCTATTCGAGCTATATATAAATTAAAATCTAGAGATAGTGTAAAGGCTCATTTTAGAGAAGGTAATATTTTGACAGTCCCTTGTCAGTATATTTATGAAAATATAATTTATGTACATAAAAACTTAAATGCTTTCTCTAGGGTGGGTGATGGCCACAACTTAAATACAAGACATAAGCATATGTTATCAATTCCCAGGTTCAGGCTCTCAAAAGTTAATAATTCTTTCATGGGAAATTATATCCGTTTTTATAATAAAATTCCAAAAGAAATGTTAGACTTGAATTCTAATCAATTTATAAAGCGAGTTAAAGTCCAACTCATGAAAAAAGCTTACTATTGTATTACCGAGTATTTAAATGATAAGTGCGCATGGACATTATTGTAATAGTTGTAAGACTTTAAATTTAAAAAAAAAACAATTAAGAAAAACATATATTTAAATAAAACAAATAGGGAGGAGTTTCTTGCCGGTTCTTCTCCTCCTAGTTTTTGAACCGGTACCTAATCAATTTTTACGACTTTCAATAAGTGTGTGCAAACATCTTATATTGAATAAAAACTTTTTGAATTTTGAATTTTGAATCATGTTTTTTTACACTTTTATATACAACTAGCGACCGCCCGCAGCTTCGCTTGCGTAGACTACGAATTCCTGTTATAGGTACTACTAACGTTCGAGATGGTTTGTACGTACTTTTTGCTGGAACCAATTTTGGTTACACCCATTCAAACTTTCAATCTTTATTCCCCTTCCACCCTTTAAAAAAACCGATACAATTTTTCATCTCCCGTTTCCCACCCTTAAAATGTGGAAATCTAAAAACCCTGAAACACGTCATTATTTGAGTCCCTCCATTCCCATCCTTAAGTTTGAAATTTCTAAAAAAGCCTTTCTTAACTTAATGCTCACGTTATAAAATAAACCTATGTTCCAAATTTAAGCTTCCTAGACTTAGTAGTTTTGGCTGTAGTAGTTGATAGATCAGTGTGGACGAACGACAGACAGATAGACAGACAAACAAACACAAGAAGTTGCTTATGACACTCTTGACAATCTTCTTTCACGTCTGCAAAGTTTCATTAAAATCTGTTCAGCCGTAGTGGAAATTGGCTCGAATAGATAAAATTTAATTGAATAGACACATAGACGTACAGACAATCAGACGGACAAAAAGTAGCTAATGTCAAATCTCTTGCCATCCTTCTTTCCCGTCTGCAAAGTTTCCTTAAAATCTGTTTAGCCGTTTTGGAGATTAGCTCAAATAGACAGATACACGTACAGACAGACAGACGGACAAAAAGTAACATTTGTTAGTTTTGACGACCTTGTTTTCATTCTTGTGATGTTTCATTAAAATTGGTTTAGACAGATGGACGTACAGACAGACATACAAAAAGTTCTGTATGTCACTTTTGACTACATCCTTTCCATATGTGTAATGTTGCATCAAAATCGGTTAAGCTGTTTTGACCGAAACTTATTTGCTCGAATAGACAGACAGTTCGTTTTCATATATATAGCCTATAACCCTCCGCTAGATTCAGGCTATCAAAGGCAAAAAAAAAATTTCATATCCGACTGGTAGTTTCAGAGATTAGCGCATTCAAACTAAAAAACTCTTCAGCTTTATAATAAGTATTTCTATTATATAGATTAATAGATTATAAGATAATAAGAAAATAAGATAATACTGAAAACCGTATCAAAGTCTATTGCGTGGTTTGGAAGTAAAAAGTTAACGAACAGAGGCAGACAGCGAATTTATTTTCTCCCGCTATAGTTTTCAAATTTCGTTAAAAACTGCTAAGATATTAATTTAAATTGTGTGGTGTAATGGGCAATTATAATATGCATGAAATGCTTAAGACCACTAACGTATTTAATTTGGTAAGGATTAATATTACGTTTAAAAAACATCTTCGCAAATAGTACATAATGTAAGAACAAATTTTATTGTCATAAAAAAGGTTATAGTAGGTTAACCTTAAAAGATACACATATGCTGTTCCGGACTTTTGGTTAGAACTTTTAAAGAGGAACAATTCCGTAGTACGTGATTTTTGGTTATTATCAACCGTTTACGCAGCGCGCGCGATGGAAGCTCTCAAAAGGAATAATTTTTTCCGTTTTTGCAACATTTTTCATTGATGCTCTACTCCTATTGGTCGTAGCGTGATGTAGTATAGCCTATAGCCTTCCTCGATAAATGGACTATTCAACACAACTATAATTTTTCAATTTGAACCAGTAGTTTCTGAGATTTGCGCGTTCAAACAAACAAACAAACAAACAAACAAACTCTTCAGCTTTATAATATTATAGTATAGATAATAAATAGTAAAATTAAAATAATAATTATTTTATGGTTTTCACCTGTCATATAAATAAGGGTTGATCTAATTACAATATGCGTAATACCTATACAGGATTGACAACAGACCCTAACTGCAGAACCAAAGATTCGGATTTCTCTTTTTTCCGTGTTTGGGTTTAAAATATCTATGCATGTTTGTATTATAAAAAAAATTCTAAGTATGTATATTAGTTGTCTACGCCTGTTCCATGTATTCATACCAGCTCATCCATACCTACTAGTATAGTAATAGGTTATAGGTACAGAGATCTTATTTTTAGTTTCATGATATATTATTTTCTTGATAAATATAAATTTTATTATAATGAACATTGATTTTGATCATAGTAGGTACATTAACTTAGTAGTGGATAAATGGATGTATAATTTCCAAGAATCCTTACTAGTATGGATAAGTGGACTAATATTCCTTTCTTCCATACTAGTATGGATGACTTGGTATGGATAAACGGAACAGGCGGTTGTCTAGTACCCATAATACAAGCCCTACCAAGTTTAGGAATAGATGGTCGTGTGTGAGATGTCCCAAGCAATATTATTATTACTAATAGGACTTTCATTTAACTAAAAAACATAAAATGCCATACCGTGTAATAAAATATTCGTTTGTGTGTACTATAGTTTATGTGCTTTCCCGGAATATGTAATATACCGTTTTCATCTTGAACAAACGATAAACATTCACACGTTTCTATTACGTCCAACGATATGTTCCATTCATAACAAAATTGATGGCGGATGTAGAACGTATATTTTTGCGAACGGTGAAATAAATCTCGGAGGCGTAACCGAGATCAATGAAGAAGCATCGTGTATTGTAAATGTACGTTTTCGATGTACCACACGATACGGCATACAAAAATAAAATCGATATGTTTGTATCAAAAGACAAGATCGCGGTATTTTTTACTTTTGGAATTTTATATGTTATACAAACGAAAATAATGGCGAGGTATGCAATGAAATTTGAACGATACTAAACCATGTTTCAGGAAAACGTGTACATCTCAGGACTTTTCGATTCAGGGCATCTCAGGAGTGCAGGAATAAGATTGCCAATAGCATACGGTAGGTACAGTTACAATCAAACTTTATGGCGGATCCGAGCGCAGGCATAAGTCGCATCGCAGTAACCAGTTTTCGGTGTAGCGGGATGCAGTAGAGCGAGGGGTATATGTCTGTACCTGCGCAAGCACGTTTAAAGCGTTGTATTCCGATCCGCCATAAAGTTTGACGCGATCTGTATCTAAGGATAAATTTCACTCACAGTGATACGTCATCGGTGCAGTCGGTACTATACCATTAAATCTGTGTCTCTGTAACTATTGGCACTACGAAAATAATTAAATAAAACATTATAGAATAGGACATAAAACAGCCTATTAATTTATTTACAAACTTAAAAATGGCGGTTGTTTAAAGTTTTCACTAGACAATATTAGAAAACGAAAATCTACATTTACTATATACGTGATGCTTCTTTATTGATTTCGGTTACGCCTCCGAAATTCATTTCACCTTTCGCAATAATATACGTTCTACATCCGCCATCAATTTCGTTATGAATTGAGCATATGGTTGGACGTAATAGAACCGTGTGAACGTTTGTCGTTTATTCGAGATGAAAACGATATTGGTACGTTTTCATCGGAATGATTATTCGGAACATATTTCGTGAAAGCACATAAACTAATCGTACTTACACGCAAATGAATATTTTATTACACGGTATGGAATTTTATATTTTTTAGTAAAACGAAATTGGTATCGGTAATAATAATGTTATTATTAGCTCATGCAGCGCCATCTAGTCCCAAAATAAGCAAAGCTTATGGGTATTAGGCAACTGATATACACAGTTGAATATTTTATTCTGTCGGGAAAAATTAATGTCGTGGTATGTCTTTGGTTTGTTTTTGTAATCACTATGAATGGATAATTAAATGAAGTAAAATAAATAAATTAAATTAATTAATTAATTAATAAAATTAAACTAAGTACTTAGTTTATGAAATTTGACATTTAACATTATACATACAAAAAATTTTTCATTGTTACTAATTTTCTATTCCAAAATTTTTCAATTTCGATGTACCGATCACTTGTACCATACCATACCATCAGCCTATTAATGCCTCACTGCAGAGGCTTAGGCCTCCTCTCGGGATGAGGCTGCTTGGAGCTTAATCCACCACGCTGCTTCAGTGCGGGTTGGTGAATTTTTAGGTGGTGGATTGCCATTTGCTGATGGCAATCATCCTTTTGAAATTGTAAGAGTATGTATAAAAATTTACATGACTTAAGGTAACTTTAAAAAAAAATATCGCGAAATTTTTCAATTTTTTCTTAGTTTCACTTTCTAGTAGGACATCCGATAATCAAAACACTGTAACTATATTGTACAACAACGGAAACAGTTTCACTCACCACTCACCTATTACTAAAAAACGTGCAGCGAGCACCTGTTTTCAGGAGCATAACTATTTTCTATTTTTACATTGTTTTGGCCGTTGCGTCAAGGTTTTTTTTTACTGAACTTGTAAACGATTTGCTTTGCTCTGTGTGGCTCTGACGCTATTCCAAACGATCATGTGACGCTGTGGGTGTGAATTTTTTATATTGACGGCTGTGTCTGGCAGAATGCTGTGAAAAGTGGAATTTTCGTTCACTAAAACGTTGTGGTTTTCGTTGTGTGTTTCGTTAGGAACATTCGACTATCGCGGAAAAGGCCAACATCAAGCGGTGGTAATTTAAACGGTTTTATTGTTTTTTTTTTTTTCTTAACTAGTAGAGATAATATAAGACGTAATAGAGAGTTGAACCTTAGTTACCTAACTCAATGCTATTTTCAGTTACAAAAATATTATTTCACAAAATATCTGTATCAATTACATTTGAATAAATAGATAGTCAATTATTGTTAAAAGACCTTATTTTGATAGGTACATCGGAAATGTTTTTGAATTGGCGTATATAATATCACTATTATTGCAGCTTTCCAAAATCCACAATTAACTACATTTTGAACTTTGGATCGTAAAACCATAAAACATACTGCTCTGAATACTATACATGGATCAATAATAATAATAAACTGTTGGATCCCACACAGCGCCCTCTAGTCTCAAATTAAGCAAAGCTTGTATTATGTGTACCAGACAACATATATACTTGAATATTCTTTATAATATATACATATACATATAGATAATATATTTTACACCTAGACACTGAACAAATGGACATGAATAATGCACACGAAAATTTGTCCCTGACGGGAATCGAATTTGCAACCCTAGGCTCCGCAGTTAGGGTCTCCAAGCACTCCGCCAATTGGTCAGTCCATCAGATACATAGTTAAATAGATTCAGTTAATTAGATTAATAATATAATATAATAATAATACACGTATGGGACTTCCCACACGATGCCATCTAGTCCCAAAGTAAGCAAGTGTTATGCTTGTGTTATGGGTTACTAGACAACTGAAATACATACTTAAATATTCTTTATAATATATACTTATATAAATAATTTACCCCAGATACGGAACGAAATAAACATGTTCATGCACACAAATATTTGTCCCGGGCGGGAATCGAACCAGTTAAGGTCTCTAACCACTCGGCCATTCGGTCAAGCAGTTAACTTCAGTTTATCAGTCTTTCGGCTACAAAATAAGTTTCAGATTTTGTAATACCTGCTACGAAATTTCTACCTGGCCAAATAAATCGTAACCAATTATCAACGTGCGGACATCATACTAAAACACGTGATTTAATACGTCCATTAAACAAGCAATTATTTTGGCACGAATTTTGCTAGCATTAAAACATTATTACCCAATGTTTATAATCAAAACGCGTGCCAATATGCGATTCGCGGAACGAGAGGATTACACTAAGTCTTTACGAGTATTATTTGACATTTAAAACTATTGCACTCTTGGCGAAAAATACATTTAATGTTATTATACCAGTGGCGCTTCTTCAGTTCTGTCCAAGGTTGGCCCATGATTTATGAAATCCTCGTATTCGAAAACGATTTCGAATAAAATCATATAATTAATAGAGTTACCAAAAATTATTTCTCTAAATCACCGTGACAAACAATACGGAATTATTATAACCTAGTTTTTTGATTTAATAAGAATAGTCCGGGAGCGCATGGGCAAAAATGGTCACGTCACGAGTTACCAAAACCTGAATTTTCGCCAGGTGATATAATACTTACAGAACTCATTCATGTGCCTAATTGTGGTGAGTTAGCTGAAAATGGGATTACTTTACTTATAAATATTTATAAGTTCAAAAGTTGTACGGTTCCGTACCTCAAAAAAAAACCCTTACGGGATCACTTCGTTGTCCCTTGGACCTGTAAAAATTCTTCTAAATCTAGGCAATCAAAAATTACGGCCTTATACTGAATATTTTGACACTCGCAAATAAGTCAAAACCTATAAGGTCATCGATATATATAAGAAAGAAGAAAGAAAGAAAATATATTTATTCATGGGAAACACCAGCAGACCCAACAGAACAAAAAAAACTTAACAACTAAAACACACACATATATATATACTTTGTATAGGTCTGTGCCGCACCCACGAATGGGATCACAACTCAGCCCAATACTGCGATATATATATAACGTACTTTCCGTTGACTTAGAGTCATGGCATTTGGCAAAAGGTCTCACAGCTCAAGTAAAGGGAAAAATCCGGAAATCGTTAATTTGTGGTTACATTACTTTAAAAAAAATATAATTTTCCATCTGGCGGTGAGTATTGGATTTCGTGGAATGGAGTAATCGTTACTGTATTTTTTAGGTGATATCATCCATGTTAAAAATGTGTGTCTCTTTTCGGTCTAGTTATAATATATGAGAATAAACGCCTCATCCGGCATATATAAAAAGAAATCTTGTTTATTCTTAATCTATATAACAAATTCAAGTGTGAATAGCGATAAATACGTTACATATCAGTACAGAACCCTCGGAACGTGAGTCAAACTCGCATGAAAACATACACACATACGCCTCAGACTTATGTTTTCAGAAGAATCTGACAACTTTTTTCCATATATTTGTACCTAAAATAATATATTTTCTTTTGTGACATGCTGCCCTAGTAATAGCCGAATCCCGATTTTCATTTTCAAAAATTAGAATAAGCTAGTTGACTATTTTTTATGTTGTTATTATTTTATATGAAAGAGTTTTACTAAATGGATCATAACAGTGAAAACATTTTAAAAAATAAAAAAAATTATGTTTAGAATGTCCTGTTAGACAGAGAAGACAATACCACACTAATATCTTATAATTTCCATATTCTTCAATCGAATATAATTTTGTTTACAAATTTTGTTATCCTATATAGTTCACTTTTGTATTTTATTGATATATATATAATATATCTTATTTTAGTCAAATACCGTATTGCAGGAAATTCATCGGAAAGGATTGGCGAAAAGTGGTTTCCAAAGTAACCGGTACCTAATCAATTCATTTTGACTTTCAATAAGTGTGTAAACATCTTATATTGAATAAAAACTTTTTGATTTTGATTGAAAGATTTTTTAAACAATTAATAGACGAAGCCAGACGAAAATATTGGCAGTTAGACAATTTCATTGACAAAGACATTATTTTATTATTAATTGAAAGGAAAAAAATAATATTTTCGAAATTCGGCCTCGGCTACAAAGCAGTTCAAGGTGATGGGGGTTCAAAAAATTGTAATTCAAACATAATTTTATTGTTTCGAGTATTTACCAGTGAGCACTGATACAATTTTTCATGATCACGAAATAAATTGGCTTCGGTACTGAGTGACTTCATTTTTATAAGCTCACCATATTTAGTGACGAATGTGTGGTCGTTCCTGGCACAGGTATCCGAAGAAAATGCGTCGTTCTCAATGTGACATTTGTACATTGCCAAATCTTTAAGTAGCTTTACGAAAATAACGTAAAAATAACACAAAAAATCTTCATGTTAATGATCGAAAAAAGTTTTTTGCCAAATATTTATGTTTCTTAAAAAATAAAATTGTTTAATAGGCTAATTAATTTATGTAATACTTAAGAAGAGATAGCTTAGTGCTTTAACACAAACTTCCAATTTTCTTTTTTGGTCTATTTATATTGTGAAACATAGCTAACTTGAAGTTTGTTCTCTTGAACTTTGCTCGTTGTTTGTTTGTCTTTTATAACTACGAGTAAAATACGCTTTAGCGACAATTAAAACGGCTTTGGTTGAAGTTTGGCAAAAAATATTTTCAAAATCTGATCTAAATTTATACCGTTCAACATTGGCCTTCTCTGCGGTAGTTTACCTATTACACAATCTTAGTCACTGAGATTGGTGTATATGAAAGAGTCTGAAACTGTTATAAGAGATACAGTGATTTGTCCTAAGAAACCACCGACTTATACGTATATAAGTCGGTGCAAGAAACCATGCCATCGATTTTAGAACTAAGTTTAACTATTTCGAAGATGTACAAATAAAAGCTTCATACAGATCTATCAGAAAAGTAATGTGACTGGACGTAGCTGCAATTTGCAATTTACAAGACAATTTGAACCAAATGGAATTAGTAATAAAGTTGTTTTTAAAGTATTTTCGTTATAATTTATGACATTTTCTTATTAAAATTATTTCATTGGATAACTTCGGGCAAACCGATGTTAACTGATTCCTATTACTTTTCTGATACATCTGTATATGACTTGGAAATCCACTTAATAATTTTCTTTGGGAAAATCACAAAAATTTTTATTGTAATGAAAAGGAAATTATAATAGATTTAGAATTATTTATTTATTTTGGTGAATGTTTAAAATGGCAGCGGTTTACTTCAATGCTATGATTGACTCCTATGGGAAATGAACTTACTACATTATATATTTTTATGCTGTATTAAAATACTTTCTAAAACCGATATTTGTCGTTTAACGGTATGATGACTAAATTAAAGGTCAAAAATACTCAAAAATCTAGCAGATCTGGTGACCTCGCTTGCCATTTAATAAATTCATTTTGATCGAATATATATTTCTAAAAGGAAATTATTTAAAATGTTATGTTAGCTTCGACTACTGATAGCCGGTGCTTTATCTTATTGGAAATATATGTAGGTAACAGCACAGGTATACAAACTTAACATGTCTTCTACTGGAGTGACCATGTTTTGGCCTTTCTATATCTTTTAGAAGTGTATTATGCATTTTCATAGTAATAATAATTTTAGTGGATACGGTTTTGTGTAGTAATTATATTTTGTAACGCAGGTAAAAAAGGACAAAGTTTATATGAAAATACGATTTAAAGGCAATTTGACCACTATTAAATATATTATTATATATTTATCATGAAACTATAAAAATAGATTTTACTTACACGACAACATTTATAAACAAAATTATATTCTATTGATGAATATGGGTATTATAAGCTTTTAAAATTTTATCTCTGTCTCTTTCTTGCAAAACGATATTTAACATTATTTTAAATGGGCTGACGTCACACATAGGTACACCATACGGTATTGCCCTCTCTGTCCAACAGGACATTTCAAACATTTACAACTTTGTTAATAATGATTCATTTTAAAAAAATCTTTCACTATTATGATATATTTAGAAAACTCATTCATATAAAATAATTCTTGAAAAATATGCAACTAGCGTACTGTATCCATCCTATATAATATATAATAATATGTATATCATAACTGTAAGTGCATTATCCAATACATTAGCTAAAGCAATAAATAAGCAAAACGAAATGCACGCGTAAAGATTTATTTCAACTCTTGAATAATCGTAGAAGCTTACGTGTTGAGCTGTTGGTATTATGAAAACATGAATTATGGTACAGTAATCATTAATCAATGTTTTTCTCTAACGTGAACAGTACTAATCTCGATTAGCATCGTGTTTCCTTTAAATATACCATTAATTTTCTCGATTGACCAATATTATTTATTTAATTTTTTTATTATATTAGGAAAACCAACAGCTAAATAAAATATAGTAATTCTTAATAAAAATAAAAAGCCAATTAGAGGTTCTCTCAAGTAGTGACAAAATTGTAAAATTACTTAGTCCAACGCCACAACCGCAGCAAAATCTTCGTAGCACCACATGTCAGCTTACAATAGAATTTAACTAATTATCTATAAATCACGAGTTATATTTAAATCAACAAAATTGTATCATTAAAGTTTCAGCTTGTGTAAAACTGTTAAAATGGATGATTCAAACAGGAATTGCCCAGTGCCTCACCTTTGCAAAATAGGTATTGAATAAAACCAAATCAAGATCTTTGCAGATAATATTAAAATAATTATTTGCGCGCCATCATCATCATCATCAGCCCATTTTTACCCCACTGCAGGGGCTTAGGCCTCCCCCAGGGATGAGGAGAGGGGCTTGGAGCTTAAGTCCACCACGCTGCTCCACTGCGGGTTGGGAACTGTAACGACCGCCATCTATGGCGCGCCATAGAATATAATAATTACGCCTGTGATTGCTCGATACAACAGGAATATGGAATGTATGATTAAACGAAGATATTTAGCAGGTGCGTTCAAGGACAGCAGCGCCAAAAGCTGAGGGCAGTCAATTTTGTTGGACGCAATTTTAAAAAGAAATAAAATATCGGCTATTTCACGACGTTATTTTAATGGGAGGAGGTGATGTTTTCCGCAGAAGTAGTCGTACCTATTAGAACTTAACAAAAAGAAATCTGGATATTCTTAATTATTATACCTGGGGTTTGTTTAATTTTCATCGCTGTAGATATACGTATACCTGGGCCATCTCACAGTCATCTAGGTCCGTACTAATAAGTCATACTCAAGTTTATGAGATTTACCTTATGACCATCTCAAGTCACAGTAACTATTTGATAAACGCATCTTGTGTACATGGGAGCTTTTCCAATTTCCAATGTAGATTAATTGGATTGTAATCTGCATTCTCTATGGTGGTCGTCAAAGCTGCTGGTCAACTTGAAGTTTTTAATACCAATATTATATTTGTTTCAAGTATTTTTTTATAGTTAGTTTATGTATGCTTATTTTATAAACAAAAGTAGAATAAGAACGCGAAACTCTCCGAAACTATTTATAGGCACAAAAATGTAATATTTTGACTCATTTAATTTGAAGAAAATAGGCTCCTTTTAAATACAAATTGCAATATTTTATGTTTTATAAAAAAAAATCTGGACATGTTTTAAAATTTGAAAATGTCCATAAACAAGCAAGTTTTTCATGAAATTTACCAAACGAGCTCAGTACATATTTTTTTTCAACAAAGACCTTCAAAATAAGCTACCAAAAATTACATTCGGTAAAAAATTTGAAAAAAATAATTATTTCTTGGAGCTGTTTCAAAAATTACAACAATTATATAAAATTACAAAAATTACGTCAAAAATTACATTTGGTAATAAATTTGAAAAAAATAATTATTTCTTGGAGCTGTTTCATTATTTAAAAAATATGTTTAATGCGTTCAGTGCGGCCACTAATGTAGAGTATTTTCCAAAAAGTAAATTTCAATAAATTTGTGGAAATAACAGCCAAACAATTGATGCAAGGTAGAGACTCTAGGCAATTTTCGAAAAGTCTGAATTACTCGATAGCCATAACACTTTTACTATACATACTTTGGGTTATTCTGATAGAACATGAACCCAGTTATCAGCACCCGAGAGTCTGCGCACTATTTATGGGACACCTTGTATACTTGACAGTAAGTCGTCAGTAAACACAGCCAGGAAATTTTTTTTTCTCAAATAAAACGTTTAAATATTTAATATATAAAAATTAAATGGAAAACGTTAATAAATGAATTTGAAAAATAGTGAATAAAAGGAAAAGAAAACGAACAGTGTCAAATAAATGACCAAATCTAACTTCAGAGTCGAATAATTCTATCAACTGGCGATTAACGATTTAATTTATTGAATGCTTATTTGTCATTCACTATCACTGAACGCCGTTAATTCCGTAGCACATAACAACCATTAAAATTTGTATATAACCTCGTTTCTCTGCCAAATTCCAGAGCGATGTTTGCGTACTCGCAAATGATAAAAGAATATTCTTTGTAAAATACGAAATCAGCTACGTATTTTTAGGCGTATACGTGTTTAAAGAAAAAAAATAGAGAATTTACTGCGACTTTGGCACGAACCAAGCAACCACTTGAGAACGCGGCGTTGCATACCGGTGTCATAACAAGAAAATGCAATAAAAACACGTTGTTTTTGCTTCTTTTTTTGATTTAATATATTAAATAACAACTACATTAAATCATCCCAAAAAACATTTTACAGTTTACCGGAACTCATATTTAATAGACTACAAAATATTGAAACCATACGAATTACAATTAAAACGAAACCAGCCACAGTAGGTACGTTCAATTAGTGGTAGGTGACTTTTCTATCTGCTTACTTACATAAAGCAATTAGGATGTTCTAATTATAATAATATCGGGGACATCCCACACAGCGCCATCTAGTCCCGAAGTAAGTAAGTATTATGCTTGTATTATGGGGCACTAGACAACTGATATTACACAATTAAATATTCTTTACGATATATACACGAAACAAATAGATATGTTCATGCACACACATATTTGTCCCGGGTGGAAATCGAACCCGCGACTCTTGGCTCCGCAATTAGGGTATCTAACCTCTCGGCCAATCGGTCAGTCATAATATTCTCTTTTAACGGTTATGTCTATCACTACGCCATTACTAATTTAAATATTTTACAATTTGGTTTTGCATCTAGAATCTATAGATGCATTTAAACTATGTTATGATTTGTTGTATTAAATTAAACTGTTGTATTACACTAATTAATTCATATTGCTGGTTTGTAAATATTTACCAGCAATATAAATTGATTTTACGTTTTTCTCGCTATGTGAAATGATATATTAAACGAAATATATTTCTGAGATCTACCTACGCATCTCGATGGCTGGACGTAAACATACTTTATATTTTTATACTTGTTTGTAATGACTTCTGGGTTGCCAGCGGAAAAAACAATTTAGCGGTAAATATTTGGAACAATGAACATATAAAAGTTGCTGATGAGTCACGTTTGAATGTTATCGGAATAGCTGATGGTCGAAGCGTAGTTTTGGTGGCATGATTATAAATAGATAAGTTATATCAGATCATGTGTGTTCGGATGAAGTTCTTTCAACCCCTATTAATGCGCCCCCTTAGATATACTGCGGATTCTGCTCTTACTGTATATATACAATTTAAGGTGTTTCATCCATAATTTAATAACATTTAATTAAAGTATATATGTGCAGTTTTATTCGATGATAGCTTATTGCCATCGTGTGCGTAGTGACATGATGAAAAAATGCGACAAGTAATTTCGACAGTCTTCTCTAGATGGTAACCTCAAACTACTTAAAGAATTCTGAAGAAATAGAAATAAGTGAAAATCTGAGGGTACAAAAAAGGTCATAGGACTATGTGGCGGATACATTAACTCATTCCTATTCAATTTTTTATTAGTGGTCATAGGTGTGTGTGGTCTGGCGTTATCATGTTGAAATACTAACCCCTTTCTATTGATCAATCTTGACCGTTTTTCCTCAATCACGTGAAATAAATAAAATAAAAATACGTTTATTTTGAAGTAGGACTCTGCTGTCACTTTTGAACGTCTTAAAACAAGTTCATATATATCATTTTTAGTTCAATTTGTTTTAGACATAAGATGTTGTTTAACATAATTCTTGA